>CM032333.1:22765128-23365128 GCA_019022515.1 Quercus aquifolioides | reverse complement strand
AACGCCGAGTCATTTTGTCTGATTTTCCAAACATGCCTATTCCCAATGCGTTTGGCTTTTAGGGTTGGGTCTCTACAAGAAACCCTCGAGGTGTCCTAGCATGTTTATACAGGAGTTCTACTCCAACATACATGCTATCGATACCTCTATTCCCCAGTTTACTACAGTATTCCGAGGAATACGTATCATAGTTACCCCAAAGCTCATTTTCAAGGTACTACATGTCCCTAGGGTAGCTCATTCGAACTACCCTAGTCATCCTCATCTTGGCTCTATCTTTAGAGACGAGCTGGCTTCATGTTTCTGTGAGACAGATATGTTGTGGGGTGATTTTCTAAATTTCACCACCCATGACTTCTCTAAAGGTCCAAAAATCCTAAATATGGTGATGACCTTTGTTCTCACTATAATAGTGTCACTGAGCCTCATGCTCATTTTTTTTTCTCTCTTTTGGGGGGTCACTCTGTAGACTTTCCCTCACACATGATAGTATATATGATAGATATCTATCAAGACATTGCTACATGTGATAAGCTAATCTTTCCTTTAGCTATCACACGCATCCTCACACACTTGCACGTTCCTATTCCTTCGGCCCCTCTCTTCACCATTATGGGTGCGATCAGTCAAGAATCTAAGTGAAGAAGCATTGTGGAACTAGTGACCTCGTGTGGAGTCCACTCATACTCAGTAGGAGGAGGCTGACATTAGAGCTACTGAGGATGCTGCCTATGCCTCTCGACCCTCTTCTTCATCTACTCCATCTTCTTCTTCTAGAGTAGAGGCATCTCTTTATGCCATCTTGGATCAACTTCAGCAGATGCGTGCTGACTTTGGTAGTCATCTCGACACTCTCTCTGATGAGGTGTGTCAGATTAACACCAGAGTTGGTCATATTGTGTGCCGACAGTCACGTCTTGGTGGTTTTTCTCCTTCTCCTTCACCTAATCCTTATGAGGAGTCTTCTGATGGTGGAGATGATGCTTTCGGCTTTGCTCATGATGATGAGATGACTGTTTCTCAGTGATTCACCATCTGTCACTCTTGACAAAAAGTGGAAGTAGTTTTGGTTATGAGAGAGTAATCATGTTGTTAGGGGGAGAGCTAGTCCAGTGATAGGGGGAGAGTATTTGTTTTGTGATATGTAGTGAGGTTTTTGTTGTATATTTCTCATTACATGTACCTTGGTTTTGTGACCTTTATACATAGATTGTTCTTATTTGATATATATGATGATGATGTATGTTTTTCACCTTTATCTCACATGTGTTGATTCTTTTAACTCTTTATACACATGTTTCTTAGTTTATATAACTTTTCTATATTTCAAACTTGATGCCTTGATGGATCTTATTTAAGTGTTTCAGCTAAGACAGGTTTTTTTTTTTGGTTGAATCAACTAAGATAGGTTGCAAGTCTTTCATGCCACAATTTCTCTTCTTGCAAAGTTTTCAAGAGTTCATTTTATTAGTTAGACTTATGTAATTTTTGTATAATAGTTATGGAGATTGTTGTTTTATACTTCTCTCATAATTATGCTTGTAGTTTTGTCATAGATTGTCAAAGAGGGAGATTGTTAGGGTCATATTTTATATGTAATTGGCTAATCCTTTGACAAAACGCACTTTTCTTGTAATTTGGTAGATCTAAGTTGGGATTAATATATCAAGAACTATGTTGTTCAAACATATCAAGTGGTATCTTTAAAGACATGAAGATTGATCCAAGAAACAAGTGAAGAAAAGCTGATTCGTTAAGTCTCGACAAAAGCTTGATAGGAACTACTATCGAGGATTAATGGAGAAGCTCGATATAAACTCGATCTATCGAGATTTATGATTTTAGAATTTCTGGATCTGAAATTCGGCCCATGATTACTTGTTTGATTAAGGTTTCTTTTCTCACAATCCTAGTCATATATAAGGCTTATTTTAAAAGTCATCAAGTATGAAAATAGAGACCTAGAACTCATATACTCTATGTGAAGCTACTGTGTTTGTACGCCTTAGGGTTTTGTAACTAAGTGCTTCCTGATCTTCATTGTTGATGAAGTAAAGAACTTTGCAGCCAACAACAATCATTCAAGTTGCTAAAGTCAGTCATGTATTGGGATCCATACAAAGAAGTTAGTCACAGATTGGAGATTTGTGCAACAAAGGAAAGAAGGCTACTACAATATTAAATTCAATTAGGTATTGAAGTGAAGGTTCAACTGTAAGTTGGTATTTTGGGATAAGTCAGGGTAATGGTAAGATTTTAGTGGATTTTTAGGAATTGTGACCTTAAATTCACCCGATGAAGTTTTTGCCTTGCGAGAGGTTTTCCCTATTTGTCAACACCGTGTCTATTTAATTTCTACTGTATTTAGTTTATTTGGTGATTTGTTAGTGCCTCCATGATTTGCATGTAATTTGACCTAATTAATCAACTTGGATGATTGAATTAATTAACTGGTGTCAATCTATCTTAACCCAACATTTTCCAAACAATTACATGGCGATTTATAATATCATTCGTGTATTATTTAAACTAGTGTTTAACCCGTGCAATGCTCAAGATCATTTTACACATTAGAAGACAACCAACTTAACATTGAAATACAATAAAATACATTACGTTAGTCCAGATATGTTGTACAACCACCCATTTGTCCTGCTTGTATGTATACTATTTATAAAATACGTACAACATCACACCCTTCTTCTAAAATCAACTCCAATTATTTTTTGAAAATTTATAATAATAAAAAATTATCATATATGTTCTTGAAAACAACCAAAGGCACCAATCCAAACCAGATTAGCTACAAACTAAAGTCCTTTTATATTGGGGTTGTGCATTTTTTTTAAGCTTTGGGTTTATAGAATCAAAACATAGCCTAACTTACAGCACATGCTTTGAAAACATAGTGTTGTTTGCACTCTTCAATTTCCAATGACAATTGCTTTGTAGTTTTCACAAGTTAATTTGTCAACCTTACTACACCAATACTTGTACAAGCCAAGCTCATCTTAGTAAAATAGCTTCAAATTATTAATCGCATATTGGATCCAAACACAATGGACAGAGTTAGAATTAGTGGAGTCAATGCCCAAAGTGAACTCTAGAACAAATATAAACTACATATGCAAATTGAATCAATATGTAACTAAGCAAATGAATCACGTTCGCTATAACCATTTCTATCACTCATATTTAACTTCGAGAAAATTCACGTTAAATGTTAATTCCTAAATTTAAAAAATATATATAATAAGAAAATCTATTGAGACACATGGTTCAATCAGATTTAAAATTATATACGTATTTGTATATTTATATCAACAATACACGTTTTTTTGTTTGAATATAAGAAGGGTAAATTTAATTATTTTCATCAAAACTTATATAGTTGTTTGACTTTTAAATATTATCAAATAAAAATTTACACTTAGCTCAATATACTTCACTAACTTTTTTTTCTTGAAAAATGTCATCTAATAATGTAACATGTTATCTATATGTATCTAAACGCTGAAGTGTAACATTTATTATTGCTACGCTCCAGTTGAGCCACATTAACAACCACATCATTATCATTTTTGTTTTCAATTTTTCTTATATATATTTTTTAACTTTTACTCATTTAAGGCGACTTAAAAATTCAATTATTTAAAAATTAAAATATCTTTTAACCATTAGTTTTATTATTTATTTTCCAACATTTCTCCCTCCCTTTTACCTTTTCATCTTTCCACTACTTTCTACTTTAATAACACTCCTCTATCCTTTTATCATTCCTTTATTTTTACTCTTCTTATTCTCATCATCTTACTACATAGAACACAAACATGCTCTATGAAGTGATTAATAACCTTGATGGATTTAAGTGCAGGCTTGTTAAGGCACTTCAATTGTTGCTGAACCTCCAGTTTTTGTTTCTTACCAAAGATGGTTTTAGTGTTTCTATTTCCAGCTGATGGCATTGGTATGAGAAAGAACAAGAACAAGGTCATCTTTATTGCCCTCGACCACCTCGTCTTACTTCCAAAAGGTTGAGCCATGAGAGACTAGCTAATATTCGAATCAAGTTGGGGTGCATAGAGATGTAATAGATAGCTTTGGTTGTCCTCTTTGCAATACTTAAATGAGCATTTGTTTATCCTCTTTGAATTGTTCCACATGCTATTTATCAATATATATACACAAATAAACTTCTATAACAGGGATCACCCTATTTTCGGCCACTTCTAAATGAGAGTTTGATTTATCTATTTTACTTTAGTTTTTTCAGCTTATAAGTACAAACTTCCTATTTAATTTCCTATTGGCTATTGCTATTCTTTTTTCTTTTTTTTTTTCTTTGTCATTTTGCAGGATTGGTCAAAATTCATGGGAAATAATTTGTCCTCTTTGAACTCTTCTACAAGCTAAAAATTTAGAAATTTTCTTGTTTTAAGTTTTGCTTAAACAAAAATTAAAAAAAAAAAAAAACCTTAAAATTAGAGAAACTGAGATAAATTAGAAATTTTGTAATGATTTAATTTTAGGGTAGTGTCTCAAAATTTTCAGTGGTATAAGACTTATGGGCTAATTTTGAGGTAGAAACCATGACAGAATGTCATTTTATTTTTCTATTTGAAGGAGGAAAGAAAAGAATGCAGTGGAAAGTGAGAATATATGAGGTTTAAATTTTGTAAATGAATTTTGTTAAATTTTTTTAAAAGAATAACTAAATGAAATTTCCTTATATGTCTTTAAATTTATTTTAGGAGTAGCTAATTTTAAATATTCTGTAGATTTTTTATATTAGGAGTACATGTACTTCTGATAACAAAGTATTAGTCCAAAAATTTTGGGTCGGCTCCTATGGATCCAAAACCAAAAAAATATGCACCATCCAATTCCTTCAAACTTATGTGATCAAAAGGGTTTCCTATGAAAATTACACTACTCACACATAGAAAAATAACAAAATGATATAAAATTTACATCCAAGAGATGCATAGACATATTGCCACATACCATGAAAATATTACTCATTGCAAAAAGAAAAATCTATTCTATCAAGATTGAGAAAGACTAACTTTAAAAAAAAAAAAATGGAAACAATTTCATACAAATAAATGATATTAAACTTATATTCAAGTGATGCATAGACATATTGCCATAAAATGAAAATATAAATCATTGCAAAATGAAAAATCTTTTCTGTCAAGATTAAAAGAGTTTTTTTTTTTTTTTTTGAAAAAATTTTGTACAAATAATGTTGTTCTTTCATAGTTCGAATCTACTCAAAGGCTTTATTTCTTTACTTCTCACGTAGTTTTATTATTTTCCAGTGAGTAGTACTATCATTTTCTGCTTAGAAACCACAAAAGTAGACCACAACCACGATTGAAACTCTTTTGATGCTCCTACTACTTTCAAGTCTCACATGGAAGCCACCACAACCATATTTGATGGGAATTTAGACCCCTTAAACAACCAAATTGCGTAGCCTAGATTAATTAGCCAAGTTGTTACTTAGTCAAATTAAGCAATTCTAGGTTAAAGCAATTCAACAATCATAACAAGAATAATAATGCAGCGGAAAATAAATGAACACAAGATATGATCACCCAGGAAACCACACGGTAAAAACCTGGGGAGGATTTGACCCACCGATCCTCAAGGCATAACAAAATTCACTATGAAAGAATTGAAGTTCTTACAAAAGGACTACAAGCTCCCCGCTCGACTTCCTAATGCTACCCATCAGTAGAACTTCCTGACACGACCACGCGCAGGCTCCGAGTCCACGGACTACTTCTTTCTTGAATTCCTCAATCAGCTACAAGCTCCCCGCTTGCTTTTCTTTTAAGTTCCAATGGTTGCAACGGTAATGATCTTCAAGATGTTGAAATCATCTCTACCTTGAAAACCCTAAGTTTTGTGTAAAGGAAAGCTCCTCAAAGATCTCACAAGAGATTCACACAAAACAGCAATGTATGAGCAACAAAGCAATATGGACAACCTCCAAAAACGTGGCTAGGGTTTAGTTTATATACCTAGGGTAAAAACACAAAACCCTAAACGTTTAATAAGGTAGGGCTGAGTTGGAAATTCTGCAGAATAATCAACCTGTGCGATTTTCGATCGATCGAGTCTATTCTTCGATCGATCGAGCCAGGCCAAAAGTCCCAAGTACTTCTGCAGCCACTCGATTCCAACTGTACAATAATAAACCAACTTTGAGCAAGTCTAAACAAGATTAAATACAATATTTTGATCATGGTTTGCCAACATTACAAATTAGAGTTCTAAATACATAAAATCCTAAGACCTTAGAACCTAACAAACTCTCCCTTTGGCAATCCGTGACAAAACCATAATTAAAAGCTCAAAGTTTTACAAGTAAAAAGCCATTTACAAAGGTAATGCTCATAAAATCAAATTCAGCCTAACTACTATCCATCGGTTGCAAGTGTAGACAGCAGCTTAGTTGAATCAACCTGTATATTCCTGAAATACTCAACAAACGCATAAAACGCATGTGTGATAGAAAAGAGTAAAACAACAGGTATAACATTCTTGTAAGATTCACACAACACAAAATAAAGACATATATGAATAATCAACTCATAAATATAAATCAATAAGCAGTGAATCACAAAGCAACAAGAATCAATAAAAATAACATGTATATCAATCAATGTTACTCCCCCTAACATGAATATCCCCAAAAAAATATACAAAGTGAAGCACCTAGATACAATCTAAAAACTCCACAAGCTCCTCAAAACAAAAAGTCTCAAAAAGTCTCCCCCTAACTACAAAAACTCCTCTACAAGTCAAAACTCCACTCCCCCTTTTTGTGACGGAATGCCAAAGGACAATCACAGGTCGCCATCAAAAGGAGGTGGTGAGGGTGAATGAAGACGCGCCAAATCAGCTCGTAGAGCACGAAACTCATCTAGCAAGTCCACCAAAATCTGTCCATGAGCTGCCTGAACGGTCATGACAGTCTCCAGAGTACGACGAACATCGAAGTCGGCCGAAGGAGGTGGAGGAACATCAGCAGCAGCAGCATCATCACCAACTGGATCAGGAACATCCTCACCAGCAAGACCTGCAGAAGAAGAAGGAGGAGGTGCGCTACTAGAGGGCTCAGACCGAGGGTGTTTAGAACCAGCTCGAAGATGAGCAGCCCTTTGTCTAAGAAAAGACGCACCTATAGGAGCTATCACATGAACGGGCTCAGAGGAAGGAAAGCCACTAATATCAAGATAACGAAGAATCCTATGAATGAAAATAGGATGTACAAGAGCATGAGCAGTGGATGAACTCCTATAAACATCGTTCAAAGAACGAAGAAAAAGATGGGGAAAACTAATAGGAGCATCAGTAACCAAAGCGTACAAAAATACACACCTCTCAAGAGGAATGGTGTGAACATGGGAAATGGGCCAGATAGAATGACACGCTATCCTAAAGAAGAGATAGTGTAACCCGGAGAGCTCAGCAGAAGTGATCCGAGGATCGAAACCCCACTGGACAGTAGTCCCAGTGATGTAAGACAAGACATCACTAATCTCGGGAGACACGGCATATGGATAGACAGGATGTCGAACCAATGGTACCCCTAGAGCATCAGCCACTACCTGAGGAGTAATGGAGTACTCTACGCCTCGTATCCAACTCTTGACTAGAGTGTTGGAATCATAGATGCGGATAGAGATGTTCGAATAGAACTCTCTAATCAAGGCAGAAGGTGGAGGAGGATCAGAAACATCCACCAAGGGTAACTAGCCCCTACGCTCAAAGTTTGCCCTAATGGCAGGATCAAGTTCATCTAAGTGAACAGAACGCTCAGCCCAAATCTTTCTCCTAATATTCAGCTTCTCAAAAATCTCTTGGTTTTTCTCACTAGAAAACTTCTCACGGTCAAAGGATGGAGGGGGTGAAGGAGAAGGTGAGGGAACATTCCTACGGGCTCTAGTCTTCCTAGGCATAGTGCTAAGGAAAGGACATAGACACAAAGTGAAAACCAAAAAGAACAAGAGAAAACAAAACCAATGGCAGACTGCAAATTAGCACAAAAACAATATAGAATAAAAATCTATATGATGCATGAACAATAATAATGTTGTGATGCATGATCTAATGCAGTAAACAAATAAGTGCAATTGAGATTGAATTGATAAAATTGGCTTGAACAAGGAATTTCTATCAAAAATCCCAAAAATTGAAAACCACTTGTTGAAATTTTTAACCAAAAAGATGAATTGAGCATTATAAAACACATTACATAGATTATAATGCTTAATTACAACTACACAACAAGCCAATTTCATCAAATTCTTCCCAATTTAACAAAAGCCCCAATTCGGATCAAGAACAAACCCTAGATTTTTCAATTTTTCACCAAACTCAAAATTGATCAAATTAACAAGTAAGGATCATGTTTATTATGTGTCCCCACAAAAACCCAATGATCAATTGCATAAAATAAGGCTTGAATCAATAGAAAATCCCAAATTTGTAAAGTCCGAAAATCTCCCTTAAATGCATGGATTTATGCATGAAATCATGAAAATAAAATCAAAAGGAAGGGCAAAAGAGTCTTACCGGTTTGAGGAAAGAGATTCTTTGCAAAAACTTCGGAGGAAAACGACAAAAAATGGAACTATTGAGCTTGCCTCGTCGGAGAGAGAAAGAAAAAGTTTGAAAAAGATTTGAAAAGTGTTTGAAAAGGTCAGATCTGATCTTTTAAAAAAGCTTTTCCACGATCTTCGATTGATCAAAAATTACATTCGATCGATCCAATGAACCAGTCATTTTGAAACAAACTAGAGCACTTTTTCGATTGATCGAAAATCACATTCGATCGATCGAAACAAACAGTCATTTTGAGACAAATTAAAACACTTTTTCGATTGATCGAAAATCAGACTGGATCAATCGAACTGGGCAGAGGCTCACTAAATTTTGAGAAAAAAACACAGTTTTGAAATACACAAACCTAATTTTGAAAAAAAAAACAACTCCTCAAAGCATTAAAGTATAGAAACAAAATGCATGAGTATGAGATGGAATGCTTTTTCAAAAACCCAAAAATTTTGAACCCAATTTTCTCAAAACAAATTTCAATCATTCTCCCATTGAAATTTTCTTAAGCAACAAATATGTTCTGCACAAATCTCAAGATATTCTCAAACTTGGTTGGTCAGACCAAAAACACACACACTAGCATGTACAGTGTTTAACAAAGAGTAACTTGTGTAGTGTGTGATACTAGCAAAAACTTGAGATACATGTGAGGTGATATGTGAATAGCAATCAAACACAAAGTCTACACAATTCATCACATAGAATTTAAAAGAGACTATCACCTAAAGAGTTACATCCTATAACTCCCACATCTCCTAGAACAAAAGCTTGCAATCATGTAAGTTTCTTGTATTTTTGCCCCATTATTTAGGTGAAATTTGGCATCAAGCCTAATTGTACACACCGGTTTGAATTAAGTGAATTGGCATCAAGCCTAATAGTACACACCAGTTTTAATTTTAAGTGAGGCTACACCTTATGTTCTTTTTGTGCATGTGCTACACTTTCTCGAGCACACAATCTTATGATATGCACTAAGGTGTTCATGATTGGCTAGTGAACAGTGGTGAGATGGTTATTTATGCCTTTCTCAAAAGGATCAAGTCCGACAGTCAAAAAACATGTGACTTCATGATTAAGGCAAAGTGACTAAAAACCACACACATCTTTCCCACACAACATGCACTACAAATTTTCAACTAGTCAAGTGCAATAAATAAGCTCATCCAAGTTAAACAAGGTACACAGGACATGACATGTGTAAAAAGATTGACCAACCTTGTTTTCAGAAATCAAGAAAAGTAGTGTCAAACATAGTTTTTGCTTTCTCCCCCTTTTTATTTATTTATTTATTTATTAAAAGAGAAAACAAATAAATCCTAGAATGAAATGCATGAATGTAATGCAATGCAAGTCCTAGAACAAAAACAAAAAAAAAAACAAAAACCAAAGAACAATGGTCACCAAAGAATAGAGCAATTAAGCACAAGGACCATGTCAGAAAGACTCAGTTAGTTCGAGTCTTTTGCATCCAAGACTTTTTAGATGCACCACGAGCATTGGAGTTCTTATTCACATTCGAGTGATTCCCAACTCCAGGATTGGAATAAAGGTTTAACACCTTTACCAATTCACCAATTAATGCCATAGGATCTTGTGCTTGAGGCACAGGCACTTTTGGTTTATTTGCTCTCTTATCAGCTTGAAGCTTGTAACAGTTAGGACGAATGTGTCCAGACTTACCACAATAATGACAAACCCAAGCAGGTTTACCATGCATCTTGTCCTTAGATTTGGTAGGCTCCTTAGGTTTAGATTCTCTTAAGTCTACCCTAATCTTCTTAGGTGGTGAAACTTCTACGGGTTTAACTACCTCACTCACAGGTGGTTTGACGGTTTCACTCACAACCTTACTCACAGAAGGTTCAGAAGAAGAAGGGGGAACAAACTTAGTGGAATGTGGTCCAGAATCAAAGATGCTTTCAACATATCCTAACCCAGTTTTATCAGAAGGATACTTTTGAACATTCAGCATGTGATCAAGTTTAGAACTAGCAGATCTAGCAACAGATAAATCATGTTCCAAAGTTCTAACTTTATCAAGCAAAAGCATGTTCTCAGATTTAACATTATTCAAAAGCTCATTAGCATCAAACAGTTTAACAAGCAAATTTCTCTTTTCAAGCTCAAGAGAATCAATTTTCTTTAGGCCAAGTTCAACTTTCATAGCATCCTTTGCAGCAACTTTGCAAAGTTTGTTATAGGCCTCTTGAAGATCTGCATCTTCAGAGAGTTCCCCATCAGAAGGGTTCTCCTCAGCAGATATGCTTTCATTGACTATAGCAGTAGCCGTGAAAGCAATGAAGTTTCCATCCTCGTCACCACCGGACTCATCATCAGAAACCTCATTATCACTAAGGGTTACAGCCATAGCTTTACCCTTATTCCTCAAGAATGTAGGACATTCAGATTTCACATGACCATACCCTTGACAGCCAAAACACTGAGGACCCAAAGAGTTATTTGAAGATTGACCAAAATTTTCTCTAGGTTTTTCAAAATTGTTAACCTTAGTGGGATCATTCTTCCTAAAATTTCTAGGTTCAGCAGTGTAAGTACCTCTTGCCTTTCTATTGGTATTTCTAAGAAAGTTCTTAAAGTTTTTGGCAAGATAGGCAATCTCTGTAGCAGAGAGTTCATCATCAAATCCACCACCATCAACATCATCAACTGACTTAAGAGCCATTGATTTGGATTTGTTCACTTTAGGTAGGTCAGACTCATAGGATTGAAGAGATCCTACAAGTTCATCTACAGGGATGGAGTCCACATCCTTGCTTTCAGTAATGACAGTCACTTTGGGTCTAAAGTCTTCAATTAAAGACCTAAGAATCTTCCTAACAATTTTAGGTTGATCATAGATTTCACCCAAATTAAAAGCAGAATTGACAATATCATTCAGTTTGGCATAAAATTCATCAAATGATTCATCATCAGACATCCTAATACTTTCAAACCTAGAAGTCAATTGTTGCAATTTATTAATCTTAACTGCCTTTGTGCCTTCATGCACAGTTTGGAGGATTTTCCAAGCAATATGAGCAATCTCAACATTAGAGATCCTCTTAAATTCCTCCATAGAAACAGCATTAAAAATGGCATTCATAGCTTTGCTATTTAAGCCTGCTGCTTCTTTTTCAGAAGTTTGCCACTCACTCACAGGAGTAGTAGGCTTTTCCCATCCGTATTTAACGGAATTCCAAACCCTCTCATCAATTGATTTCAGGAATGCTTTCATCCTTCCTTTCCAATAAGCATAGTTGTTCCCATCAAAATGAGGAGGAACAAACAGAGAGTGTCCATGCTCCATGACAACAGGGGTCAAGGATCAGCTCAGAGATTTTAAAAAAAAAAACCTCAAACAAAAAGAGCTACCTGCTCTGATACCACTTGATGGGAATTTAGACCCCTTAAACAACCAAATTGCGTAACCTAGATTAATTAGCCAAGTTGTTACTTAGTCAAATTAAGCAATTCTAGGTTAAAGCAATTCAACAATCATATCAAGAATAATAATGCAGCGGAAAATAAATAAACACAAGATATGATCACCCAGGAAACCACACGGTAAAAACCTGGGGAGGATTTGACCCACCGATCCTCAAGGCATAACAGAATTCACTATGAAAGAATTGAAGTTCTTACAAAAGGACTACAAGCTCCCCGCTCGACTTCCTAATGCTACCCACCAGTAGAACTTCCTGACACGACCACGCGCAGGCTCCGAGTCCACGGACTACTTCTTTCTTGAATTCCTCAATCAACTACAAGCTCCCCGCTTGCTTTTCTTTTAAGTTCCAATGGTTGCAACGGTAATGATCTTCAAGATGTTGAAATCATCTCTACCTTGAAAACCCTAAGTTTTGTGTAAAGGAAAGCTCCTCAAAGATCTCACAAGAGATTCACACAAAACAGCAATGTATGAGCAACAAAGCAATATGGACAACCTTCAAAAACGTGGCTAGGGTTTAGTTTATATACCTAGGGTAAAAACACAAAACCCTAAACGTTTAATGAGGTAGGGCTGAGTTGGAAATTCTGCAGAATAAACAACCTGTGCGATTTTCGATCGATCGAGTCTATTCTTCGATCGATCGAGCCAGGCCAAAAGTCCCAAGTACTTCTGCAGCCACTCGATTCCAACTTTACAATAATAAACCAACTTTGAGCAAGTCTAAACAAGATTAAATACAATGTTTTGATCATGGTTTGCCAACATTACAAATTAGAGTTCTAAATACATAAAATCCTAAGACCTTAGAACCTAACAATATTGTTTCAAACTTTAAAATCAATTCCAATGTTTATTTGACAGGATAATGTTATTTTGGTTGTCTTTTGCGTAAATGAATTAAGTGAATTGATACTTGACCACTCAAGTATATCCCTCTGGTTCCCTTATCGGGAAATCTTTGGCTTCTCACTTAGCTGTGGCTATTGAACAAAAACTCCATCTATTGAACAAAGTTCTAGTAGATGACATCCATGATTAAGTTAGAGATAAGGTGGTTCTCAGGAAAAGAGAGAAAGAAAGGGGGAAAAAAAAAGGAGAGAGAGAGATAGGAGAATGATTCTCTCACACTTATTATTTCACATCCAATTTTCATGTTTTAAATGTGAACATCACAATTTTGTATTTTAAAATGTGTACATCAGCATAATAATTATGGAGATTGTGTAATATGGTGAATGTTAAATGAGTGCATGAAAATATTTGGAGTTTCTTCAAAGATCTATAGACCAGAAGTTATGGAAATTGCATTGCAAACAATAATTCTAGAACCACACCCTTTTGCTCACCCTTTCCTACAACTTTTTTTATGTGGTTGATTGGGAGTGGTAGAAAAAAAATAGTAGATCTGTGTAAAAGTGACCAACAGTGTATCATAGTCTACCACGTAGATAGTTGTCAGAAATGGTTAGTCACCACACGGAATGTGTAGCATACGCAAGAGACTTGGATCCTTTCTCCTCCTATAATTATACCTGATTCCCAATGAGACGTCTAATAAAATTTTCTCTTCCTTAACAGATTTAGGGTTCAGTCCCTATTTACACTAAAATCCAATTAATGTATTGGTTTGATGATAAAAAACTATCATTAAAAGCGGACGTCATAGTTTGAAACTATTTATAAAAAAAAAAATTAGAATAATGGAAACATCATAATTTTGACTATCTTATTCTCTACCTCAATAATATCTCTACCTCAATAATTGGAGAAATCATAAGGTCCTCATGGTGGACAATTGATGTGCTCTACCATTCCACTAAAAAACTCCCACCTGTTTAAAATTGCTGAGTTAGAAATTTTTTTTAAATAAAAACTAATTACTGACTCAGCAATTTTAAAAAAGTGGAACTCTTTTAGTGCAATGATGGACAAGTGACGTAGTCTACCAGAAGACTGTATAATTTCTCCAATAATTGACCCACCCTACATTGTTTTTTTTAGATAGGTAGATGGTTGCAAAGAGGGGATGGGATTCAAAACCCAAACTTGACCCTCCAATCCCTTTCATTTTAAATTATGGATTTTGGACCCAAACAACACTTGGGTTTAATTACGAGCCCAAAAGAAATGCACTGGGGTGTGGTTGTATATAGCTTTGGGCCGATTATTTCTAGCATCATTTGACCCTTTTGGACCTGAGAAACATCGGGTTCACGCTGCTCGTGGTACTTTTTTTTATTTATGGGACGCTGCTCGTGGTACTTGGGAGTAAGGAGGCTTCTACAAATGATCCTAGGGTAGTGCTTCCTCGGTAAAATGTAGTAGCATCAAGTGTGGAACTTCATTTATGCAATGTCTTAGAACTTCATTTATCTATTTTATTTTTATTCTTATGTTTCTTATGTTTTTAACAGTGAGAAGTTAAGGTGGGTTACGAAGGTTCGATTGAAGCGATTTTAAATGGATAAAGTGATAAAGTCCAAATCATTGATGGATTAAATATAATTTCCCTTTATATTTATATAGCAAAAGGAAATAAAATATAATAATTAGAATAAAGAGTGTGGGGCCTAAGAATTCGGCAACCCCGGCCCATTCTTGTACTAGGCCCAAAGCCCATGCCGAGAAGGAAGGAACGTCCGAGGACGAACCAAGAAAACCTGTATGGCTGAGTGTCATCGCCGAGGACAATCCCGTCCTCGGCCAGCAAGATCATAGAAAGGAAGAGTGGCACGCCATCAAAGGCAGCCTCCCAGAGCATTCCGAAAAGAAGGACGAGTACAAGGGGTCAACTATGAGAGCATGATGGAGGAGCAGTTCAAGGAGAAACTGTCACCTCCGCATTAAGTGTCCTCAACTAACGTCCTAGCCGCATTAATGGGAAAACGACCTCTAAACAGCGCTACCTCAATTACCGTGACTCACAGAATACTAGAAAGGATGTCTGATGGGACAAACACTCGAGTCTAGGCTTAGATGATTAACAAGTGGAAAGCTAAGGTTATTTAGAGAGGACTATATAATAGGAAAAACCCACCATAAAAGGAGGGGAGGGTAATCTGAAGAACTCTTGGAACCATGGTTATCACCCCCACAACAAGAACAGAGCTCCTCAGATGGTGCCGAGGACGAACTTTCTTTGATAAACTCAGCTCATTTCTATTTGATCATCATGTAAATCTTTTTCAGTCGTTGTCCGTTGCATTAAAACCTAGTTCTTCGGCCCACTTTCTACAAATTCATTATACCGGGTTTACTGGGCCTAGATCCCATTCGTTTTTGGGCTTGGTCCGAAAATCGAGACCCTACAAAGAGGTTGGCACATTTATGAAACTAAATATATTATATTAGAAAATAAAGAATAATAATAATAATAATAATACTTTTTACCCTCATACTCGGCCTCATGGGTGCTTTACATGTCTGGTCCAATAATTATATAGGAAACTATACCTATATAGGCTATATAGAATCTGAGACACAGATAAAAACAAAAGTGTATTGTTTATCCACTTTGGCAGTGAATTAAGAATCAAATCCCCAAAGAATAATGACCAAAATATTTTCAGGGAAATCTAATACCAAACTACCAAGAAAGAATATGAGATAAACAAAAATATATTGTTGATGATCAATAGTGCTCCCCCACTCCCCAGCTGTGAGTCTGACTTATTGGACTTCCTGAGTTCCACCCCTTCACCAATTATCTTTTTCTTTTTCTTTTTTTCCTTTTCTTTTTCTAACATTCAACCCCTCCTGTCTTTTTCAACCTAATAAGAAACATAAACAAATAAAGCCCTCCTATATTAAACAACAAGAGGATATTATCATATTAATACATTTAATATGTGATACCAAGCCAACATTTAGGGGGAGAGGGGGGACAGAAACAAAAAATATAGTAGATCAACTGTTTGTGAGATTGAAAATACTTTTCTAACAGTCTATTCCTGTTCATGTAAATCTTTGTACATAAATAAATATTTGGAATTGCTTCTGTACATTTAAAAAAAAAAAAATTGAGTACCGAATTCGGAAGACTCTTCACCTTATAGGAAAATTTGGATACAAAAAGAATTGATTCCAATATAGATTTCACCCTTTTGTTAATTCATTTACAATTGGAAGAGGCTAAAAAGCTCTGGTTAAAACTTTAATCTATACCTTGAACATATCATACTTTTATAACTATAACTTGAAAAGATGATGAGGGGAAAATTGGAATGCAGAATGTTACAAAGCATGTATCTCTTGCAACCACAGAACACCCTCCAATCCAATGAGCATGTCAATGGCAAAAATATAGTAACCTCTTTCTGTTAAGTAATGTCATTTCCTTCGAAAACCAACTGTACACGGATGGCCACGAGCTGAAAATTGAAAAATATGGGTCAACCTCTATAGCTTCAAGTGTCTTCTAGAAAAACTCTGAAGATGAAATCACGAAAGCGTCTTGAGTATTGCTTAGGATCAACAGCAGAGATTGAAGTTGGGTCGTATTGGAATGATTTGTATGCATGCTCAAGCTTTTTGCTAATATCATAGTCTTGCAGTATGTCAATTATACCAAAGAAAAGGATAACATCATATAATTGTCCTGTTGGTTCTCCAACCAGCTGAGTATCATAGTCACTTCTTCTGACTGTCTGCTCAACCCGTGCTGGCATGTTTATACCTAATTTAATGGATGCCCACCTGCAGCATGCAATCAGATAAAAATGAGAAATGCAAAATTGAGATATGGATCTTGAGCATGGTAATAGAGTATCAAGAATCAACCAAAATACAGTATGAGGAATCAATAAAGGAACTATTTGTGATCAAGATGACCATCGATCAGCCTTTAGGATTTATGTTAAAAATATTCCCAATAAGAGGGGATAAAGTCAACGATAAATGTTTGAGTTGGGAAGGACAAATGTGTATTCTGTTGGGAAAAAAATTGATAGATGTTAGTCTAGAATATTTTGGGCAACTCAGAAAACTATTTGTGAACAAAATATATGACCTTAAATTAGTGAGTAAGATGGAGTTGAATAGTCATGGTAAAATTTGATCTCTAATGGACAATTCATGTGTGAGTTGGGAGTTAAGGACTTTTTCAAAAAGATTAAAAACACAATGTTTATGAACATGATGTACCGGGTAGGATCCAAAAGAAGCTGATCCATATCTATTCTAGAAAGTTGAGGCGTTCCTTCATTGTCAAAGTCTCCGTTTCCTGAAAGATAAGTTCATCCATTCCGTAAGAATTCATGTTGAAATGATGAAGCCAGAGAGAAATTCCAAATGGTAAATAACCAGTAAGAGAGTGAGTACCAGAGGTACGGCTTCTAGGTGTGAGGCACTCCCTAGATGAAGTTTCTCGGAAGTGAAGACCAACCAATAGACTGTAGTCCATAATCCTCTCCTGTTCAAGAAAGTCGCAATCCCTGTCCACTTGCCTGCGTGAAGGTACATTTCAGCTTACAAAGAGAAACAGAAATTAGAACATAAGAATGGGAGATTGGAGCAAAAATCAACCTGCAGAACTCTTGAAACCAAACTTTCTGCAACCTGAATATATAATTGAGATCAAGGTCCTTAAGGGTGGTTGTTGGATCAATCTCTGCATCAGGTTTATCAGTTGTACGACCATGGGAAGAACCTTTCAAATCAAACCGCCTGTGAATTGCATACTCAGAGCAGAACAGGTTTCCCATTATGACAAATCGAACCTGAATTGCAAGAAAGTCAGTGCATCAGTATTTTCTTTTTTTGATTGCTAATGAGAGATTCTATACATCTTGACATTACCTTCTTCTGGGCAGCTCCTGTCAGTTTAACACAATGAAGACCATAAAACTTTGTAACTAGAGTATTCTCAAAGGCCCGGAAATGATTGTAGTAAGCTGGGAGCATCCGTAAGAGCACCTGTAACCATGTTGGCAAGTTATAATTGCATACAATTCCAGACGTAATTGGAACAAAATGTCATGTAAAAGTGGCTAGTGTTTAGCTTAAGTTAGCAATAATTTGTAGAAGTGTCAAATATAAGTGATATCAAGTAACGCATGGTCAAAAGAACAAGAAGCTTATGTGATCGTTGTGTAATTACCCAGAAGCTGTAAATGGTTTTTCAATAAATAGCAAAACTTGATAATTTGAGAATTATTCAACCGGAAGGACCGAATTCTAAATATGCAATCAAAAGTTCAGACATAGTTTAAAAAGTTTTTAGAGTTAAAGAGTTGTTGCAGGGAAACTAGAATGGAAGCGGATTGTGAAGTTCAGTGTTTGTCTCAAATTAGGTGAGGGAAGCAGAAAAAAGAACTTACTTTTACTTCCGCTTTCTTCACGGTTTTTATCATGTACCGGTCATCATTGGTCAAGTAGAAAAAGCTTCCACTTTTTCCAGGGGATGAGAGCTCCCGTAGGGCATCATTCCCACATAGTGATATCATGTAATCTGCTGGATCTACCTTGAACAACTTCCTAAGAGTCCTGAAAATTAGAATACGATGGACCATCAGGCCCTGTATGTTTCAAATCAACATTACAACAGGTTTGCTGAAGGTAAAATATTATCGTAAGTCTGATGTTATTACTGAGCATTTCATTGTATGAGATGAATGAGTCATGTTAACTTAAGACTGCTTTTAAAAAATCACTTAAGACAAAGATTTCAAGCCATTAAAGTTATCTGGGAGACTAAAGATATGTATGAGTAAAATATCGACATATTTGAGTCACATACATGATAATTGTAGAAATCATGTGAATACATATCTGAGAATCCACTATCTTATAGCACCGGACACACCCTTTCTGAAGTTCGCAATAAAATCTGAAATGCAAGGCCAAAAGAAGACTAGCAATGTAGAAGTTAATCTTTCAAGGGCTGACCTGAAAACAACTGGGCAGTAGTCCTTCCATTTGAAGTCACACGACTGATGAGGGGGAGTGTGCTTGGATCCTTCTGGTGGAAATTTTGTCCATACTTTTTCCTTGGGATCAAAGGCTGAAGACCTCAAATCAAGGGTTGTCTTTGGAGCAGGCCTTCCAACAGAATGTCTGTGCTATGGCACAAAAAGTCAGTTATAGACATTGAAGATTAAAAATTATTGATAGATATTTCAGAACAGCAGAGATTCATAAAATAAAGTTTCAACACATCCTTGGTCCTGGTCTGAATCAATTTAGTTCTAGGAGACAAAGTTGTAAATACTGTCAATTTGTTATACTAGAAACGTTAGAGAAGATCTAATATAGAGTTCGGGATTGAAACAATTTTTCAAAATTATTGTCTTCCAAGTTTCCTATGTATAAAGAGTTCAAAGAATTTCTTACAAAACTGGTGAATAGCACAACATACTATGAAACCTTTGCTACAAACTAAAGTGGATGATCATTGTAACTTGTAAGCTAAAACCCTGAGGATACTAAAGACATGAATAAACATTATACATCAGTGGAATGGTTCAAGAGACTGAAATGCATATCATAAAACCTTTGCAACTGAAAATGATTGGTGTGAAACATCCAAAGATTTAAAAATAACCCATTTCATGTATTCAGCTTTGAACCAGATAAAGAAATTGAACCTCTGAATATGCAGCGGAAAATGCATGATGTTTCATAGGAATATAACAGTGGGAAAACCCCTGACTCCATTTCCTCAAACCATTATATTTGAATGAAACATAATTAGTGTTAAAAACATGGGAAGAAAGCAAAATTTATATGAAGCCTAATATAACCCGAACAAAACAAAACATTGTGTGAAAAAAGACTAGGAAACAACTAACGAATAATCAATACCTGATTCCTAACTGCAAATTGAGCATGAGCTCATAGTTCTTATGCCCTTTAGATATTGTCACCCCCTGTCTTCTTACCGGCTTTAGTCTTAACTGTTGTGATACATTTCCTTTTTTAACAGACTCCTCATGCTGAAGATTCCCCAATCCCTCAACTCCATTGACACTGCCAGCCTCACCATTCCCCCAAAAATAATCATTTAACATTCCATCCATGGACTCCCTCCTAGGCCTGAAACTCCCATCATAACCTTTCCTCTTCTGGAAGAGCTCCCCTTCAAGACCAGGCCAATTCACCATCTTCTGAGAAGGAAAAATGGACACTTTCTCCCCAGGACTAATCTGGCAATCATTCAAATCCACTGCAAAAACCTCTTGGGGGTCCCAATCCAAATTCCCATTAGAATTAATTGATGGATAATAACTACCATTTTGGTCAGTAGTATCCTTACTCCAAACCCCCACATAAAAACTCCCATCTGGCCACCTGAAAGTCCCATTCCCTTTAGGCCAGCCATCTTCCCAACAACCATCATACCTGTTCCCATTGCTCCAAATCATTGTACCATTCCCATTCATAACCCCATTTCTCCACTGCCCAATATAATGGTTCCCATTCTTCCATTGGTACCTCCCTTGTCCATCTTGCAATCCACGCCTCCATTCACCCTCATAGTAATCTCCATTGGAAAAGCTTTTAGTCCCATGTCCATGCTTCAAGTTCATCACCCAATAACCTCTATATGTGTCCCCAGATGAACCAGTATAAGTCCCTCTACCATCCATATAACCAGTCTTGAACTCACCCTCATAGGTGGCACCAGAAGGCCAACTAAACTTACCTTTCCCCATGGTCTTGCCTCTGTACCATTCGCCAACATACATGCACCCATCTGGCCAGAGGTACTTACCATGTCCATGTGGGAAATTGTCAATCCATTGGCCTGTATAGAAGTCCCCATTGGAGAGCACCCTCTCAGCATGGTAGGCATGGCATGGACCTGCTGCATCAGGCTCATCATCATCATCAGCATGTGCTACAGACATGGGTGTTCTTTTCTTTGCAATAGCTTGTGATTTCCGTACTGTTGCTTCCCAGGCCTTCACAATGCCATTGTTTTCTTTGCTCATCCTAAGAGCTCTGTCTCTCTGTCTCTCTGTCTGTCTGTCTCTCTCTCTTTCTCTATCCCTCTTATCTCTCACATTGTTTTTGTTTCCTCAGGTTCATACATGAGTCAATCTCTCTCTCTCTCTCTCTCTCAAAACTTGATCTTTTGGAGCAGAAGGACTATTTCTTGACAGAAACTGTAGGTGGTGGAGAATGGAGGGAACTGAGAAAATGACACAAACAAAAACAAAAAACACAAAAAGATTATGTTTTTGTTTTATGTGAGTTTACTGTTGTTTTATGTGTTTCTCTGACTTTCTGGGTTGGTTGAGCTAAATGGGTATTTCAGATTTCACTTTTCAGACAAACCATAATTTGGATGCGTGTTAAGATTGATGGGGAGAGCAAAAACGGGGTAGGTTGGTACCAGTGACTTGTTTTTTGTTTCTTTGTTTCTGGGTGTATTGTTTTTTTTTTCTTTTGTTTTTCTTTTTTTCTTTTTTTCTTTTTCCCCTTTTTTATATTTTTTTATCTTTTTGTATTTTGTATTTTGTTGTTTTTCTCTTTCTCTCTATTTCTTTATTTGGTCTGGTTTGAACAAAGATTCAACACGTTCATTCTTTGATTCCGGATTTGCCTCCTAGAACTACTAACAGACCAAACAGTTGGAGGGAGGAGATGAATGGTGGTGCTGATGATGTGCTTGCCATTTTTAGTGTTTCACATAAGCCAAATAGGCAACTACCAAACTAATTTTAGTCTTTAGTTTTTTACAAATACAGATTTTGCCTTAAAGGAATTTTCTATATTATCCTTTTGATGCTGATTTTGCATTGATGTCCTTTCATTTTAACTTAATTCTAAATGATTCCTACTCCCTTTGAGAATTTGGATTTTGTCACTGAATTTGAGCCTTCTTTCTTCTCTTTGGTCAAATGTTGTGTGTGGTCATTGTTTAGCATATATAGTAGTTGCTTTTAAATACCTTTTTATTTTTATTTTTTTGAGAATCATTTACTTTCACATACCTAAATAAGAACTTTAAAAAATAAGAACTACTTATTTTCTTTTCTTTTTTTTCTTTTTTTGTCCAAATGATTGAAGAATCAAAACTTTAATAATTCATTCACTTGTGGGTTGGAAATCCTATCATCCTGGGAGAAAGTAAAAAGAGCAAAATTCAACGAACAATGAGCTTGTAGAGATTTTGAATTTCTAAGTTTTTTCTTTGCAAAAGAATTTCTCAGTTACATCCTTTACCGTTGGACCACTCGGCTTATCAAAATAATAAATACTTTTCCCATAAAACTATATTTTCATTATTATAATTAGTTGCTTTAAATTTTAACGGCTTAAAAGCCTAATGGGCAATTGAAAACATATTCCATACAGAGGTGTACAATGCATTGCTCTCGCATAAAACATGGATCTCATATGCGAAATTCTTGTATGAAGCTCACCTTTATGTGAAAGTTGTGTAATACAACTAATTTGTTTAATTGACCGTTACAAAAATTTTGTAGTGATGAAGACAATAATAACTAATGGTATGTTTGATATGAATAATAGTTCTTGTTTGGGTCATTTGATTACATTTTCATTACATGAGATAGCTATTTTCCTTTCTAAAAGAGTTATTGGTTATTGTTTAATAGAACAAAACTTAATTACACTACTTAGAGCATTCACAATGAGAAATGCTATCCTATTCTATTTTATCATCTCAAAAAGCTATTTTATCAATTATACCATATCATTTTACAATACACCCAACATCCCAAAACTCTATCCTTTTATCATTTTATTAAAATATTATTTTTTAATCTTTCTTTATTATTTGTTTCCAACAAATGAGAGAGAAAAGCTTGATATTTAGGAATAAAATATTAATATAATCTTTTGGCATTGTGCTACAGTACCATCATACATTTACAATGGTACTGTAACACAATGCCAAAAAAAATTTACAATTTTACAAGTTTAGCAGGCCAGCTGTTGAGTACTTTTGAGGCTTAATGCTAAATATTGCTAACATATGGCATTTACAATTCTCATTGTGAATGCTCTTAAGTGCTATTCCTTAGGAACTCCTTTTGAAATTTAACAATGTGGTTTTTTTCTTATGAGATGAAAGTGTATTTTTAGTTAGGTACAGCCACATGGCTGAATCTTAAGAAGAAAACCTAAGTAACAGCACCTTAGTATTGTACCTAAGTTTTGCCCAGATTAATATGTGTAAAACTTTAAAAATTAATAAATTTTCATGATTATCTTCCACCCGAGTCCTCCAGCAAGACCACCACAACTTGGCATCCTCTAAAAGATACATGTAAATGATAGTCAAATTTTCACCATCTACTTATTCCTTGAAAAACTGCTCGCATACAAATAAAAAATCTCCAAATCCCTGGCACTTTGAGTACCCTTAAATGACTTTGGTTTAAGAATGTTCATCTTTGTGGACACTTCCCTCTCTGCTAGGAAGGCCAATGATTGTTCTTTTCAACAAGGCCAACACAGTTTTCAAGTGCCTTATTGTCTCTTTGACAATATCAGTTTGCATTGCCAATGCTACAACCAACTCCTCAATATGATAAAAGGCTACATCTATATGATCTGTTACAGCATTCTTCAGTTTCAACCTTTCAAAAATTGAACCCTGGTCTTCTTGTGCAAGAGCCCCAAGAATGGCTTCCAAATGACTAAATAAGTCACTCTTTCTCTCATTTAATACAAAGAACCATTAGCCATGGTCATAAAATTACACTTTGATTATAACCATGCATGCACCACAATGTAGGCAGCACACTTTGATTACAACCATGCATGCACCACAATGAGGCAGCACCTATTGTTGCCTAAGAAGTCAAGAACACCTTGCTTAGCCTATGGGATGCCCATCATACCCATAAGTTTGTGGTTTCCATAGGTTAAAAGTGTCTCCAAATATAGTCACCCATCTCAAGGAACATTAAATTACTTGAAATATCGGAATGAAAAAATGTAATTATTTTCCTTTACACAAGAAAAGAAGGGGGGGGGGGGGGGAGATTAGTTATTTTACCTTGCCTTTTTTTTTAGATTGGATTTGTTTTTTTGATAAATTTAGATTGGATTATTTTTAGCATTGACATAACAATGTCTCTTTAAGCCCTAAGTTTTTTTTTTTTTTTTTTTTAGATGAGTTTAAGCCCTAATAAAAAGAATACTTATGAGAAAAATAACAAATAATTCTAACATCTAAACAAGATATCACCAAAATTGCAAGGAAGAAAAGTATTGGTTGAAAATAACAACTATAGATGTTATGTCAAGAGTCTTGTAGCTCAACTAATTAGTATTTCTTAGTATTTCTAAGACATCCCAGATTCAAATATCTTCTCTCCATTGTAATTATCAAATTATAAAAATAAAATAAAAACTATAGAAGTTATGACCAAAACCTATTAAAGAACTCCAAAAAATTATTTCCACAACCCTTAAAAAGAAGCTTATGTTTATTTATTTATTTATTTAGAATCCCTAAAGAAAAGCTTTTTTTTTTTTGAGAAACCAGACCGCTAGCCTGGGAATTTATTCAAAAGAAACTAGAGTCAATGAACATCATGAAGCAAAAGAGGAGCAATGTCAGCAGGAAGATCTCCCACCCAAACCTGCAAACCCTCAACAGAACTAGCTTTCTTAGCTAAAGCATCAGCAATAGAATTACACAAACGGCTAACTAAATTAAAATAAAAAAAAACTGAAAAACAGAGACAAGTTCCCGAATATCATCCAGAACGTTTCCATAGCAGGTCAGCTCGCCCGACCCTTTTCGAAGAGCCTCAATTACAACAGTCGAATCCCCTTCAAAAACCACTCGTGTGAGACCAATTTCTGAAGCAAATTGCACAGCCCTCATACATGCTAGAGCTTCCAATTCTGCCACCGAGCTCCCAAGAGGAGTGGGAACAGACAGCGCTCCAATCAGATGGGAAACCCTCGGCCCGTTCCGACAAATGGCCACACCTTGGATAGTATTTCTTAGTATTTCTTACTTGAAATATGTTAAAAGACAATATCTTAATGGAAGATATTCTTATTGCCACCAATCTTAATGTATTGTCTTTTAAACCAATAAGAATATCTTCCATTAAGATATGTTAAATTCTATAAACTTTTCAAGACTTTGGAGTTTTGAAACTAAAGTAGATATATTTCACTATCCCATCTAGTTCCACAACATTTTCTAAACCACAAAATGGATTTTTTCTATAATCTTAGTTGCAAGGGTAGAGGTGGAATGAAATCTTTAATGATTGGTCAAAGATGGTAACAACCACAACAAGGACAAGACACAAAGATATATCAATAAGATAAAAAAAAAAAAATACAAAAACATAGGACAGAAATGCAAATTCCTCCACCATAGCTATAGCTGGAATTTGCTTTAAATGGAGGGCTCCTTTCAATTAACTGTAAAATGAGTCCAATGGTCCCAAATTCCCCAAATTCCAATCGTGCAGCCTGCTATTTCTCAGACAAGGTCAAACCCTATCTCTAAATCCTTTATGGACCCACAAAAGGGTTTGGTTTTGCTGGAGAGGCAATGCAAAGGTAATCCTTGTCCCTTTAAAGAGACAACCTCCTGATTAAGGTATGATGATGATGGGTCACACAAAAGCAAAAAACCTCTCCTGTCAATATTTTGACTATTTTTCCCCTTTATTCTAGATGTCTTTTTTTTTCTTTTTTTCTTTTTTTCTTTTTTTAATACTATAAAGTGAACATTCTATGTGCATTTTTTTAATCTTAAGGGCCTTTTACCAAGAATAAATTTTTTTTAATCTTTCGGGCTTTTACCAAGAATTTAAAAAAAAAAAAAAAAAATCTTTACAGGTAATCTACTATGAACCCTCACATATTAGTATTGGTGAGATCTCATCCTCAGAAAATTATTGTCCAACCATAAGGCCAAATGGGTTTCGATCATAAACATTTGTTAGAGTTATGATTAAATTGATTCAATTCATCATTTTTTTTTTAATAATTTAAACTTTTAGGACAATTAATAATTTATTAACATTATTTAATGAGAAAATAAAACTAGATAATTCGTATATAGCGTCTTAAAATGGAATTTTGTAGAGAATACATGCTTAGTGATTTGTTTATAATTTGAATTTTGATCAATTTTTTTGTGAACTTTAAAACTGATTTTAAATAAATTTAATTCAATTTTGTTAGGATTAGGGAACAGGATAATTTGATGAACAAAGATTGGGCCGAATAGAAATGGCTATCGTTCTAGCATTCTCCTTCTCTTTATTTTTGTTGCTTGGAAAGAAGCAAAAAGATTGGGCAAATGTTGCAACTTGCAGGTTAGAATGAAGATTTTTTTTTTTTTTTTTTTTTTTTGGAGAAACAAGAAAAGTTATTAATTATGATTGACTTAAATTTTGATGTTGATGCTCATCCTTCAACGTTCTAATTGGATAACATTTAAACGGCGGCACTCCCAAATGAACTTTTGATAATTAATTTAAAATTCATTTGCTGGAGAAAGGTTTTGTGGCAGTAATGGAATTATGTTTTGGTAGCCAAATATTACCTCTCTCTTAGTCTTTTTTTTTTTTTCCTTTTTTTTTTTTTTTTTTTTCTTTTTTAATATAGATCGGCTAAAAAATAATTGAAATTTCTCCGTACACACTAAAATAATTATTGTTATTAAAAAAAAAAACTAGATCAACTGTCAACACCTCTCTCTCTCTCTCTCTCATTTGAAGCGATATTATTTGTTTGGGCATTTTTATGATCTTTTACTTAATTTTTTTTTTTAAAAAGGCAGATAGTAGATGGGAGGGAAATGGGGTTCCAATCATAAACACGAGACACCATAAATTTAGTAATTGTTAACTAAAAACTTCAAACTGAATCTTCTATAATTAGAATTGGGAGATGAGAAGGAGCTTATCTATTTTTTATTTTTTGCTAAATTGAGCTTAATGATTATGAATGTTGCATTGTCTTTCCCAACATTATTTGGAGAAAATCTAGGATTACACCTTTTTGTGCCACAACTTTACTATAATTTTGATATAGCATGTTATAAGCAATAGATATAAAGTAGTGGATTAATCTGAAAGTAACAAACAACTAATCACAATCTATTTTATAAGATAATTATAAATAGCGATGTGATAAAAGATGTAACCCTAAAACTACTCAAATTTTCTTGTCAAAAGGTAAAGAGTCCATCAAAACAAGTAATTTTTAGATACCTTCAAAATACAAAAAATAGTAAGGTCCACTATAAATATGAGAGAAATAAATACTATTTCTCTGTACTCCGAAATTAACTAAGAATTTTCTCATCAAAACATATGCTAAGTAATGTACTTTCATGAGTTTTCTCTCTTTGAGGTTGTGATATAAACTGCGTGTCAACCTTAGAATCCCAAGGTTAAGGGTACAAAGAGGACCCCAATATTAAATTCCTAAACGTGCCTGTAATAGATCTTACATTAATTACTATTACAGATCATTCAAGAATTAATATTCATTTATAGTCATCCAATAGGTTTGTAGACACATGGGGGTTTCGAATTGCCAAGCATAAATGTTAGGCATTGGTTGTTTTGATGGGGATCACACACAGCAGACCCGACCACTGACATCAAATTTATGTTGCTCACTTGTTTTGATGTGTACCATGTCATAGGATGGTCTCCTATTGGGGTTGCTGCAGTCACCAAGATCATGGCCTTTTGTCTCCTTCATTTTTTGATGGGGCATACCACACGCACACATAAATAGTTTAGACTTTTGAGTTTAGAGACAAACACAACACCAAAATTTGTGTTCCTAACCAATAATACTAACACAAATAACTTGATTATTACTTGATTTATATCAATTTATATCTAAGAATATGATACACAACTATTTTCTTCAAACTTTATTTAGTAGGGACAATGCAATTTATGTCTAGCCCCACTCTTTTTCTTCCTCTTTATCTAGGCTACGCTTTTATGTCTGTTTTACGCAGTATATATAACATACATCCAAAATCATGTCTATTATGTGTAAGATATTATTTTTATTCCAATTGCAAGTCATGAATACAAGTCCCAATTGACCCTTGGACCTAAGGGTGGGTGTTTCTTTATTATGAAAGCACCAAAATAGTATCTAAATTGAAAGCCAGAATTAGCCTTTTAGCAAAAACTCCTGTCCGAATCACCTGGTAAAACTAAAAGCTTGGACTATTTTATATTATGATAGGATTTGAACTTATAGCATTCACTTTATAATGTTTTATTTATTTATTTATGTAATGAAATTCAATAATATGAGACTTTACGAGTTATGTTAATCTTCACCATTATTTTACGAGGCTATGTTGGGAACATAGCTCTTCGAGGTCTAGCACATTGGCCTATGCCTTGATAGCAACAAACTTAAGCAATAGGATGCCAATGTGACCTACCTTGCCTAGTGACAAATCTACATGTAATATGCAAAAAAAAAGAAAAAGAAAAGAAAAAAAAAGAGGTAATTAAGCAGGATTTTTTGTGTGTAAGTTATCATGGGGATTATAATATGTTATTATTTCTTCGAGGGGTTTTGAAGAAAACCTTAGTGACAATTTGTCAGTTAATTGAACTCATTCAAATTAACATATGTACATAGGGTTCTAAAGAGAGAGGGTGACTCAAAATTTGCAAAGGGATAAGATTGTAGTTGAATCTTTGAAGGAAATACAAGCATATTAGACGCTAGTTAGGGACCTAGGGTGGTGTGAGAAGGATTTAGGACAACATTAACATATGTTAGACATCAATATTTTCTTTTTGTGTGACTGTTGGAAGTTTTATAATATGTGGATTTTACCTTAGTTGTAATAATTCCTGCTTTTAAGTTTTGGATTTTGAATTATTTCTTAGAAAATAGCATTGATACTATTGTAAGCTATTGATCTAACTTGATTATTTTTATAAAAAAATAATGACTTTTAGTGAGGTCTTGCACACACTTGTAATAAAAAACTTTATAACTAAATTGATAACATAGATATATGCAAAATTTGTGTCGTCCAGGTAGAAGACGTCAACTCAAGTCGCTCTCCTCTACTCAATTTTTCTCAGCAAAAAAAGAAAAAAAGAAAAAAGAAGAAGAAGAAGAAGTAAGGTCTTGCAAGTACTTATTTGTATGTGGTTGTTGTTACATACTTAGCTCATATAGTTCGGACGGAGCATGACACTAGATCTTGTGACACTTGTCAACTTAAACATATGCATCTTTTTTGTTTAGAGGGAGGGGGGGTTTGAAATAGTGGATCCTTAGCTGATATCCATTACATGTATTTTGATCTTGGTACTCAAACATTATCCCTGCCAATGAAATTGCTAATACTTGTTAGCAGTCCATTGTTCTTTTTCCTTCCTTATCATTTCTCATGGGTGTTTCATTACCATTTGCAAACCTTTGCACTATCATTACAATTCTATGGATTTTTAAAATGTCTTACTATATGATATGAAAATGGTCAAGATTCTATAGAATTTGGGATCCAACTTGTCATTAGTATCTTCAATTTTAGTTGATGTACTCAATGCTTTCACACTTTGATTGAGACCCCCAGAAGATTTCTCATTACCATTGCATTGATAAAGAGATATGTGATTCAGTTTTCTTCCTCCCTAACTTTAATGGGAGAGGGCAGACCTGTAACAAAAGAAGAGAAAGGGAAAAAGGGTATCACAGGCATAGAAACCCATCGGCATAAAATATTCAGATTCTTAGGAGAAAGAATAACGAATAGTTCAATGGTAGACTCTAAAAAAGGTTTGCCGTACCAAGTGTCAATATCAGAGAGAAGGCATGTATCTATGACAGTGTGACCAAAATATCTTCTCCACTGGCTGACATTGTGCCTAGCGATTCTCACATATTTCATGCTCATAGAAGCAAATTATGACACATCTATAGCTTCGCATAATTGTTTTCCCTTAAAAACCATTATGCATAAAGTGATGATGCAATCATTGAGGGTTGGACTATTATGAGAAATTGTAACAGTGGTGCTATTATTGACACTGAATTTTTCACATATAATTTCACTTACTCTCTCGAAAAGAATAATATTAAGAACAGATATAAAGTCTCCTAAATTTTGTCATAACTTGTCACATGACGAATCGTGAGTGATAGAAGTGTGAACCCACTATTTGACCTCCACCATTCACAATTTGTCACGTAACGAGTTTATAACAAAAATTGTAAGACTTTTTATATCTCTAACATTTGTGACAACTTGTCACAAATTCTCTTACTTTGGGCCAACAACATCACATACACATAAGTAATAGTGTGAAAATTTGAGCAGAAGATTCTACTATTCCAAATCCAATTGACAAAAGAAGTGTATGATTGTGCTCGTGTTTATTAGGTTGATTTTGGATATATAAACGATTACGAACTACTCTAAATGTAACTTAATTAATTAATTATACTAAAAAAAATAATTTAATTAATCCATTTAGCGGAAAAAAAAAAAGTTATTAATACAATTTTTTTATTGGGTGTACAGATCTTAATATGCTTTCATCCACAAATGTGTCTTTCTCAATTGTGATAAGTATGCAAATAACCTGTAGTTCCGAAGAATAAATTTCCTTCGGTACCATTGTTTTCGTATAAGAACACTCTTAAATATAAGAAATATAATCCTTATTATTAAATAAACTAGCTTGTAATCTTATGCATATGAGTGGATATACTTAAAAGATATACATTAAGATGTATAGTATGATTCTTACATATATATAATTTAAATACTATTGATAGTCATTCTTATATTTTTTTTAACTCTTTAAAAAGTCTTGAAAGAATATTATTAGTAGAAAATGTAAACTGTCCATTTAATTTTTTTTTTTCAATTCATTAATTCTAGACTTTTTGTTTTTTTATGCAATAACTCACTTAGATAAATATTTATGATGTGGTCCCACATTTGACTTCAAAATTTTTTTTAAAAAAAAAACTCTCTCTAAAAATAAATAATTTAGGACATATGACGCAAAATTGGATTTCAATTATAGAATCTAATTGAATTTTCTATAAGTTTTTCCTATATAGAAAAAGTTTGGCGACAAAATTAGTTGTAGCCTAAGATTATAACCTTATTCAATAAAATAAATATTACTATATATTTTGAAAATCTAATCGTTGAATTGCATATTCTTTATGCTCTTAATACACATGTCAAATTTCATATCTATCAGATATTATTTATTATATAATTTATAAGCTTATATTTTATGCACAATTTTAAATTACAAAAAACTTGCAATTTAAACAATTTATTGATAATATTACTACTAATCTCTAATTTTCTATAAATTTTGTAAGTATGGAGGATATAAGAAGAAGATGTAATCTAATGATGGATTTGTCGAATTCACCCTCATTAAAAAGATATTAAGTAAAATTGTAGTATTAGGCTACAACCAATTTTGTAACTAAACTTGATCCTGCCTCTATATATATATATATATATATATATATATATTATTTTTATTTCACTTGAAACAAACTAATATGGGAACAATAATCCCCACCCTTAATAGGATAATGATCATTGGCTAGGGTTACATTAGTAAATATCTTGAACTTGGGCTATTGCTTTCTAAGGGACTTTCAACTTTAATTAGCCAATTCAATTGACACTTTTTTGTGTTTCTAAAAAGAGAAAAGCTAACGAATACTTTAACAAGTTTTTATTTATTTATTTAAGAATCATGCTCTAACAAATTTGATTTTGAAAATATTTTTTGAAAGTTTTTATGGGAGAAAAAAATAATTAAATTTTTTGATGACTTTTTATATTTCTCATAAAGGTGGTGTCAAAATTTTTCTAAAATAGTGAGACACCCATTAACAATACCCTTCTTAAAAAGACATATAAGATTGATTTGGACACTTATACATTTTTAATTAGGGAAAAGTTAATAGATCTCAATTAAGGGCATTGATTTAGGAAGTGTATTTAGAAATGTTTTATAAGAAAAGAAAAAAAGTATTTAATTTTTTTAATAGCTTTTTATATTTCATATAAAAGTGATATTAAAACTTTTTCTAAAGGAAAAAACTTAGGTACATTATTTAGGTATTGTTCCTTAAGTTTTCCTCTTAAGATTTTGCCAAGTGGCTTTTTTTTTCATGGGATAGAATTGTATTTTTAGTTAAGTGCATTCATATGGCAGAATTTAAAAATGAGAACCTAAAAAACAACATCTAGGTAATGTACTTAAATTTTCTCATTTTCTAATATGATTCAATAAATACCCTAGACCCAATTAATTAAGGGTCCAGATTAGGTTCAGTATCCAGTGACATTGGACCCATTGGGATTGTGACACGCGTCTATTTTTAGACACGTGTCGTCATCCGACCGGATCCAGTGCATTGGACCCAAACCTCTCCCATTAATTAAAAGACGTTGCATTAACTTTTCCCTTAAACTTTTCCCATAGTGTGTGTGTGTATATATAGAGAAATGCTAACGAGTGGACATTGGTTAATAATCTATTTAAAGAAAGTTTTTATGGTAAATGAAAAAAAAAAGTAATTAATATTTTGACAGGTTTTTTCATTTCCCATAAAAGTGGTATCAAAACTTTTCTAAATGCACTCGTTAGCATGATCCACACACATATATATATATATATATATATAACTTCAATTGAAGAGCCATCCAACCTAATTCCTTGGTTCTCAAAATCAAAGAGTTTTTAACTTCGAACATAGCAATAAAGAAAGCAACACAGCTCATTTGGGACTCGCAAGAAATCAAACCAACCAAAATTTTTTATATATCCCAAAAAAATAAGATTAAACAACTCATTGATGACAGCTCTTTGAAATTTTTTTTTTTTTTTTGAAGCAGCTCTTTGAAAATTTTAAATCTATAACTACAAGTCTACAAATATCTAGCAAGAAATAAATTTGTAAAACACATACATACCCTCCTCACATGCACATACTACTATACAGTAGAGAGAGAGAGAGAGAGAGAAAATAGGTGCTGGGATTGATGACAGACAGACTAGAAACTTGGGGATTATTATACCGATTGAAAGCTAAGTTTCAAGAGAAAGGGTGCTGACAAACCTCGTCAAATTTGGAAAACACTTCACTTTCCAATCTCTCTTCTCTTTACTCCATACCACCATGATTATTATCAGACAGACTCACATATCTAATACCATCTATCAATGCACAGCACCACTTCCCCAAAAGCACAGTTTGCTCAGACTTAGGCGGCTGTAGCAGCTCGATTCTCTCCCTAAAAATCAATCACCATTTAAGCCATTGTTTTAATAGGATGGCTGAGTAGAATCAAAGGTACTACTGCTAAACAAAGACACATGAAAACTTGATATATGGATTAAAGGTTGCTGCAACCTTGGTACTGCTACAGACTTCAATGCCACTTTTATCTACTTTTGCATTTGCTGTGTTTTATAGCTTTCTAGGCTTTTCAATGATTTAGATTTTGAACAATATCCAATGCTTGATCCACTTTTAAGCTTTTTCAGATTCTCAAACTTCATGTTTTGTTTAGACCCAGATGATAATTTATTACTCATTATATTGCTTAATGTCAATATTAAATTCACTTATTTAAACACCCCAGAAAAAATTTACTACTTTTTTTTCCAATTGGACACTTCATAGGATGCCTGCTTTCTTGAGCTTTCACCTTTGCCCAAGGGGTCCATCATAAAGTGCATTTAAGTGTTCGAGTTAATGCAATGCATCTACAGGTTGGCACTTGGCACAGGATATACATGATCATTTGAATGTACATTCTATTCTTTAGAGGTCAGGATATACATGATCTTAGAACTGGTCAACTATTTCAACATTTTGAAATTGCATTAGTATTACTAGCTAGTTTCCAAAAGAACCACGTATAATATAATCACAGAGCCTAATGGTTAATGGAAGCTAGCTTATTTGGTGTCATTTCCTTTAGGCCCAGTTTCCATCAAATCTCTCCTAAGGCCCAGGAACTTAATAGCATTTTTGCACATTGGGCTGTTCCTGGTCTGATAACTTTAGGCCTATATTTCAAATGGGGCCGAACTTGGGTTTGACCACCTCTATAGCTCAATAAAGATGGAATTTGGGTATTTCTCAAAGATTAGGCATACACTATACAATTATAATTCAAAATAAATACAAATGAATATGTTAGAGGTCAATCTGTTCTAGAATCCAATATGAAACTTGACACCCGTTGAGTAATGCTGCAAGGTCCAAATTTTTATCAGGAAGCAGTGATTTTAAAAAGATTATAGAGGTCATTGTGTAAATTGACACTGGACAAGAAAAAATCAGTTATAATTTATATTTAAATTAACTTTTGCATGAAAAAAATGAATTTTATTTATTTATTTTGTTAGTTATGTTAGTTAACGTTTTCTATTTCAATTTTGCTATGCTTGCCTTTTACTCTTGCCCCTTTAAATTGAAATATTTCTGACTACACTACAAACACCTGTAACCCCTTGAGTGAAACTCAACAAGACCAGAGATTTCAATCAGTTAACTATGAGTTTATACATGACCAATCATCTAATAAGATACATTGGTTCAACTTATATTTGTTTAGTTAAAACCATATAATCAACTAACTCATACAGGACACACTTGATCCCCATGTCACTAACATCACATAATATTTTCTTTTCTTTGCTTGTTTTTCTAGCATTGGAAGAAATTGTTTACCAAAAAAAAAAAATGCAGTGGAAGAAATTGTCCATGACATTGACTGTAGATGCAAATAAAATGCGGTCCAGAATTGAAACATTATAAAACATCAGCCAATATTAATCACAAAATAAAAAAAAAGAAAAAAGAAAAAAAAAGGTTTGTATATATAAGTATTTGATGATTACTTCTATGATCATCATATGGGCCATTTTAAGGAAAAGGAAATGCATGATGCATTGATGTATCTATGAATATATATATATATATATATATATATATAATATCTAAAAACTGCAACGTACCTTTTATTTTTACTAAACTCTTGTTGAGCCATACTAGCGCCACATTTTCAGTCCAATTCGGTCCATACAGTTTATTTCGGTCAGCTTTAGTTTATTTGGTCCAATTCGGTCCCTTTTAGTCCAATCAGGTCCACTCCTTTTATTTCAGTCCACTTCGGTCAATTCGGTCTATTTCGGCCCATCAAGGAAAATAGGAATTCTTTTTTTACTCATATATGCACTATTACCCAACTTTTAATGAAAAAAATAATAATAAAAAAATCATTGGGCTTATTAATTCAAACAAATTCAAATGATTGTTCATCCGTATTGTTAATAGATTTATTTCAATGATTTTGATCTACGAGTTAGTCTCAATGATATATATACAAAAATGGAAGAAACCTATTTCCTGCGTTTTACTAAACTCATTTTTTGTCCCTAGAAAATCCATTAAATTTACAAAAAATCCAACTAATTAATATTTTACCTTTCTTATTTATTTATTTATTTTTATTACATTGGATTACAAAAATATGGGATACTCTTCTTTTTTCCTAAACCCATTCTATCCCCATATGCTGTTGCCCCTTGAGATATGTCTTACATTTTATCAAAGGGCCGGTGGCTTTTGATGTTTGACCAAAACTACTAGTCCTCCACATGTAAAATGTTTTTTAAGACTCTAGGAAAAAAAAAAATTGGATAGTGACATTGGAATATATACATTTATTTTGATGTGGTGACTTGGGAATATTTAGGGAAATAGAAATATTTTTATATTTCATTCAATCTAGCTTATCTTCTAGTTAATTAATTAAATATTCATCATGGACCATCCAATATCCATTAGTTTTACAATGCCATTGCCTTAGGCCCTCGTGTCCTTCTTAAGTAAAAGTGTAAACCCTAGGGAATGAATTTATATTTTAATTTGTAGCGCCCAGATAAGCCTACTATTCATAAAAAATGGATTATTTTCCTTTAAATTAGTAGCAACCCTCAAGTGTTAATATTATTCAATTGTATTTATATATATATATATATATATATATATATATATATTGTGGGTTAGATTTAAGTTACATCCGTTATAACTCTAAATTATATTACATTTACACCACTCAATCTTTTTTTATTGGATGCAAATTTTAACAAATCCAACATTGGATTAAATTATATTTTTATAGTTATACTCTACATGCTTGAAAAATTGTGCATAAAATATGGGCTTCTAGATCAAATGGTAAATGACATTTGATTGACACAAAATTTGGTGTACATGTTAAAAACATAGTGAACATATAATTCTTTTTTTGATGTCCATGCTTGGATTTTTTAAAGATTAATCTAATAAAAATTTAGGATAAATTACAAAGTTAGTTCCTATCCTTTACACCATTTGTCCTGTCAATTTGATACTTGCCATTATTTTTTGGATGGAAAATTTTAATGTGTCAAACAGAATAATAAGAAATAATTTTTTATGCCATAAATTGCCAACTATACCGCCACGTAGATTAAAAAAAAAACCCCAAATTTCGCAATGAGTCAGATTACCTTTCCTAAAACTTTCTAAAATTTGTAAAATTCCTCTCTCTCTCTCTCTCTCTCTCTCTCTCTCTCTCTCTCTCTCTCTCTCTTCTCCCTTATCCTCACACTCAAAGACCTTTTTTTTTTTTTTTGATAGGAAACTGAAAATCCATTAACATGAACGAAAAGTAATTACATTAGCTGAGAGAGCATGTTCTAAGAAATAAGGGCTCTCCTCAATTCAAGTAACAAATTGCTCAACATCCTGAGAATGTTTTGCTAACAAGTGAGCTACCTGATTACCTTTCCTACCAACATGTGAAATAGAAAAACTATGAAAAGCACTTGAAAGAGAAATAATTCCATACACAACGAGGATGGCTGTGCGTTCTCTCTTCCGGCAGCTTTGAATAAAGAAAATCTTAATTGAATTGAAGGTGAAAATATTGGGTAACACTTAACTGTCTTTCTGAATCAAAAGTGATAATATTTTATGAATGGTGGGGACTGTGGACCCTTTTTTAAGTACCAAACTTAGAAGTAATAGCTAGGACCTCTACAAAAGGTAGCAAATAAATTCTTTCTCTTGGTCATAATGAAAGAGAGATGAATTCTTTTAGGGGTATTTTGAGGTTGGAATTTGCTTTTGTGGTGGCTAAAAATCTGGGTGTGAATTTATTTTTTGGGCCTAAAGGATGGAGATTGATTTTTTTGAGCCCAAAAGGTTGAAAATTGTTCTTTTTGGATGCTTACTCTTTGAATAATTTAAGCCATGTAGTGCTTTGACATTGTTTTCTGAAAGACCATTTGGGTTTGCTTTCTATGATATACCAGTCATCAGAAGCAAAGAAGAAAACTGGGAAGACATTGCATAGTCTTGATAGATTTATGCTCTTCTAAATATATGGTGCATTGATTTCTTTCTGTAGAATTTGAACAAACACAATTTAATTATTTGAGTAATGCTTGGAGGATGCAATGACCAATTACTTAAGCATCTTCTAGATTTTGTTATTTTGGGAAATAGAAATATATTTAAGGAAATAGAAATATTTTTATATTTCATTCAATCTAGCTTATCTTCTAGTTAATTAATTAAATATTCATCATGGACCATCCAATATCCATTAGTTTTGACAATGCCATTGCCTTAGGCCCTCATGTCCTTCTTACGTAAAAGTGTAAACCCTAGGAGAATGAATTTATATTTTAATTTGTAGCACCCAGATAAGCTTACTACTCATAAAAAAATTGGATTATTTGCCTTTAAATTAGTAGTAACCCTCAAGTGTTAATATTATTCAATTGTTAAAACCATAGTGAACATATAATTCAACGCTTGGATTATTTAAAGATTAATCTAATAAAAAGTTATTAGATGGTGTAATATTATTTAGAGTTACATTAGATGTAACTTAAACTCTATTCATATAATATTGTTGTTAGAAACCCTCCCCTTGCGTTCAACTCCTGAATACACAGGACCTAGTTAGGGAGGTGCCATTAGTCCAACTTATCATTGGCTCTAGATATTAAATTGTAGAATTCACTAAAAAATTGTTTTCTTTCCGTGCAAGATAGCTCCACAGACCTTAATAGACGGTTTATGCATGAATTAATTCACTAAAAGCCGAGACCTGTAGGCTGTGGATGAAGAAATGTGTACCCTAAAGTGAGAGTAGACAAAGCAATATTCTTTGTAACATCCTTTATGGCTTAAATCTGTGTTTTTTTTTTTTGGTAAATTAAATCTGTGTTTTCTTGATCCTGATCTCTTAAAACATTGTTTCTAGAAAATTTTCCACCATCTGGGGCTTAATTAGGTAAGCATGTCACCCCCAAAGGGATATAATGTCAAAAGAAATCAGACCACACCCAGCCCAACTTGGCTCAGCTTGGTGATAGGCATGTGTGGGTAAGTGAAAGGCCCATTGGGTTGGTCTTCCACTTTCTACCGCTTTTGGTCAATGTCATTATCCAACACATATAGGTATATAAACCTACAAATTCTCTATTTCCGTGGGATTTAAGCAAAAACATTACTTTCGCCCGTATCCAAGTAGGGATTATGTGAGTCAATTTCTCATTCACAATTTAATGGTTTTCGGCAAGTAAACATATGATGCTAATCTTCTCACAAAGGAAAACACATCCCAACTCGGATTATCCTCATAGATAGGTAGGAGCCACTTTTATTTTGACTAAAAAATATCCACTCAAACACTTTTGCAAAACCCACTTTTTAATACAACAAATTAAATCTTCTAGTTTAAAAAAGTAGCAAATTAAACATTTGAAAAGTAACAATGCCGAATTTTAAAGAATAACAAATTAAGTCTCAATCCATTTAAATGGAAGAAGACAGTTGTGTTAGAGATTAAATATAATTAAGAAGATTGTGAGTTTTGATTTAGAATTCATTTGGAGATAATAATATTTAAACCCTATAATTTAGGACATAATAAATTAAATGCTATAGTTTTAGAAACAGCAAATTAAACCTTAAGATTTTGAAAAATAAAAAATTAAATCTCTAAGTTTTAAAAGATTTAATTAAAAGCTCTTTAGTATTTTAAGAATTTGGAAAATTACAATGAATATCTTGTTAAAGTTTTAAAATTTTTCAAAACAGTAATGATTTTGTCAACTTTTAATAAATAAAAGAGATGGGTTCAAGTTACACCTGGTGTAACTCTTGAAAAGTTACACATTTTTTACACTGTAGATTTGTAAGTGATCTAACGGCTAAAAAATTATCATTAAATGCTATTACTTTCCATCTCTATCATAATTAATATTAGTATTTTCTCTCTCCTTATTTATTGTTTTTCTAGTAGACTATGTAAGATAAATCAGATAGAAGTTATAGAAAAAAATTTTGAAGCTCACATTAATAATGGAAAACTTACAGCAATAACTCAAGAAGAAGAGACAGAAACTAAATATATTTCGAAAAATTTTATTTTGCATTTTGACAGCTTCACTATGATATAAGCTAAATATGTTTCGAAAGAAAACGTACCAAAGCATCGCACTTCATGTAATTCTTAATGAAAAAGACTATACATGTTTTATCTAACAATACTCTTAAAGATATATGCTGCACGCATCATTTTCTTTTAATCTTTAAAAAATTTCATGTTTCTTACAATGGTGCATCACTAAACTGTGGTGTTCATTTCACCTTTCTATAGGATTATTACATTACCACTTCTAGAGAACTAGCCCGAATGATTGGAATTCGAAAGGTGCCAATCTTGCATCACTTTTCAGAATCAAGTGGGGCAGCAACTATTCATTGCTGCCCTTTAATCACGCAAAAACTTTATTATTATTTTTTTTCAAGTAAAGAAATGCAGGTTGTTAAATATGGTAGTGTGCCCTTTAATCAAGCAAAAAACAATAAATAAAGAGAGAGAGAAATACTAGTATTAATTATGAATAAGATAGAAAGTAATAACATTTAATGATATTTTTTTAGCCATTAGATCACTTACAAATCTATGGTGTAAAAAATGTATAACTTTACAAGAGTTACACCAAGTGTAACTTGAATCCATCTCTAAATAAGAAAACAATTTTCCTAGTATTATTCTGTGTTTTATAATATAGACTTGAATTTGCTTTTATTTGGTTTTTTTATTTAAAAAAAAAAAGGTTTGACTTTACTCATCACAAATTTTTAAAATTTTTTTTTTATTTCAATTTATTTCTTACTAAAAAACTGAGGCATGTTTCATACTGTTATTTCTCATGTCCTTGCGTAGCTGAGTGATGAAATGTTGACATTGCTAATTAACTAATGGATTATGACATTGCTAATTAATTTTTTGTGCTAAGAACATGTCATTTCATTACCTATATTTATAAAGGGTTTTAATTTTCACACAACCACTAAATTCATTGCCTCAACATCTCTCCCTAACACACACACACACACTCTCTCTTTCTCTCTCTCATACAATATTGTAGGCCAAATCCCAAAGGAAAATCGTAGCAACACCATGTGCAAGCAGTTCCACGATCACCTAGAGAATAAAGATAGAGATGATAAATATGTTGAAGAAGCTCTTTCCGATGAATCAGAGAGTACTTTTAGCCTCAACCTCAGTGCATGCCAAGAAGGTGGTGATGATCATGACATGGATGCAAACAAGTTCTCAACTATTGAGCTCAACCCCACCGAGCTGGCTCCAATCATTGATCGATTTCGATACTCTTTTTTCATCTATGTACATGGCAAAAAGATCAAGTATCACAACCTCTACACACGCCTTGCTCGCCTATTGTCTCCTTTTGGACCTTACCAGCTCAATGATCTTGGTCTTGGTTTCTTCTTGTTGAATGTTTCAGAGCGTTCAGACTATTCCATGGTACTTTCCAAGCACCCTTTTTCGATCCCAAATTACTGTGTAACTCTTTTGAATTGGGTTCCAAACTTCAAGCCTTCAGAGACCAATATGAAACATGTAGATGTTTGGATTAAGTTGCCAGAACTTCCAATAGAATACTATGATTTTCTGTCCAGAATTGCAGTATGTATTGGTATTAGACTTCTCAAAATTGACCCCAACACTGAAAAAAGGAAGACATGTAAGTTTGCAAGGTTTTGTGTAACACTTGATCTAAACCGTCCACTTCATGATCATATAAAGATTGGTGTGAAATTGCAAGCAATCGTGTATGAGGGACTTGATTTGGATATGGTGTGTTCTATGTGTAGGCGTTATGGGCATCTACAGAAGAATTGTTCTTATCACTCTTCTTCTAATTACATCAGTACTAGCTGTGCTCAAGTATCTGAACCTCAAAGCAATCTTCAGCAGAATGATGAACACAAGCCTCCAAAGGTCAATGTTTCTGTAAGTTTACACTTCATTTCTATGTTTTGTTATGAAATGTTGTTTAATATCAGAAGTTGCATATTATTTTTGTATAATTACATATTAATAATATTAAGTAATATTATTCGTTATTAAGTGTGCTATTTTTTTTTAACAAAAGTTATGCTCATCTTAAGAGAAATTACAATTTTCCACCGTAAGCTTTCACCAAATTTATAATATACGTCCCTCTCAAAATTATAAATTTGCTCAAATGATACCCCAATTTGTGACAATTGTATCAATATACCTCATACTGTCTAAATTGAGGTTTAAATTAAATGGAAATTGTGGTTTTTCATTATAACCAATAAGGGTAATTTTGTAACTACACTACATACATATTTCAATTAACTCTCAATTAAGACAGAAAGTGCAAATGGATATAGTTATTCAAAATATTATATCCCTAATATTATTCTATATTTAATATAGGCTTCAATATGCTTTTGATCTCAATTGGTTTGACTTTCTCCCTAAAAAAAACTAGATTTGACTTTTTTCGTCACAAATTTTCTTTATTTCATTTAAATTACGATGTCAATAGAACAAATTGATAATTTGAAAGGCATTATATATAAATAGGTGGAATTTTATTATTATAAAAAGGGTGGATTCTATAGGGGTGAAAAATACCCTCTTCGAATATATCTCTCGTCCAATTTGTCACGCTTCCTACTATATTATTTTTTAATAACACTGTTCAATAATATATACTAAATGAATACAAATTCTTCTTCATTTTTTTTTTTTTTTTTTTGATAAAGCTAAATACAAATTCTTTATATCATTTTTTGTATTCTCTTTTATATTCCGTTAACATAGTATATCATGTGTTTGATATATATTTTTTTTCATATTAAACTTTAATTGTTCTATAAAGAAAGTAAATAAATACATGACAATAAGTGATTTATAGAATATAAAATGAAACATAAAAAGTGTTAAGGATCATTTTGTGCTATATATTCCAACAAAATCTCTTTCCTCTTAAGGTGCATACAAAATCGAACTCCAGATTGGTGCGAAGACAGAATCCCCTACCTAGAGAAGGTACATCCTTCTCTCCAATGGAAGAAGGAGCACTAATCCATCCTCGTGAGGATATACCATCACATTCTATGACAAAGTCATTGAACCCTGAAGAAGAAGCTCCCATTAGCCCACTGGAAGAACCATCAAAACCAAAAGGGTTACCTGAATTCTCTATTGCATCTTCATCCAACACATTGCCTCAGAATTCAAATACAATGGTCGATAAAGCATGCCACACTATACCAACACCACCACAAGGGAACCACCCACAGATCTCATTCTCGGCGACTAACTCTCCTCGGCCTTCTCCAATGGTCATTCCAAGCTTCCAGTTATACTCCACAGCAATACACAAGGCAATAGCACACAGAGATAAGCAACAAAACAATAACAAAAGTGAGCACTGAAATTCTTCCTACTCTTTACAACATCAAATCAATGGTTGCGAGTCTTGACATTAATTGTTGTCGTGCCTAATGGGATGATAAACCAACGTAAAATGAGCTTTCTGCCAGGAGTTAGCCATGTCATGACCAACTATTATCATTTGCAGAAACTACTATGCTGGAAGCATAATGGCTTAGATAACATAATGCTCATCCAAACAATGAAATATCTTAAGCAACTTGAAAACCCCTCCATTGTACTGCTTTTCGGAATAAGAAGTAGTGGTGATGATGCAGTTCAAGCTATCAAAGAAATTGGATTCTCTAGTTCATATCGCATAGACCCGGTTTTGCTTGACGATGGAGTATGGCTGTTATGGAACAAAGAAGATGTGACAATTGAAGTATATAGATACAACTCAAACAGTATTTATGCAATAGTACATTTCACTCCTCAACCAAGCAATTATGCTATGCGCTACGGCCAAATCTTCCCAGTCACATGCCCCAAATGCAATATTATGGTCATGTAGTCTCTCTATGATGGGGCACAAATGTTTTATACACATTGGGAGACCTGTTCATAAGACTTTTCTATGTGTATCTAATCTAACTAGAGGTACTTTGAAGAAAGATCAATCTACTCTCAAACTTTCAAAATATCAAGTAATGTTTATTGCACACACTTGTACATAGTGAGCGTTTGGGGTGAGATTATTCTCACGGCGCGTTTTTTTTTTTTTTTTTTTTTTTTTTTTTTTTTTTTTTCAGGCGTGAGAGGGAGCAAACGGAACTGTGCGCTACTGTGCAGCTACTGTTCATATGAACAGTAGCCGCATTTGTTGACTTTTGTTCATGAACAGTGCATTTATGTATTGTTTACGGACCCACAAATTTTATTTTTTATCAATTTTTTCATTAAAAATGGGTCCCACGGTACTATTTACACATTTAAAAATTATTTTGCTACAGTGTTTTCAGTTTTCAGTTTTCAGTTTCAGCAACAATAAGTTCAATCCAAACGGACCCATAATTAAACAAGTAACTACAATCGTGATTTGAAGTAAAAGTTTATTTCTTTTCCAGTTGTGTATAAATGTGTGTGCATTAATTAATACGTGTTTAACAATATTTATCCCAAAACATTTTATACACCTCAAAAAAACCTGTTCATAAGACTTTACATTTTCTATTGCTTTTAGTCCTCCTTGACAGTTTATCTACTTTTGTATAAAACACCGTGTTTATAGCATTCTAGGCTTTTCAATGATTTAGATTTGAACAATATCCAAGCTTGATCCGATTTCAGCTTTTTCAGTTCTCAAATTTCCTGTTTTGTTTAGACCCAGATGACATATTAAATTAACTTATTTAAGTACCCCAGGAAAATAGCAGCTTTTTCAATTGGACAATTCATGGGATACCTTCTTGAGCTGGGCAAAGAATATTAAGTCCTCTTTAACTTCCAGTCACCCTTGCGGGCTTTGCCCAAGGGACCCATCAAAAAGTACATGATTTTTTTTTTTTTGAGAAAAAAAGTACATGATAATTTGAATGTGCCTTCTAATTTTAGAGTTCTCATCACACAATTAGAACTATATCCTGATTCAATTTTGAAATTGCACTGGTATTATAGATTTCGCCTAACAAGTGCACTTAAGAAATTTCTTAATGGATTATTTAAGAAGGGTTTTGATACTACTTTTATAAAGAATAAAAAAAAAAAAAAAATCAGTTACTTTTTATTTTTATATAAAGTTTTTAAAAATATTTTTTAAATTAATGTCATTTTAACTTCTGTTAACTTGTTCTTTGAATTATAAGTACTAGGTTTTTCATTAAAATATAAGGGTCTGTTTAATAATGTTGTTTTAATAAAATTGTTTAAGTGTTGTGAAAATATATATGGATAAAATAATGTTGTAAAAATACATATTTTATTGTTTAAACAACAAAAACAATGGTTCAAATGCCATAAATATCTAAAAAGTATTAGACTTTTCCTTAAAAAAAAAAAGAAAAAAGAAAAGAAAAAAAGAGGACTAGTAGTAGCCTACTACCTAGTTGCAAGGTAAGAGGACCACAAATGAATATGATCACAGGACCTAATGATCGGTGTAAAGCTAAGTTTGTGTCATTAACTTGAGGCCCACTTTCTGTCAAATCTCTCCTGAGGCCCATTTATTTAACGGCATTTTGTCCACATTGGGTTTGTGTCCCGAAAATTTTGTGGCCGTTATTTTGGATATTTTGTTCATTAGTTTATGGAGTATTCTTAGAAAAATTTTATGAAAAAATAAATAAATAAATTAATTTTTTATTTTTATTTATAAAAATAGTGTTTAAACTTTGTTAAAATAATTAATTAATCATTACCTTAAAGATTCTCATTAATATGACTCTTTCTAAAAATATAATCATGCACTATAAAATTCTGTCCAATAAATACAAGTGAATATGGTGGGGTCAATTTGGATTATGTGCTAGAGTCAAGTAGAAAATTCAACACCCAATGTGAAATGCTGAATCGTCCAACTTTCTATCATTAAGCAATGATTTCGAAAAGAAGAAAGGTATCGAGAGCAATTCAATGAATTGACACTAGACATGAAAAAATAAATTTAAATTGTTTATTTTATTACTCATATTACATTTTTTAATTCAAACTTTGCTTTCAATTAATCTTACCCCTTGAAATGGCATTCTTGAATCCACCCCTACAAACACCTACCTCTGAGTGAAACCCAACAAGTTCAAAATCATCTAGGTAACTTTATGAGAGGAAACAAAAACAATTCATTGTTGCCATGGCTTGTGTTAACATTATTTTTTTAAACTTGAATACTTAGATTCTTAAAACTTTAATTCGATGTATATATATATATATATATATATTTATTAAGATAGTTTTACTAGTTAAACTAATTAGAACCAACCTTTAATTCGATACTTGAATTCTTAAAATCAACTTTAATTAGACAAGCTTAATTGAACCTTCAAATTTAATCCATTTATCATATATTACTATATATACCACGAAGACTATTGTAAATAATTCTAAGAATGCTAGTTCGTAATATGAGATTTGAGACCTCCACTAGGCAAAGCTCCGCCTAAATACAATTAAAGCTTAGAGATAATATGGTGATAGTAGGATTGCACCTTAATTATCAAGGCTTAGAGGGTCCATTTCCTAGATATAGTCTGGCAGATAAATTTTCCAGATATCACTATCCTTATTCTTTGTTTACATAAATACTTGGAACAAAAATTTGCTACAAGATCATATATTTTGAAACATACAAAATATATATGGGTTACCTTCAAGGCTTCAAATCATTAATTTATTATATCATAAAGCCGTTTTTGAAGTTCAATAATCATCATTGGCAAGGCTAAGCTATGTTATACACTTTTTTTTTTTTAATATAAATATAAATATCTTATGGAAGACCAGAAATTTCAACCAGGTAATGATGGACTAGTATAAATTACAATTCTTAGAAACATAGGTTAAATTTCTCTTTGTTAAGACCGTAGCCAACTGATTCATACTAGCACACATTTGATTCCCATGCCACTTACCAACCAAGTATAATATTTTAGATTTTTTCCTTGTTTATCTAACAATGGAAGTAATTGACCAAAAACAAAATTGACCATGACATTGATAGTTGTGCCAATCAAATATAAGATAGATATTATCATGAGGCTTGGAAGTACTAAATTGCGCAACAAGTAGTCCTTCCTGGTTCCTTCCTAATTTGTTTCTTATTCTTCTCTCAGCAATATTTCCACCTCTCGTATAATTGCATTTGTCAATTTTTGAATTATAATGGCGTTGTTAATCTTGGTAGATATAGACAAATAACCAACTTCATGCTTTACCATCCACATATGTTGTTGCCCCTATAATTCGTCCCTTTTTGATAGCATCTATTCCTCTTACCTTTAATCAAAGGGGCAGTGCCTCTTGACCAAAACTACCAGTACTCAAATTGTAATATTTTTATGACTTATAATAGTGTCTTCCATTCAAACTCGCTTTTCTAGTTGATTGGGTTCATTGAACAATGCCATCTATATAGATTTATAATAAAATTGATAATATATAGAGGACAGTCCCAAAAAAATGAAAAATGTAACTCTAGATAGTTTTAAGTGTATGGTTTATAGATAGTTTATGAGGTTGTTAGTGTGGGTCCCATTTGCATGGAAATTGAAATTTTAATTGAAAGGCTTTCTTTTTTGCTTTGCCTAGTTATTGCTGATAATATAGTGACATGGCCAGATTGAACTAAGCAAAATTACCGAACTGTCCTCAACATTTTTTTAATGAGACAAACATATTCTTTTGCCATTTCCCTCCGTTTTTTATTTCATCTCCCACCAATGCTTACCTTTTTCCTCTCTCTCACTTTACTAATATCATAGAAAAAACTAGAAAGTATATGAAAGAAGAGTTCAAGGAATGTCTACAAGTATGATCTAAAAAAAAAGGAATGTCTACAAGAATAGAATGGGACAAGTATCTAGAAGAAATACCATCCGTCATCTAAGTGGAGGGCTAAAATTGAAATAGTGGGACTACAAAAAGGAAAAGATCCTCCTTGTACAAAGACTGGATTCCCAAAAAAAGAGTGAAAAGAGAGCATATAGTAAACAAAAATCTAATCTTGTATTTTACTAAAAGTAAAGGCTCCTTGGTCATTCCGAGGAAGAAGAAATAAAGCAAAACTTATCTTATTACTATTTTTAATCCCATACATTATTTATTATCAATCTTTCATGAGAAATTACTGTTTCAAGTTTAATTGTTTGTTTAAAAACTCACCTCTATCAATTAATTGTTGTGGATTTGGGTCCAGCCCAACATCTTTTTGGGCCTTTGGATTTTAGCCCATACAAAATAATATTATGCATTCTTGAAAAAATAGAAAATTTTACCATAAAAATAACAGTATTTCACAAGAAATGAAATGCGATGTCCCATATTACGTATCATGACACTTTTTAATCCAAAGCAAATCGGTCTTCTCTTGACATTTGAAACTCAAAATAGCAGGTCCTATTTTTAAACTCAAAACAATTTAAAAATTACTATTTATGTCTTATGTCTCACATCACTAAATCTCTAATGCCTCTTACCCTCCACTAATCAATAAAGTATTTTATTTCTTTCATCCTGAATTTTCTTATTTTTACTATTTAAATAAAATAAATGACGACTCCATATAAAACCCTAAATTTATAGGGGGAAATATGGTCAGTCAAACCATCATCATGAGGGGCACCAACATGACCCCACCAAATCACGAGAGTTTCTTCCAACAAGAAGTTTGCGGACTAAGAGCCTATTTGGCATTAGTTTCAACTTTTAGCTTTTAATTTTTAGTTTTTATGTACAGTTTTTTAAAACCTTACTTTTTTCTGTATTTTTTTTTCGCTTTTTAAAATTTTTTCAAGATACCAGTATACTTTAGCACATTTTAAGGAAAAATATTTTCAGCAAAAAGTTAAATAAGTTGTTCCAAACGGACACTAAGGGCACGGTCTCTCACATACTTACTCCGATAAGGCTAGTGGTACAGGACAAAAAAGAACTTGCAATAACTCAAGCTTGTGCCATCACATATACAAATAAAAATAGCGGCCCCAAAAGGAATTGGTCCTTGTTTTCTACGGGTTTGCTGGACTTTTAGCAAAAGTAGTCATCAACAAACATCTCAAACGCAGACATCCATTGTTGAATTTGGTTTGGGTTTTTATATTGATGGGTCAATCGGGTTTGGCAATAAGATGATAAAATTTTGTAATGGGTTGTGACTTGTGGTGGTGGTGGCTGTTTGGTGGTGGTTAAGTTTATGTGTGAGACACAAGGTAGTGAAGAAGAGAGAAGAAGAGGGAGAGATGAAATGAGAAATTAATAAAATATTTAGATACAAAGTTATAATAGCTGTGTATATTTGCACGGTTACTGTTGACAAAAATGTAAATCTACAGTATTATAAATATACTGATGTGGAGAGTTTTTGAGTAAAAAAGTATCAATTTCACACATTTTTCTATCATATACCCACTGACGTGAGTGCTCTAAGTACCACATAATCATATTACGCGTGTTTAGTTTGTCTAACAAAATAATGATATGTAGCGAAATGAAAATGTGAAGTAATAGACAACTGATACTTAAATAAATTTCACAATAAATTTTATTATTGGGGAAATAATTAACTATGATCAATACTGATAAACCCACCAATTTTACTTTATAAAACTATGAAATTTATTGATAAATAGCTGTTTGGTAGCATTACTTAATTATTAAACTTAGCTAGTTGTAGCATGGGGCCAAGGACCCGTAGTCAAAAAGTAAAGTTATTCACTACGTAGGCCTTTACACAAAAAATAAATAAAATTAGTGTTGTGTGGCTTTTTTCTTGTACTACATATCCACATAAGGAGGACAAGTAGACTCTGTCTACTACTTGTAACTTGATAAATTGTTTCAGAAATTTTTTCTTCTCTTCAGCGCTACACTGCTAAAACTACATCCGAGGATATTGTAAGGGAGGAAAATCTTTGGTGTTCAATGGTAGTGTTTCTTTTCTTTCTGAAATTTTTATGAGTTGTAATTTTGTAGAGTTTTTATTTTTTTATTTAATAACAACTAAGAGTATTTAAATAAGATGCTAGTAAGAGATACAGAATCTTTGTTTGAATTGTTTTTTAAGCTAAGGAGGAATGAGTGAAGCGGAGCTTGGTCTCGTTGAAACAAATATAAAAATATAAAAGTTGTCTCTATCCTATGTAAAACCAAAGGAAAAACTATTTTCAAATGCATCGTTACCGTATTCCCAGATAAAGCCTGTCATTCCTCTAAAATGGTACATGTTCTGTTAACTTAGCGGTGACCCTCAAGTGTCAATTCAATCATTCAGCCCCCCCATCGTTGAATTTTCCTCCCTTTACCTTTCTAAGAAAATGTTTTTCCTTTCCGTGCAAGAAAACTCTACAGGACTTATTACACTATAGATGAAAGAAATATACCCCAAGGTCTAAATCCTCTATGGTCTAAAAATCTCTGTCTGAGTCGTTTGTATCGAAAAAAAATTCTGTGTCTCAGTCTGTTCTGTTCAATCTTTGTTTTCAGATAATTGTCCAACATATGCGTGCATAGAAAGAGACTTAGGTAGGCATGTTGAACTCAAAACTTCCACGTATATTGACTAGTATATATATATATATATATATGTATGTATGTATAGTTTGTACTCTCTCACCTTCCACATATCACTAATAACTTTGTTCTTGACTTGACTTTTGTGGGTTTTATGCAGGTTACGCTTCTGAGAGTGTACTTGTTGAAGTGCTCGGGGAGGCTTATGCTCTTTGCTCATCTTATATGCAATCTCGTGGTATGCTTCACTCCACTTTTTCTTTGTATTGGTTTAGGTTAAACGACATGTGAATTCTCTTAAGTTTATGCTTATTGTCGTTAGTACTACAAGCTTCATGGTTGATAATTTGTTTATCATTCCTTATTATTAATTCTTTACTAGATGATGGTATGGTTTGCTTTGCGAATTCCCACATGTCAATTCCTTTTTTTTTTCCTAATGATAAATTATTAGGGAATTCAATCTTCAGATCTAAATCTGACCAAAAGAGGTAAATATCACTAAAACATATGATTTTCGGTTTTTCACGTACCGAACCATATGATCTATAACCTATTTATCTTTGATTTTGAGTACAAGTTTTTTTTTTTTTTTTTTCATGGAATATTACTAGAATCTTTCTTTCTTTCTTTCTTTCTTTCCTGAAAGAGATCAGAACAACGGGTCGAATCCATGATACAGGGAAGAAGTAGATGCCAATCGGGCTAAAAGTAGCTTTGGCACTAGAATCTCTCTTTTGTTTATTCCCTTTTCGTTTCTCTTTGTTTGTCTTTTATTTGTTACCTTTAGTTATTAAATCCAGCTGTTGGATCATGTAGAAGAGTTAAAAAGAGGGTGATGAGATAATAGAAAATTGCTCTGTATATGAGATGAACTGAGAGAAGGGTTGAGGAGGGATAGGTGAGAAGGGCTGGAGAGACATTTGCAGGTGGAAAGGAAAGGAGGAGCCAGCAGGGTTCAAAAGAGGGAGGAGAGCTTTTGGGGTAGTGGGGTTTTGGAGAGTTAAGGTTGGAGAGGGTAGACTGATGGTTTTTGGATGAAGAGTTTATTGTAGATTTTGTCAATTTTGGGTGGGAAAGTTGATGAGGATCGAGGGAGTGATCTTTCTTATGCTTCTAGGGGTGATTCAAGAGGAGTTTTACATGATGAACCCAAAAGGTACTTGAAGGCCTTTTAGCTCTTTTCTATTTCCAACTTTGCCTATTACTTTAGGAACGATTTTCTTTCTTTCTTTTTTAATTAAATTTTATTTTTCTCTTAAAATTTTGTAATAAACACATAGAATGCTTGAGAATTTGGATTGGACCAGCGTGTGAGGCGCGTTGATGGTGACCAAATGGTGGCCAGACGACATTGAAGTTGCGGTAGCACCAATGGCTAGACAATGTGAGGTGCATGAGGCATGTAAGCAAGCACTTTCTATGATAAGATTTCCAACTTTGTGTAGATCATCTATCAGCTGATGAAATTTTGTGGTTTGTCTCAATAAAAATGGTGAGTGAAAAATATTTAGAGAAACAATGTCACACGACAATGGAATAATTTGTAAACAAGGCAGTTGTATGGGAGGATGTCGAGAATGAGGCAATGTCATGCGGTGATGAAATTGTCAACAAGAAGGGATACTGTTGGAGAGAATGTCAAAGTTAGAGATAGAAAAAAAGAGGGTTATTAGTTTTCAAAATTTTAAAAAGAAATAAAAATGTATTCCATTTAGCTCAATTGTAAAATATTTTGTAGAAGATCATTGATGTATTAACTTGATAGTGAAGAATCATAATAGAGAGGATACTATAGGTTCAAATATTCTATCGTATCTATAAAAGAAATAAAAAAAAGATGGGAGACAAAGAATATAAGATTAACTATTCAATTCAACTCTTATAATTTACCATATAATGGCCTAAATGGTTACATTTTTACAATATTATACATCTATTTGGATGGAGCTTTTTGTTGAAAGCTTATTTGTTAAAACATTGCGATTCTTTTCTAAAGTTATACATATATAACTAAAAAAAACTAAAAAGCTATAGGCAAAAAGAAGTATTAGTTTAAAAACCCATGTTCTCAATGGGCTATAGGTCAAACGAATGACACCTTCTCTTACAAAGTAAAATAGTGGACCTATATCATTGGATGCTCATGGAAGGACATAAAAAGTGTGAGATAAATATAATTTTATAAGAAATAAAGGCATTTCGAATTTTTTTAACTGAAATATGATTGTAGTTTAACTTCATTTCATATAACATGCTAAATCGTAGAATGGAACATGGGATCTTCTCGATCTAGTGTTAAAATTTTAAATAAATAAATAAATAATCCTTTCTTTTTTCCGAGTAATACACCGATTCATGTTGACCAATTTTTTCTATTTATTTTAAAAATACTAAAAAAAAATGCCTTATGTTAGTTCAAGTTAAGGCACAAGTGCCAAGAGATTAACAATAGTATTGTACAATTAATTAGACTTTAGAATCAGACACAAAACTTTTATTCGTATATAAGGAGCTCATTAACTAATGGATTTCAATTAGATCAAATAGTAAGTCTTTTAACGTCAAATATTTAGGATTTAAAAATTTTGTTTACACCAAAATATTAATGGGTGTCTTGACATGATGATGAAGGAAAATTATTAAAGAGCGAACCCCATAAGTATAATTCTATTTTATCTATATAAAAAAAAAACATTTAGTAATTAGACCTAAAATGTAAAATCTAACTTTCCCTTTTTCATTTCGTTCAAAACTCATGTATGGTTTACTATTAGAGATTAAATTCTATAAGGACGTGGGGGTGAAACTCATGTTTTACCTCTCCAATTCCAACATGCCACATCATCTTATCACATATTTAAAAATTAATACAATTACACTCATTCAATTCTAATATTCATATATAAATCCAATCAAATTGAGAATTTATTGAAATGTTATTAGGTATGGAAAGATATATTGAATTTTAAGTAAAATACTGATGTGACAATCACTTATTGGATGGTGTAATACCCATGTTTTACACTCCATCCTTATAGAATTTATTCTCTTATTATTATTATTATTATTATTGGTTAAAATAAATAAACTAGTCACCAACGTTACACCCAATGGCGTGTAAAAAACTCGGTGTGTTAATTTGCACCTATTGCAATCGTTTTCAACTATTTGGGCTGAAATAGATGAATCAGTCCAATACAATTATGGCATTTTATATTTTATGTTTTTGAAATTCTAAAAAAACTATTTTTTTAAAACAAATACAATATCGCCAATAATATTCTGTGCATAAAATGAAGTCTAAAAGTTATGTTTCAAATCCTCAAAAAAATAAAAATAAAAATAAAAATAAAAATAAAAAATAATAATAATAATAATAATAAAAATTTAAAAAAAAATTAAAAAAGTTTTTAAACCTCAACTTTTAGGTGTCATCATTTCATTTTAATAAGAGTTTTTTTTTTTTTTTTTCTTGGATAATCATTTTAATAAGAGTTCTGTTACCTAAAGTTTGGAAAATTGTTAACATGATGCTCTTCTAATTCAAATCCAATCTTTCTCTTCTTACTATCTACTGTCTACATATCTCAAAAAAGAACATCTCATATTTCATTCCAGAAAAACCGATTAGAAATTTATAACTTAGCTGAACATCTCTTCCTATCTCTCTTGCCAGAAAAAAGTCCGATGGCAAACAGGCACTACTATGTGCATCACCCTGAGACCACCGATGATGAGTATGCTGAACGGGCTCGGAATAATAATGGAAAGAACAAGAAACCTATGACTTCTTCCTCCGATGAATCAGAGAGTGCACTTAAACTCAACCTCCGTGCAAGCCAGGAAGGTGATGATCATGACATGGATGCAAACAAGTTCTCAACAACTATTGAGGTGGAGCTTAACCCCACGGAATTGGCTCCGATCATTGATCGATTCCGGTACTCTCTTATTATCTATGTCCATGGTAAAAAGATAGGTTATCAAAATCTCTACACGCGCCTTGTTCGCGTATTGGCTCTTTACGGACCTTACCAGCTCGTTGATCTTGGTCTTGGTTTCTTCTTGTTGAATATTTCAGAGTTTTTGGATTATAACATGGTACTTCACAAGTACCCTTTATCGATCCCGAATTACTGTGTCACTTTGTTGCCATGGAAGCCAAACTTTAGGCCTTCAGAGACTGTTATTACCCAAGTAGATGTTTGGATTCAGTTACCAGAACTTCCAATAGAATACTATGGTTTTCTGTTAAGAATTGCAGCAGCTATTGGTGGTAATCTTCTGAAAATTGACCCCATCACTGAAGGAAGAAAGATGTGTAAGTTTGCAAGGTTTTGTGTTAGAGTTGATCTAACACGTCCACTTCCTGGTCATATAAAGATTGGAGAAATATGGCAGCGAGTTGAGTATGAGGGGTTGGATATGGTGTGCTCTCTGTGCAGGCATTATGGGCATTTGAAACAGAATTGTCTAGACCAGCTGTTAACTTCTGCTACCATCAATGCTTCTCGAGGTCAAGCCTCTACAAGCAATGAATTGGTGAACTCTGCTGGTCATAGGAGACTTGCAGATCATACATCAAAGATTGTGATGTCCAAGAGTGCGGACAGTTCCTCAAGTGATGATAATAGTTCTTGGACCCAAGCTCGTCATTTCAAGCAGCATCAAAGAGAGAGTTCAGGATCACAGAGACCACACGTTCAAAATCAGAACATGGTCGCTGGAACTGAAAATGATCTTGAGCTGATTGATCAATCCAAGCCTAAAGCTTCTGTAAGTTTAAGCTTTTGGAACTTTTTGGTGATTCAAATTTCTTTCTGTGATGTATCGAAGTTGTTAATAATAAGTCTAGCCGTATAGGGACAAATTTTTTCAAAATTGTTAATATAGTATTTTGTGATTGCTACATAATGAGATTAGTGTCAGCTATGCATTCAAGGTCTGATAGTGATATGCTGCTTCAATCACAATATACCATGTCAGTTGTGAAAAAAATTTGTAAAAATGTTGTAACCTAGCTAGCATTACTAGTTGTAAAAATGTTACTATGTATCAGTTACAAGCACTTGCATTTGCATATTACTTTTCTGTAATTAGTTTTTGATGATATTAAATATTGTTCATTCAATGTGCTATATCTTCTGACAAAAGCTCTCTTCATCTTAAGGTGATTGCTCAATCCAGCACAGAATTGATGCAAAGAAAGAATCCTCTACCTGGAGAAGGCACTTCCTTGTCTCCAATAACTGAGGGAACACAAATCCAGCCTCCTGAGGACAAAGCACCTTATATCCCAAAGTCATTGAAGTCTGAAAAAGGGTTACCATCTGAACTCTCCATTGCATGTTCGTCCAACTCTTTGCCTCAAGATTCCTCTCAAAATCTGTGTCACCAACCTGCACAGACGATGGTCAAAAAAGCATGCCACACTATACCAACACAGCCACATGGTAACCAGCCTCAAACCTTGTCCTCCTCAGAGACTGCCTCTTCTCGACCTTCTCCAATGGTAAAGCCAAGCATCCAGTTATACTATACAGGGATACGTATGGCAATGGTAAACAAAGAGATAGGCAACACCCCAATAACAGAATTCAGCACTGAAATTCGTCAAACTCTTTACAGCATCAAATCAGAGGTTGAGAGTCTTGACATTGGTGTCTCAAAAACTGCGACGATAAACCAGCACGCAATACGTTTTCTGCCAACAGTTCGTGATTTCACCAAGTACCCACTTCAGAATCAGCAAGAAGCAATATACCAGACCTGTGCAGAGACTCTGCCACAAACTCCTTTGCAGAAACTACTATGCTGGAAGTATAATGGGACGGACAACATCACACTCATCCAAACAATGAAATATCTAAAGCAGCATGAAAATCCCTCCATTGTACTTCTTTTTGGAATAAAAAGTAGTGGCAATGATAAAGATCAGGCTATAGAGGAAATTGGGTTCTCTGGTTCATACCTCATAGACCCATTACTCTTTGATAATGGAGTGTGGCTGTTATGGAAGAAAGATGTGGAAATTAAAGTAAACTCATCCACCTCACACCTGATTTATGCAACAGTACATTTTCTTCCTCATCCAAGCAATAGGATGCCATGTGGTACGGGCAAATCTTCTGAGGCAAATGCCCCATATGCAAGATGATATACTCAATCACTCTCTCTATCATGGGGCACAAACTTCTTTTATACTTCAGAAGACCTGTTAACAGGTCTTCTGAAGTATACAAGAAGTTTTAAGCAAGACCAATCTACTCTAATCTCAAGAGGCCATCGGTTTTTTGAAAATTTTCACATTTTCTTTGCTTCTTTGTTTCTAGCAAGGACCTGGAATTAGTCCTTGTTGGCGTGATTAACATGGAAAGCACCTCCTGCTCTTAAGGTGAGGAGGGTGAGGCAATTTTTTGAGAGTCATGTTAATTTCATAAGTATAATATTGTAGTATTTGTAACTCTAGTTATGGGTGAAATACATAAATTTGAGGATGTAGCCCTAGTTTTGAATAAATATTGAATAAGTTTGTGGATGTAGCCCTAGTTTTGGGTGAACCACGTAAATTTGGTGTTCTTGTATGTATTCACAATAACTTAATTAACTATCACTTATTCGATAAGTCTAGTTACCTTACCTTAATAGGAAAATATTAATTTAATTCGTTCTAATTAATAGTCTTATTGAAATCCAGTTGACTATCATTATGAAGTAACTGAATCAGCTAGATACTTTTTTAGCTGAAAGGTTTTACATGTACCTTTCACTTAGGTTTGCGCCTTTGCCAGCCGATCCTATTTTATGATAATGACCTAATTCTCAGTTTCATGGCATGACTTACAAGTACTAATGGATTGCTCATTTTTAGTAGCGATTCATGCACTAGCTGGTCATCCATATGGTGGTCCTTCTAGCTGCTCCATACACTTCTATGCAAAGAGGGAAAGAGCTCCTGCGGAACTGTTTCATTTGATTTAAGGCCAATCATATAACTTATCAACAACTAATAATCAAAGCTGGTAAATCCGAATGTTTCTCAACTCTATTTTGGTAACTTGCTTTGGTTGCATATCTATGGCCACCCTTGACTATTTGCTACCAAGTCATTTAAATTAGATAGTTCGTGTCATTAACTTTAGGCCCACTTTTGTTCCTCAAGAAAAACATTTCTCCAGAGGCTCATTGACTTGACCTCCTTTTGTGAGTTTGTCTACATTGGGCTGTGTCCGATAACTTTGTGGCCTATCTCAAATGGGGCCAACCATATATGGGTTTGGCCACCTGACCGCTCCATAGCGCAAAGACGCTGAAATTTGGATATTTTTCTAAAAATATAAGCCTACACTATAAAATTCAGTCCAAAATAAATACAAGTCAATCTGGATTTTTTTTGGAGAAACCAAACCAATCCGATTACTTTCATAAATCAATGAACAGAAAAATCAGCTGCAACAAAAGGAAAAATATTTGGAGGAACCAATTTCATCCAAACTTTTTGTGAAAAAGAAAGTCTAGCTCTCCTAATTAAAGCATGAACAACAAAATTACCCTGCCTCCTGGTATGAGAGAATGAATGAGATCTAAAAGAACCCAACATAGACTTAATGCCTTTTACAATATGGCCTATGGCTGAGCGAAGTGAATCCTCCCTGAAAAAGGCCTTATCGCAGTCTCTGAGTCCCCCTCAAAAATAACTTTCTCAAAACCAAGTTCAAGAGCGAAGTAGACTGCTCGACGTGCTGCTACAATATTGCATCATTAGTGGAAAATTCTGTTCAAAAATAACTTTTTCAAAACCAAGTCAATCTGGATTCTGTTCTAGAATCAAGTAGGAAATTCGTCGCCCATTGAGATACTGCATCATCCAAGTTTCTATCATCAAGCTACATTTGAAGTCAAACTTTTAGGACATGCTCAAAAATGAAGAAATCAAGCAATGATTTCAAAAATAAGAAAGATTATGGATGCAGTTCTGTAAATTGACACTTGACATGAAAAAATAAATTGCAATTTACATTGTATTGTTTTTTGTTTACTGTTTACTGTTTATTTTGTTACTTATATTAATTTACATTATTTAATTAATTCAACTTTGCTTTCAATTAATCTTACCCCTTACCCCTTGAAATGACATTCTTGAATCCACCCCTACAAACACCTGTAGACGACTAAATTTCTATTTCGAAATAAATCAAACAAGTAAAATAGTTTTATAAATGTGAATTTGTATTGATGAATGTGTGATACAATTCTCTGTGATTACAAAAGAGTGGTCTTCTAATTTGATCTCTTTGAAAGACTTGTTTATTGGAATTGTGATAATGTAATTTTGACTTGAACACCAGATATCCTTCAATTTGGCTGGAGGATGGATCAAAGACCCTTGAAGCGGAATTACAACGAATTTCTGGCTATGAGCTTGTTAGAAATTCCTTGTTCTTTGTGTTCTTCATGTTCTTCGTCTTCGAAAGTTTGTGGTGGAAATTCTTCAGGGCTTTGGAGGCTTGAATCTGTAGAACTTCACTGATTTGTGGTTTTTTGAAGTTTCTGGAGGCTTTTTAGCTTGATTTCAATGAATTTTGAGATCTAGGAAGATGATTTGAATGATTCAGTTTTTAATGTTTTTCATATTTAAGTTTGAAGTTCCTGAAGTTCTTAGAGTCTTTAGGGCTTGATTCCAGCAGAGCATCTATACTTTGAATCTTCTTTGATGCTGCTTGAAGTGTGGATGTCTTGGTGTGTTGGTGTCTTCCAAGATGTCCTTCAAGATGTGTATAAATGCCTTATGAAGGCTTCTATTTATAGGAGTTAGGGGGTGGGTGAGTGACATGTAGCATAGTTTGATTGGTGACACATGTTACAGTCTGATTAGAGGAGCTTTAAGAATTTTTCTCTAAGACACATGGTATCATTTGATTGGCTAAAATGTCTTAATTTTCAAGATGACACATGTCAACAATCGATTGGATCGCTTATGTCATTGCTTACATGCGTCGATGTGTGGCCTATGTCATTGCCTACACGTGCAGATTTGTAATTGGTTTTTGCATGCTTTTTATGTTTTTATTTCAATGACACTCGACAAATCTCTGTTGGTTTCTAAATGGTAATAGTAGAAACTAGTAGCAATATGTGGTGCTTTGTAATTGGCCATATGTTGTGGACTTGGTAGTATTAGACATGGCAAAACGGGTCAGAATTTTTTGACCCGACCCGACTTGAAAAATACCCGATCCGAAACCCGATTTTTTTTACCCGAAGCAAAAACGGGTTGACCCGTGACCCGATCCGTGTTTTTTGCGGGTCAACCCGACCCGACCCGAAACCGAACCATTTTTTTAAAACTTTTTTTTTTGGGTAAAAAAATAGTAAAACTAAGACAATATTGGTTTAATTATTTATTGTGAACTTTAAGAAAACAATTGATACATTTACATAACTATATGCAAATTAATTGAAAGATAAATGGTTGAACATTCTGTAATGAGTAAATATTTTTAGATATCAAATAGCAAAGTACATGCCAAGATAATCTGGTTACAGTAGAGTTAAAAACATAGATTTAAAATTGTAGATGTGGGGCCCGTGGGCCTGGAAGTCTCGGCCCACCTCTAGGCTGGCCCAAGGCCCATGCCGAGGATCAACGGCTGTCCCAGGCAGTTGTCTAGGGGCTTTTAGCCCTCTGGGCCACGCCGAGGACGACCCTTTCCTCGGCATACCTGTCCTAATCCCAGGTGGGGGACAAGCCCAGTATAGGCGGTCACATCCACACTTAATGCATCTACCTAACTCTCCTGGCAATCTTAATGCTGAGGGGACTCCTGAACGGCGGAACCTTAGGTGCTGCGACCCACAGTAAGGTGGGGAATGTGGCTGATGGGACAGGTCCTTAAGCAGTGGTCTAGATGATTGACAGTTGGAAGGCTAGGATTGACCAAGGAGGGTATATAATGCAAGGGGCCCTTCAGAGTGAGGGGCTCCTCGGCCGTCCGAGGAGCAACCCCCAAGCCAGAAAGAACAGGGCTAAGCCCCCTCGAAGAAGGAAGTCTCTGGAGAACCGGTGGCAAACCGGTTAGCGCCAAACCCTTCGTCCCACTCTCTAAATAAATGTATTGCTGGGGGATCTACGACAAAACGAGCCCCTACAGTAGACATGTGAGAAATATTCACAAGTGTGAAAATAGTGAAGCTAAAGTATCAAATTAGCATAAATTATGAATACTTAGACCTATTTTTTAATAATTTATGTCCAAAATAAACGGCTTTTCAAAATAAATTATGATATTTCCTAGAGTGTGTGTTGCTTAACAATAATATGATATTCATAAAAGAGACCATGTATAAATAAGTAAGCAATCAAATTTTAAAGTATATCTCAAATTGAAATAGAGTATCAACCACAACTGATAATAGATTATAAAATTAATTTTCAAGATTGTAAATTTCTTATATATTTTTATTCTTTATCAAATGAGATATCCAATAAGTCATTTGTAATTTTGTTTTATATTTGGAATGTTGATATTGTGTAGAAATAAAACTTGTGTATTTGTTTTACTTATCTTTGTGTTATTTTGTTTTAGATAGTAATGTTAGGATTTGTATAATTTTAAAATTGTTGAATAAGTATTAATAAGTTTAACTGAGTTTATTCTTGATATAAGTGATGAATTCAAAATAATGCATTTTATATCATGTAATTTGTTGCATAACTTTCCAAATGACAGATACATGTTGTTTTCTTTATTAAAAAAAAAAAAAAAATTCATGTGAAAAATACGGGTCAACCGACCTGACCCGCAACCCGATTGACCCGAACCCGATTTTGACCCGACCCGAACGACCCGACACGCCCGTTTAGCCATGTCTAGGTAGTATGATGTGTCAATTTGTGATAGATTAGGAATTTTCTCTCTACAACACCTACCTTAATTTGAATGAAACTCAACAAGTTAACTTTATGAGAGAAAACAAAAACAATTCATGGTTGCCATGGCTTGTGTTAACATGTTCTATCATACTTGGATAGTGTGGATTCTTAAAACTTTAATTAAACAAACTTAACCCTTTGTAGTTTAATCAAGCTACTATGTTACTGTTTTCTCAAAAAAAAAAAAAAAAAAAAAAAAAAAAGTTACTATGTTACTATGTTACTATTTCCAGCAATCCCACTCTCGTTTTCTATTTTTGGTAAAAATATATAAATTTATGCGTAAATTTAAATAATAGACTTCCTAGATTTGACTAATACATCATTTTTGTTTCTTCAAAAAAAAAAAAAAAATTTCAAAGTGCATTTAATGTATTTCATAAAAAAGGAGTTTATAAATTATTAATGCACTATTAATTATTTCTCTAATTATTCTTATATCATAATAGCTCATTGAACCAAAAAATATTTAGGCAACATCCTAAAAATATATAAGTAAGTAATTTTAACAAAACTCTTTTTTATTTCAGTTTCAAAAATAAATAAATAAAACATTTTTATTTACTTTTTTTTTTTAATGTTTTTAGAAAATTAGAGATAAGGACCTTTTCTTTTCCTTTTAGAAGAAACCATAAATGTGGATTATGCTACATGATTATATATTTTGAAACATAAAAAATATAGGTTAAGTTCAAGGCTTCAAGTCATTTGTATAATAATATCTAAAAGTTGAAGTGTGGTATTTATTATTACTATGCTTCTATTAAGCCACATCAACATATCAGTTCGGTCTATTTCAGCCAATGTAGGACCAATTCAGTCCACTTCAGTCCATTTTGATCCATTTAGTCCATTCCATCCACTTAGGATCAATTCGGTCCACTTCGGCCTAATTTGGGTCGATATATTCTAGTTCGGTCCACTTCCATCCATTCGGCCATTCAATCCAATTTGGTCCACTTTAACGAAAGCTTAAAAATTTTATATATGAATACTAGACTCCTCAACTGTCCAACGACACAATTGGTCAAGGTTTCCACTTTATATCCAACACCCTCGTAATTCATCCTTTCAGCTATTCGATTTCTTTCTTTTTTGTCTATTCTTCTCTAAGAAATTAAAACAAACTGATTGAATTCAACAATAAGTCATGGTCACGTTTCTTCTTCTTAGTAGCATTTAACTATTCCCCCCATCTTTTCAACTTTCAGATTTAACTCAACGTCACTACTCTCTTCCCTTTTCTTATCTCAAGCGTAACTGATCACTCTTCCACCTTGAAATTTAAAAATTTTAGTTGTACTAAAAGAATTAGGAAAATAGAATGTATAATAATAATATTTTGAAGAATATAGACCACTTCAAAAAGGGATAATATCAATAAAAAACACACAAAAATAATAAAAAATTATATATTAGTAAAACTAGAGGGACATAAATTACTTTTAGAAATTATTAAATTTTTAGGGAGATAAAATTTAGAGAATAAATTATATATTATACCACATCACAAAATAATTATAGGACAAAGTTTGGCTACAAACTTAGTTATAGCCTAAGACTACAACTCCCACTGAAACAATTAACAATACTATATATTTTGAAAATCTGATCGTTGTATTGTATGTTTTTTATATTCTAACACATATCAAATTTTGTGTCAATTAGATGTTATTTACTATTCGATTTATAAAAATATTTTTTTATGTATAATATTAGACAACAAAAACTTGAAATTTAAACATTTAGTTGATGGTATAGCTATTGATTTTTAATCTTATATATGGAAATTTTAACAAATCACCATAGGCTACAAATTTAACTCAACAACAGATTTGTTAAAGGACAAAGTTTGGCTACAAACTTGGTTGTAGCCTAAGGCTACAACTTCACTGAATATCTTTTTATTGAATGTAAATTTTAAAAAAATCACCATATAATTACATTTTCTTCTTATATCTTCTATGCTTGGAAAATTTTTAGAAGATCAAAGATCAATAGTTATGTCATCAATCAATTATTTAAATTGAAAGTTTTTATAGTCTAAAATTGCGCATAAAAAATAAATTTATAGATGATATAGTAAATAACATAGGATTGACACAAAATTAACCGTGTGTATTAAGAGCATAAAGAACATACAATTCAATGGTTAGATTAAAGGTAGTTGTAGTAGTCAAAATTTGTCATTTGTTAAAATTCGCATTCAATAAAAAGTGTTAGGTTCTAAAAGTTTAGAACAATTGGCACAAACCATGAATACAAACTTGTTTAGATATAGATCTTAGATTCTATAGACTATATTAATTAGACAATGCTCAAGGTGCTGCAAGTCATAATCCAAGAACAAAGAAGCTGCAAGCTCAAGAAATTTGGAACATGCCAAGTTTGACAGATCAAGAACAAGGCCCAACCAAACGAGACATGGATCTACAAAATTTTAATAAAGGCCCATCAGCCCATTAAACCCAGTAAGTAATTAGGGTTTCAGATTTATTTCATATAGTATTTAAAGGAAACCCTAAGACACATTTTTAAAAGAGAAAGAGAATTAATAGTGCTTCTTGTGCCTCTAATTGTAGATCTAGGGTTTTTGTACTCCAAAGCTCTCTCAAATCTTCAACCAAAATTATTCTTTGAAGAAACTTAAGATCCAATGTTGTAGAAGTTGTTGTCATCACTAGACATCATAGTTGATGATCTAAATATTTGAGTGGGGATCTTAAAGTCACAAACTAGAGAATTTGTGTTGCTGATCTAAACCTTTGAGTGGAGATCTCAAAGTCACAAATATGAGAGTTTGTTTAAAACATATCCATAATAGAAGAGTCCGTGGATTCAGAGTCGTGTGTGGTCATGTGAGTAAGTACTACAAGAGGTAACAGTAGTTTTAGGGTTAAGTCTATTGTAAAAACTTCTATATATTCTATTAGTGAATTGTTTTCTTATGGATTGTTTAGATTAAATCCTCCCCAAGTTTTTTACCTTGAAATTGGACAATTTCAATGGTTTTTCTAAGTTATCATATTGTTGTGTTCTTTAATATTTCGTTATGCATGATATGATTTATAATTGTTTGACCTAGATCTGTTTAATTCAACTAAGTAACAACTTGGCCTTAAATTAGGTTAATCATATTGTGTTTTTCAGGAGTCTAAAAACTAACAAAAATATATTTTGTAGAGTTATAGGTCTAACCTAAAACCAAGTTTGTAATCAAATTTTGTATAATTATATATTCCGCATCATGTGGGTCGTCAACCGGTTATGTTAAAAGTTATATCATAAGTCGTTTTTGTCTTTCAATAATTAACATTAGCTTTTTTTTTTTTTTTTTTTTTTTTTTTTTTTTTGAGAAGAAATAATTAACATTAGCTTAAAGGCTAAGCCATGTTATACACTGTTTTTTTTTTTTTTAAATATCTTATTGAAGACAAGTGTACGTACACTGATCCACATGCAAAGACCAGCATTAAAATATGATAATGTACTAAATTGTGCAACAAGTACTCCTTCCTCGTATCTTCATTGCTTATTTCTTATGCCTCTCTCAGCAATATTCCCATGTCACATATAGTTGCATTTTTTTCCTTTTTTCTTTTTTGAATTATAATTGCATTTGTTCGTCTTGGCAGACAAACGATATAGACATAGACAAACAGGGCCGGCTCAACAGGTGATGCAACTGATGCAATCGCCTAAGGCCCCAAATAAAAGAAGGCCCCACTTGTAAAAAAAATTTATATATATATATATATAATATATTTATTTATATATTTTAATTAAAAAAATTTTAAGCACTTTTATTGGTCAATAAAATGCATTAAAAAGGCCCATTGTATCTTAAAATGCAAAAGATTAAAACGGAAAAAATAAAAATAGTCAAAACTTCAGCTAACCAACAAATTAAATTTTAGGAGACAAATTTATTAATTTATTCTTGAAATATGCTAAAATCAAAATTAATAGTAGACAAATTCATTAATAATACATCGTAATTGTCTTGAAATATGCTAAAATAGAGATTATAAATTTCAAAAAAAAAAAAAAAACATCTCATCTCTCTATCTATCTCTCTGCCTCTCCATCTATTCTTACAGTCTCACCTTTCTTTTCTTCATCTTCATCTTGAATCCTTGATTCTTGATCTTTTTCCATAAACTCAGTCGTCTGGCTTGAAATTTTTCTTTGTTGATTCCAGCATACCAGTCGGCAGCCACCAGAGGTATTCTTCTTCAGCCTTCCCCTCTTTCTCTTTGTCTTTCTGAAAATGAAGACTCAAAGTCTTCTATTTATTTAACTTAAATTATATATATTTTTAGTTTGTTTCACACTTTTACTGCACTCTGCACAATTGTTTGATGGGATGGGACACGTTTTTTCTGCCCTGAGCCCTTGTTTGGACCCTTCTCTGCCATGAATTGATAGAATGATAGGACATGTTTTTTCTTTAAAACTTAGCCATTGGATTGGATGATAGGAGTAGTGGAGTACAAGCTGGCCGGTTACTCACCTCTTTTTTTTTCTTTTTTTTTAAAATCTGACACAGTGATACTTTATCTATTATTATAAATTATTATACCAATTAATAATTTAATGTGTATCATATCAACTCATTTGTATTATAGTGACATTAATTTATTAAACCATGTATTAAATTAATTTTTATTTGTGTAGGTTTAAACTTTAAAGTGGTCACGGCTTTAAAAAAATTGCAATAACCAGGTTCTATTGTTCTATAATTTAAATGTTATTTTTAGTTAAATTATCATTTTTAATTATAAAATTGTGTTTTATTTATCTATAAATATTTTCTTTTTATAAATGTCTACTAGAAAATATTTATCCGGATATGAAAAACTTCTAAAAAAGAGAAAAATTGAAAAACAAATTGAATCTCAAAAAGGATCTATGGATAAATTTGTTGCTAGTGTAAAAAAAAACACAATAGAAAGTTTGGGTGAAAATATTACAAATGAACAAGAAATTTATCAAAAAGAACAAGGCCCCATTTAAAATTTTCACCTAAGGCCCCAAAAGTTGTTGAGCCGGCCCTGTAGACAAATAACAAGCTTAATGTTTTTCCTTTCTGTTACTTTCTTCTTCATCTTCTATTTTTTGGGTAGAAATTTGTTTCTTTTTCACTTCGTTACAAAATAAGAGATACTCTTCTATTTTCCTAATTCCATTCTATTCCTCATATATTGTTGCCCATGTATTCCTCTTACCTTCAGTCAAAGGACGGTGCCATTTGTCTAAAACTTACCAGCCGTCAACTTGTAATTTTTATGGAGATAGAGATATGCCTATATCATCCATTCAAAATTTTCAAACTATCTTATCTTCTAGGTAATTAAATATTTGTCATTGATCGTCTTATAGATCCAACTATTGTCATGGTTATTACAAAATAGCTAATTTTTATTGGACAGTCCAATCTAAAAAATGAATCTCTTTTATCTTTTAAGAGTATGATTTAAATGAGCCTGCCATTCCTTTAAAATGGAACATTTTCTGTTAACCTAGCAGTGAACCTCAAGTGTCAATTTTTTATTACTAGCTATTGTTGAATTCTTCTTCCCTCTACTTTTCTAAGAAACTGTTTTCTTGCCGTGAAAGAAAACTCCACATATCTTACTGAGGCGTTTTCTTCATGTGTATATAAACCCCGAGACCTAAATTTCTATCTCATTCTCTTTAGTTCTCATCAATCTTTGTCTTCAGAGAATTGTCCATATTCGTCTAGATCAAGAGAATTTGGTAAGCATATTAAGCTCAAACTTCTGAGTATGTTGACGAGTATATATATATATATATATATATATATATAGTTATATATATATATATAGTTTGTACTCTGAACTCATCTCCCACTTATCACTAATGATTTTGTTCTTGATTTTTGTAGGATCTATACAAGTTACGCTACTAGGCTTAAGCTCTTGCTCCTCTTACATCCAAACTCTTGGTAATTAAGCTTCACTCTACTTTTTCTTTGAATTGGTTTAGATCAAACTACATGTGAATTTCTGTCGTCATTAGTTAACAAGCGATTCAAGGTTGATATATATGCATATGTGTGTGTATATATATATATATATTATCATTCCTTATGTAGTTGATGATTGTATGGATTTGCTTTGGGAATATATATATATATATATATATATATTTTATCATTCCATATGTAGTTGATGATTGTATGGATTTGCTTTGGGAATTACTGTCTTTCATACAAACACCCTTTTTTCCACTAATCGTAAATAAGGGAATCCGATCTTTATTTTTGACTTTCGATTTGATTTGATTTCGATTTGATTTATTTGATGGACCAACGGTGATAGTTGGGGTATGTGTTGGTTTTAAAAATATATATATATATATATATATTTTTTGGTAATTGACTAGTGGCAATGGGTGGCTGGCCGAAGGTGGTATTTAGCCATTGATGACGTCAACGATCTCCTATTGGTGGTGCCTACAAAGGACCAGTGGTGGTGGTGGATTGATTGTTGTAGTTGGTGGGGATTGTTTGGGTTTTTTATTTTTTTTTTATTATTATTATTATTATTATTATTTTTTTAATTTATTTTAGAAAACTAAAATAATAATAAAAAATGCTAGAAAATAGATTTGAATTAAATAGGCATACTAATTACAAATATTTATTAGCAGAATATAGAGTGAAGTAGGAAAAATAAAATAAAAAATTTGAACTTCATCAAATCTGTGACACAGGAAGAGAATAAGTGCCAATTGGGCTAAAAGCCCGTGGGCACTATCTGACATCTCTCTTCAAATTCTTCCATTTCTTTTTTTTGGCTTTTGACTTTTATTATATTATCCGTAGTTATTAAATTAAATTTGGATCATATAGAAGAGTGAGAGGCTTTTGACTTTTATTATATTATCCGTAGTTATTAAATTAAATTTGGATCATATAGAAGAGTGAGAGGGGTGAAGAAACAAACAAGTTTCACAAATATGAACTCACAGACCTTGAATCAAACACAACACAATGAAAGAATGTATGAAGAAACAGAGAAGAGAAGAGAGAACGAAGAGAGAAATAGAGAGAGAGAATTGAAGATATTTTGAGAGTAAAAACTGTAATTGTTATTTACTCAATTAAATCAGAATGATACATACATCTTCTATATATAAGGATTTACAAGATAGATAGAGTCTAGATCACTAACTAACTCTAACAAACTTTCCCGCCATAATCTGGAGCTTGACTCTGTTTTGATTCTTCAACTGACTCTTGCTGTAACAGAATCACACGTGGCATAACCAACTCTCCTCCATCATTAAATATCTTGCACGTGTGTGAAATCATCATGTGGGAACTGTTGAATTTTCTTTCTTCTTTGGACTGCAAGTGTGCTCTGTTTCTCTATCTTTATCATCCCCCCTCAAACGAATGGGGGAGGCACGAGGCATGAGTTTGTCACGAAAGAAGAGAAACAAAGGACCAGGCAAGGGTTTAGTAAAAATATCTGCAAGATTATCCTTGCCAGAAACAAAAGAAATGGCCAAGTCCTTGCGAAGAACACGTTCTCTGACAAAATGAAAATCGACCTCAACATGCTTGGTCCGAGCATGAAAAACTGGATTTGAAGCAAGTGCAATGGCAGACACATTGTCACACCACAGAACTGGAACATGATGAAGAAACAGAAGCAGATCACGAAATAATTGCCTAAGCCATGAGAGTTCAGCAGCAGTGGTGGCGAGTGCTCGATATTCTGCCTCAGTGGAGGATCTGGAAACAGTATTCTGTTTCTTGGATGACCAAGAAATAGGATTAGGACCAACAAACACCATAAACCCAGTGGTAGACTTCCTATCAAAAGGATCACCAGCCCAATCAGCATCTGTGAAGGCAGTTAAAGTGAGAGGACTTCGAGAAAAATGAATGCCATGAGAAAGAGTACCCCTTACATATCTGAGAACTCTCTTGGCAGCCTCCAGATGAGTGGTTGTAGGAAATTGCATAAAGTCGCACAATTGATGAACACTGAAGGCCAAATCAGGTCTAGTAAAAGTGAGATACTGAAGAGCTCCAACCATACTTTGATATGTAGAAGGATCAGAGAGGCGAAAACCAGAGTCAGGGGTGAGTCTTGTGGCAGGGCAACATGGTGTTTTAGTAGGCTTGGAATTATGCATATTGAAACTATGGAGAACATCAGAGGCATATTTAGTCTGTGATAAGGTAAGGCCATACTTAGTAGGTGTGATTTGAATGCCCAGAAAATAATTGAGAGGGCCAAGGTCTTTGAGATCAAAAATAGCACTGAGAGCTGAGATGAGATAGGCAATCTGTGTAGGAGCATTGCCAGTGATGATAATATCATCAACATACAAAAGCAAGTAGAGAACTGTAGAGCCTAAATGATAAACAAAGAGAGATGAATCTGCCAAAGAAGCCACAAAACCAAGATGAAGTAATTGAGAGGTGAATCTCTCAAACCATGCCCTTGGAGCCTGCTTCAACCCATAAAGAGACTTTAGCAATTTGCAGAGATAATGAGGTTTAGACTGATCAACATAACCCTGTGGTTGCTGCATATAAACTTCCTCCTTGAGATAGCCATGGAGAAATGCATTGGAGACATCCAATTGCCTAATGGACCAGTTTAAACTGACTGCAATAGCCAAGACCAGCCTTACAGTGGCTGGTTTAACAACTGGACTGAAAGTCTCAGTGAAATCAATTCCTGGCTACTGATGAAACCCTTTAGCTACCAACCTTGCTTATATCTAGCAATTGATCCATCACTGTGAAGCTTCAATTTATAGACCCATTTGCACCTTACCAAATTAAATTGGGGAGAATGAGGAACAAGCACCCAGGTTTGCTGTTTCTACAACGCATCAAACTCAGCATCCATTGCCTTGCACCAATTTGGATAAGAAGAAGCTACTTTGTAGGTGGGAGGTTCAATAAAATTATAATCAAGAGTAGCTTTATAACAAAGCTTAGGTTTGGATATGCCATTCTTGGACCTAGTTTGCATGGGATGAAGATTAACAGGAACACTAGGTATGGATGGTGGAGGACTAGAAGGAGTAGAAGCAACCAGTGAAGGAGAATGTGCTGAAGGAGTAGTATGATGAGAGGAAGGAATTGAAACATTGTGAAAAGAATGATCAGGGGATGAAGGGATAGGTGGCGTGACAGCAGAGACAGTATGTGGAGGAGGACCTAAAATAGAAGGTTGATGAAGAGAATGCAAGAACAGGAGATTAGATAACCAAATGGAAGAAGACTTAGAAGTGACAGGTGACTGTGGAGTAGGAGTGAGTGTAGGAAAAGGAAATTTGGACTCATTGAACAAAACATGTCTAGACAAGTAGGTGGAATTTGTAATAGGATCAAAGCATAGGTAACCCTTTGAAACAGAAGAATAACCTAAGAAAATACATTCCTTGGTTCTGGGTTCAAGTTTGTGTGAGGTGTAGGGTTTTAGAAGAGGATAACAAGCACACCCAAAGATTTTGAGTTGAGTTAGATCAGGTTTAGAGTGATATAACAGATAATAAGGTGAGTGAGAGTGAAGAGTAGCTGTTGGCAGTAGATTGATGAGGAAAACAGCAATTTGGGCTGCATAAGACCAGTATTGAAAGGGAAGAGAGGCTTTAGACAGCAAAGTAATTGAGGTTTCTATGATATGCCTATGTTTTCTTTCCACTAGGCCATTTTGCTGTGGAGTATATGGACATGAGAGTTGATGAAGAATACCATGGACAGATAAGTAAGCTTCAAACTCTCTAGAAATATACTCACCACCCCCATCTGATCTCAGAATTTTAAGTTTAGATGAAAACTGAGTTTCAGCCATGGATTTGAACTTAACAAACACAGAAAAAACCTCAGATTTATGCTGAAGAAAATAAATCCAAGTAAACCGAGTGTAGTGATCAACAAACAACACATAATATCTGAATTTATTGATAGAAGAAACAGGAGCAGGGCCCCATACATCAGAGTGAACTAATTCCAGTGGTGAATGTGCAGTAAATTGAGAAGTGGGAAAGGGAAGTTTATGAATTTTACCACTAAGACAATGAGTACAAGAGACAACATTATTACAGTTATTCAAAGACTTCTTAAGCATGGGAAAAAGAGTGTGTAGAACTTGAGCATGGGGATGTCCAAGCCTATTGTGCCATAAATCCCAAGATGAAGAAGTGGAAGCAACATGGTTGCAGATTGAAGGAGTAGAAGCAACATGGTTGCAGACTCGAGAATGTAAAGACAAAGCAGGAGCTTTACTAGGGTAGATAGGGTATACACCCTGTTCACTCTTGCCCTGGTAAAGCACCTTCCCCGTGCCCAAGGCCTGAACAGATAAAAGATTCTCATCAAAATAGCAACAACAATGGTTATCATGGCAGAGTTTGTGAACAGAAGCTAGATTTGAAGCAATTGAAGGAACCCTAAGGACATTGTTGAGATGTAAAGATGAGGTTTGAGTGGGAAATTGAACTTTACCTGTGTGAGTGATAGGAAGGCTTTGGCCATTACCAACAGTTAGGTGGTCCTGTCCTGTGTAAGGCTTTGGGAAGGATAGTGCATTGAGGCTGGATGTGACATGATCCGTAGCAGCACTATCAGCTAACCATGGTTGCTCTTGAGTGATTACAGCATTTGAAGCTGTTGCCATAGCTGCTAATTTTGTGGGAGGATGCTTACCTTGGTAAGCATAATCCATTCGATGATAGCAATCAAGAGCTGTGTGACCATTCTTCCCACATATCTGACAGGATGGTCTATCATTCTTCAAGCCTTGAAACTGTGATGATGAAGAAGAAAACTGATTGGACTGATTCTGATTTGAAGAGTATGGTGAGTATTGCTGCTGTGGAAAGGCATTGAAACCTCTACCACCACCATTACCTCTTCCTCTGTTGCTATTCCTTCCTCTACCTCTATTATTGTACTGATTATAACCACCATTACCACCAGACCTAGGTGTGGCATTCACAGCCATAGCAAAGGTTTCTTTAACCTCATTAGAGTCATTCAAAGATTCTTCTTCTGAACCAAGCAAAGTGATGAGTTCATCAAAACTCACTGGTGTACTTCTTGTACGTATTGCAGATCTGAATGCATTGTAATCTTTGGGAAGGCCTTTGATGGCTATGTGAAGCAACTCTTCATCATCAAGGAGTACTCCAACTGCCATCAACTTATCCCTCACAACTTTGATCTTCTGAAGATACACATCAACAGAATCACAGCCTTTCCTAATATTATGAAGTTCTCCTTTCAGATTCATAATGTGTGATCTTGAAATTGAAGAAAAACGGTTTTCAAGCACCTTCCAAACCTCTATTGCTGAGTGACATCCTACAGTGAGAGCAAGAATTGTAGGTGTCAAGGTAGAGCTGATAAAAGTAAGAAGTGCTTTCTCCTTTGACTTCCAGATTGAATAATCAGGATTGATGATTCCAGTAACAGATCCTGAAAGATCCTTGAGGAACTTCTCTGGAATTGATTGAGTTTCATCGAGTAACTCCAATAAAGAGTAAGTATCAAGCACCATTGAGATTTGATATTTCCACACTATATAGTTGGAACTATCAAGCTTCACTATCATCATGTTTGACATGTTTGACAGTAGCAGAAGAGGTTGATTGATCAAATTGATCGAGGTAGTGGAAGCAGATGCCATGGACGCCATTGTTGAAGATGATGATGACATTGTTGTAGAAGCCATTTGTTCAGTAGAAGCCATCTGTGGCTCTGATACCATGAAGAAACAAACAAGTTTCACAAGTGTGATCTCACAGACCTTGAATCAAACACAACACAGTGAAAGAATGTATGAAGAAACAGAGAAGAGAAGAGAGAACGAAGAGAGAAATAGAGAGAGAGAATTGAAGATATTTTGAGAGGAAAAACTGTAATTGTTATTTACTCAATGAATCAAAATGATACATGCATCTTCTATATATAAGGATTTACAAGATAGATAGACTCTAGATCACTAACTAACTCTAACAAACTTTCCCGCCACAATCTGGAGCTTGACTCTGTTTTGATTCTTCAACTGACTCTTGCTGTAACAGAATCACACGTGTCATAACCAACTCTCCTCCATCATTAAATATCTTGCACGTGTGTGAAATCATCATGTGGGAACTGTTGAATTTTCTTTCTTCTTTGGACTGCAAGTGTGCTCTGTTTCTCTATCTTTATCAAGGGGTAGGGTAATAGAAAATCGCTTTGTATATGAGCTTCATTGAGGACGGAGAGGTAGTGGAAAGCGCTGGAGGGCCATTTACAGGTGGAAAGGATGCTTGCAAAAGAGGGAGGAGAGCTTTTTGGGGTAGAGGGATTTTGGAGAGTTTTTTTTTTTTTTTTTTTTTTTTCTGAGAATCTGGGGTTTTGGAGAGTTGAAGGTGGGAGAAGGTAGATTAATGTATTTTTTTGGATGAGGAGTTTATTGGAGATTTGGTTAATTTTGGGTGGGACAGTTGATGAGGATCTTTTTAATTCTTCTACCTAGAGACAAGAGGTGATTCAAGAGGAGTTTTACATGATGAACCCAAAAGGTACAAGAGGTCCTTAGCTCTTCTGTTTCTAACTTTGCCTATTCCTTTAGAAACAAATTTATTACCTTTTCTTAATTTAATTTTTTTTTTCATAAATTTTTTTAATAGACACATATAGAACGCTTGAGAGACTGTATTGGATGACCGGCGTGTGAGGCACATGGATGGTGATCAAAATGGTGGTCAAACGATGTTAGGGTTGCAGTAGCACCAATGGCTAGGCAATGGGAGGTGCATGAGGCATGTAAGCGAGTGTGCTTTTTTATGACGGGGTTTCCAACGTTGTGTAGATTATATATTAGCTAATGAAACAATGTCGTTTATATTTCAATGAAAATGATGGAAGAAACAGTGTGGCACAACAATGGAATCATCGGTAAAGAAGGCACTTGTATGCAATGGCGACTCTAGGAATTTTTCTTAGGGTGTTCCTGGGTGGGCTTGCTCTATTACAATTTTTTTTCTTCAGATTCTCTATTACAATTTTTTCTTTTTTAGATTTTAGTTCAAATTTTTTTTTTTTTTTTTTTTAGCTTTATTCTTTTTGCTTGAAAATAATGTTATGAATACCGTTTTGGATCCTATTTCGGTTTGTTTAGTGAAACGAAATATTTCGGTACCGATCTATTTCGATGTACCATTTCAGAGTGTTTAGGAGTTTTTAAAAAAAATTAAAAATAATATATATTTATATTTTCTTATACAACATAAAATTATTGATCTAAATAAGTAAACCTCAAATAAAACAAATCATTTAGTTTTTCTTTTTTGACACTTAAATCATTTTGGTTATTACATAACAATTATTGTTTAGAATAATAAAACATAAATATTTAATTAAATAATGAAACAATAAGAGTGTATATATATATATATGTATATCAACCCACTGCAAAACTGCTTAAATTTTTTTTTTTGGTCTTTTAGAATGTATATTCACTTACTTTTAAGGGACCACAAACCACTCCCCAATTCAACACCACGGCCCCATCCACCCCACACTAAGAAACAAGAACTTATCAATTTCAACGCAATTACATATTTTTATATTTACCTACACTTACACAAAAAGACAAAATCCAAGCAATTTTTATTGTCAAAAAATAAGTATAAGTCACAAGACTCAACACAAGTCAGAAAGTGTTGAGTATGACATAGAGAAAAACTTTGAGAGAGAGAGAGAGAGAGAGAGAGAGAGAGAGAGAGAGAGAGAGAGAGAGTCAGAGCAGAGATGAAATAGGGAAAAGGGGAGAGAAATACCTTGATGTTGCCTGAGGTTAGGGGCAGCGCCGCCACGGCACGTTGAAGTCGGAGGTTCGTATTTCCCGATCTCGGTTTGGCCATCGCCGATCTCGCAATCTTCGATCTAGGCCAAGTCAATCTCTGATCTCTCCGATGCAAAGCTACTCTGGGTATTCAGTGTTGCTGTTGCTGCCTTGCTGAGTTTTTTTTTTTTTGAGAATCGCTACCTTGGTCCTTGCTGATGCTAAGTCGTTGCTGCTGTTGGGAACTGTTCTTATTAGGTTAGGAATTGGGTAATGGGTAATGGGTAATGGGTAATGGGTATATGTATTAAGTTTATAAAATTTTGTTGAGAATCCGTGGGTTTGCTTGCTCTTTGCTGGGCTTGCACCGATCAGTCTTGTACTGATCTTTTTTTTTTTTTGAGAATCCGTGGGTTTCTGTTTTCAGTACCTGATGGGCTTGCTAGATATATTTTTTTTTTTTCCAAATTTTAGTTCAAATTTTTTTGGGCTTGAAAATGGAGCAAATAAATTTTTTTTTACTTGAGGGTGTTCTTATGTTTAGTTGAGGGTGTTCCTCATTTTTTTTAGAGGGTAAACAAATAATAAAATTTTAATTATTATATATAATTATTATTTTTTTTCAGGTCAGGGTGTTCCTGGGAACACCCTGACAACAACGTGGCGTCGCCACTGCTTGTATGAGAATAAAATAAAGTATGATCTACACATGAAGGGTGAATCCCATCCACCATTCATGATGATTAGGAATGCTATCTTTCAAAATAAATTTTGAACCCATCTACCATGGGTGGGTAGCCAATCTCTGATAAAAATAAAATAAAAAAGCCATATATTTCCCTCTTTATATTGAGTTCTGCAGCTCAGATCAAGGATTTCCTTTTAAATGAGATGATGAGAAAGTTTTGAAAGATTTCTCTCAATTTTTCTTTCAAATATCATACCAAATTATGAAAAGTTTACTTTCTTTTCGTTGCAATTTCCTCCCCGATGTGAGTCTACGTTGACTCTAATTATCCTACCCACAGGCATGTTCGGACAACTATTGACCATTAAAAGGAAATATTCTTCCCTAAGAAAAAGGCAATATTCTTGGCTTATGATCTAACTCTACTGAAAAATTCTTAAAATTATGAATAGTGTTACGTTCATAACATTTTTATAATACGTTAATAACAAATTATAGGTAGTTAGTTATTATTAGTTATAATTTGAATCTACTACTAAACGACTTTTTTACCCTACCAAAAACAACCTGTAATAACCTACCACTTAGGGTACGTTTAGTATACTGAATGTAAATTACATTAGAAATAGTAATCTTTATTACTGGGAATAGAAGACGTTGTAATAGAATAACTATTACTATTCATAAGTTTGGTTGTTACATATGGAAAACTTGTAAAAGATAATGTATAAGGAAACTTTATATTTTTGGAAATATATTAATTTTAAAACCTATTATATGCATTAAGGAATAGCTATTACATCCATTTTAAAGAGGAATAGCTATTCTTCAATTTAAAGAATAGTTATTCCAATGTAATAACTAATCTATGTAATAAAAATGTAACCAAATGACCGAATTGATAGTACATATGAATAGCAATTCTATTACAGGAGCTATTACAACGTACCAAACCTACCCTTAGTATTTGTTGTAAAAATGCTTTGAAAATATTGTAAACATAACATTTTCTAAAATTATACATAATTTTTTGAAATAAGTATGTTAAATTATTATTATTATTATTTTGGAAAAGAACGTCATCAATATTTAAATAAAGCTTTGATTATCAACAATTTAGTATCTATTTGCAATTATTAACTATGTAGTAAAGAAAAAGTTAATGAATACCTTAAATGCATTAATTTAGGAAATATTTTTAAAAAAATTATAGAAAAATAAAAAAATAACAAATTTTTTTGACATTTTTTAATATTTCTCACGAAAGTTGTGTTAAAACTTTTATAAAATTATCTATTAACAAATGCCCTAAGGGCACCCGTATCAAAAGTAATTCAAGACTAAGTCAATGTCTTCCAAGATGTTCCTTGCTAATCCATACATGATTTCATGTGCTACATACTACTTAAGTCAAAGCTTAAGCTAGTAATCCCAATTATGCCAAGTAAAATAATTTTATAAAAATGCATCTAATTCGTTTATGCTCACTTGGCTTGATTCATGATTTACGATCCTAAGAAGGAAGGATTGATGTTTTCCACAAAAATGGTCAATCAATGCAATGGTAAGGCCATAAAAAGTGTGAAATAAATATAACTTTATATACTTCATGTCCTGTACCTGCCAAACAGTAGATAGAACATGGTTCTATTCGATCTAGTAAAAATGTCAAACAATGAAAAAAAAAAAAAAAAAGGTATCCCTTCTTTTACGAGTAATACACTGATTCATACTTACCAATTTTTTTCTATCCATTGTAAAAATAAATATGCCATATGTTCTGGTTCAAGTTAAGTAAATGAAGAAATTTAAAGTGGCTAGTGGCATAGTGCAAGTTGATATTTGGTATATAACAAACTAAAAAGTCTAAAACCTTCTGTGTCACTTTGAATATTTAGTTAATATTCTATCCATCACAATCTGTTACAAGCATTTTTTTTTTCCATAAAAAATAACCAAAATTTTAAATGGAAATGTAAAATCAAACTTCTCCTTTCCCTTTCCTTCAAAAATCGGGTATATTTTCCTTTTCTTGGTAAAAAGCGTTGCAAGAAATAACTCGGTTATGTTTGCATCTATAATCTTTTGCAATCATTTTCAATTACGTACCTTGGCTCATATTGATGAATCAAACCTATAAAATTATGCCATTTTGTCTTTGATATTTCTGAAATTTTAAAAGTCTAGTTTTGACAGGTTTTATAAAAAGAAATACAATATCCTAAATTTCTAATATTAATTTCTATATTTAAAATAGCGATTTAATTATGTTTTTGGTCAATTTTTAGTAGAAACATCTGCTTTTTTTTTTTCTTTTTCTTTTTTTTTTCTTTTTCTTTTTTAAATGTTCAAATGTGCAATAGTAAAAGAATTTTATTGACAAAGCAATGCAAATTTATACGTTGGCTCAACATCTCTTCTCTTCCCATCTCTCTTTCCAGGTAAAAGCCCAACAAATGGAAAATCGTAGCTACACCATGTACAGGCACGACCATGTGTATCATCCGGAGACCACTGATGACGAGTGCACTGAACAAGCGCCCAGGAAAAATAATAATGGAAAGAACAAGAAACCTATGACCTCTTCCTCTGATGAATCCGAGAGTTCACTCAACTTCAACCTCTGTGCAGGCCGGGAAGGTGATCGTGACAAAGATGCAAAAAAGTTCTCAACTGTTTACCTTAACCCGACAGAGTTGGCTTCAATCATTGATCAATTCCGGTACTCTCTTATCATCTATGTCCATGGCAAAAAGATAGGTTATCATAATCTCTACACGCGCCTTGTTCGCGTATTGGCTCTTTTAGGACCTTACCAGCTCGTTGATCTTGGTCTTGGTTTCTTCTTGTTGAATATTTCTGAGTTTTTTTTATTATAACATGGTACTTCACAAGTACCCTTTATCGATCCCTAATTACTGTGTCACTTTGTTGTCATGGAAGCCAAACTTTAGGCCTTCAGAGACTACGATTACCCAAGTAGATGTTTGGGTTCAGTTGCCAGAACTTCCAATAGAATACTATGGTTTTCTGTTAAGAATTGCAGCAGCTATTGGTGGTAATCTTCTGAAAATTGATCCCATCACTGAGAGAAGAAAGATGTGTAAGTTTGCAAGGTTTTGTGTTACAGTTGATCTAACACGTCCACTTACTGGTCATATAAAGATTGGAGAAATATGGCAGCGAGTTTTGTATGAGGGATTGGATATGGTGTTCTCTCGGTGCAGGCGTTACGGGCATTTGCAACAGAATTGTCTAGACCAGCGGTTAACTTCCGCTACCATCAATGCTTCTCGAGGTGAAGCCTCTACAAGCAATGAGTTGGTGAACCCTGCTGGTCATAGGAAACTTGCAGATGCATCAAAGATTGTGATGTCCAAGAGTGCTGACAGTTCCTCAAGTGATGATAACAATCCTTGGCCTAAAGCTCGTCCTTGCAAGCAGCATCAAAGAAAAAGTTCGGGACCACAGCCACCATTTGTTCAGAATCATAGCAAAGGCGCCACTGGAACTGAAAGTGATTTTGAGCTGGTTGATCAACCCAAGCCTAAATCTTCTGTAAGTTTAAGCTTTTGGAACATGTTGGTGATTCAAATTTCTTGTTATGATATATGGAGGTTGTTAATATTAAGTCTAGGGACAACATATTTCAAAATTGTTAGTAAGCCAAGAGACACAACATTTTGTGGTTAGTACATGATAAAATTGTTATTAGTTCATTTAGGTAACAGTGATATGTTGCTTTAATCACAATATACCATGTCAGTTGTGAAAAAAATTTGTAAAAATGTTATCCTAGCATTGCTAGTTGTTAATGGTCTCTCTCTTTTCTTTCCTTTTTATGATAAATTTATATAATGTTATTTAATATATCAATTACAGGCACTTCCACTTGCATATTATTTTTGTGTAATTAGTTTTTGATGATATTAAATAGGGTTCATTCACTGTGCTCTATCTTCTGACAAAAGCTCTCTTTATCTTAAGGTGTTTGATGAATCCAACACAGCATTGATGCAAAGAAAGAATCCCCAACTTAGAGAAGGAACTTCCTTGTCTCCAATAAATGAAGGAACACTAATCCATCCTCGTAAGGCCATACCAACTTCAATACCAAAGTCATTGAAGTCCGGAAAAGGGTTACCTGGTGAATTCTCTATGGCAGGTTCGTTCAACTCTTTGCCTCAAGATTCCTCTCAACATGTGTGTCACCAACCTGCACACACGATGGTCAAAAAAGCATGCCACACTATACCAACACAGCCACATGGTAACCAGCCTCAAACCTTGCCCTCAGAGACTGCCTCTCCTCGTCCTTCTCCAATGATAAAGCCAAGCATCCAGTTATACTCCACAGGAATACGTATGGCAATGGTAAAAAAAGAGATAGGCAACACCCTAATAACAGAATTCAGCACTGAAATTCGTCAAACTCTTTACAGCATCAAATCAGAGGTTGTGAGTCTTGACATTGGTGTCTCAAAAAATGAGATGAGAAACAAGAACATAATAAGTTATCTGCCAACAGTTAGTGAGTTCACCAAGTATTTCCTTCAGAATCAGCAAGAAGCAATATACCAGACCTGTGCAGAAACTATGTCACAAACTCCTTTGCAGAAACTACTATGCTGGAAGTATAATGGGATAGACGACATCACACTCATCCAAACAATGAAATGTCTAAAGCAGCATGAAAATTCCTCCATTGTGCTTCTTTACGGAATAAAAAGTAGTGGCAATGATGCAGATCAGGCTATAGAGGAAATTGGGTTCTCTGGTTCATACCTCATAGACCCGTTTCTCTCTGAAGATGGAGTGTGGCTGTTATGGAAGAAAGAAGATGTGGTAATTGAAGAAATCTCATTAACTCACACCAGATTTATGCAACAGCACATTTTCTTCCTCATCCAAGCAATTGGCAACTCAACCACTCTCTCTAAGTCTCTATCTTGGGCCACAAACTTCTTTTATACTTCAGAAGACCTGTTACCAGGTCCTCTGAAGTATACAAGAAGTTTTAAGCAAAACCAATCTACTCCAAGCTCAAGAGTCCATCAATTTTTGGAAAAAATTTCACATTTTCTGTTGCTTCTTTGTTTCTAACAAGGACCTAAAATTAGTCCTTGCATGTTGGCGTAATAATTGTGTCTAGGCAAGGTTTTTGGCGGGGGATTAATTACATGGAAGCACCTCGTAAGGTTTTTGAGAGTGTCATGTTAATTTCATGCGTATAATGTTGTAGTATTTGTAACTAGTTTTGGGTGAACCACATAAATTTGTGGATGTAGCCCTGGTTTGAATAAATAAAGAATAAGTTTGTGGATGTGGCCCTGGTTTGAATAAATAAAGAATAAGTTTGTGGATGTAGCCCTAGTTTTGGGTGAACTCCGATAAATTTGGTGTTCTTGTGTGTGTTTTGCTCTTTTCTTTTAATTTTTTTTTCAGTCTTTTTTGTATTTAGCATATCTTAATTAACTATCACTTATTCGATAAGTCTAATTAACTTAATAGGAAAATACTAATTTAATGTGTTCTAATAATCTTATTGAAATCTAGATGTTGTATGTCTTTATGAAGTAACTAAATCAGCTGGACACTTTTTAACTAAAAGGTTTTACATATGCCATTCACTTAGGCTTGTGTTTTTATCAACCAATCATATTTTGTGAAAAATGGACTAATCTCCAGTATCATGGCATGACTTACAAAAGTACAAATGCACTGTTCATCCATATGGTAGTCCTTTTAATTGAAGTTCATCTAACTGCTTCATATGCTTTTTCTTTTTTTTTGTAAAGTGCTTATTAGAATTATGGTTAAATTATTAAATTTACAATTTTCTAACAATTTAACATTTTGAAATTGTTAAGTTCTAAGGATTTAGGATCTAAATGTTTTAGAACTTCAATATGTAATGTTGGCAAACTATGATCAAAACTTAGAGTCTAGATTTAGGCTGCTCAAAGTATGTTTATTGTAAAGTTGGAATCAAGTAATTGCAGAAAATTACTGTTCACTTTTTGTAAGGCTCGATTGATTGAAAATTAGACTCAATTGATCGAACTTCATGCAGAATGTTTTTCTGCAGAATTTTCTAACTTAGCCCAAGCCCATATGACATGTAGGGTTTTATGTTTTGCCTTAAGTATAAAAGGAAAAACCATAACCACATTTTAAGGTTGTTGTTTATGCTGTGTGTGTGAATCTCTTGTGAAATCTAGAGGTGTTTGCCTTCATACACATTTAGGGTTATCAAGATCAAGATTGACGTCGAGAGCTCAGTGATCACTTCAGCTGCTGCATAAAGAGCTTAAAGAAAAACACAAATGGGAGTACTTGTGGTTGTTGTGAATCTAAGAAAGAAGTAGTCTATAGATTCGGAGCTATCACGTAGTCGTGGTAGTAAGTTTTCTACTCGATGTAGCAATAGGATGTTAGTGGTCTAAGTCGCTATTGTAAAACTTCAATTCTTTCATAGTGGATCTATTTTACTTTGAGGATAGTTAGGTTAAATCCTCCCCAGGTTTTTTACCGGTTTAGTTTTCCTGGGTTATCATATCGTTGTGTTCTTTATTTTTCGCATTGTTTACTTGATATGATTTACTTGTGTTAACCCAAATTTGAATAATTTACCTAAGTAATCACTTGGCTAAATAATTAGGTTAAACAACTTGTGTTTTAAAGGGTCTAAAAACGTACAAGTGATATCAGAGCGGGTTAGCTCTAGTATTTAGATCATTTAATCTAAGAGTTGATCCTTGACTCTTATTGTCATGGAACACGGTCACTCTCTTGTGATCCCACCTCATTTTGATGGAAACAACTATACCTATTAGAAAGTAAGGATGAAAGCATTCTTGAAATCAATTGATGAGAGAGTCTGGAATTCCGTTGAATATGGATGGGAGAAGCCCACTACTCCTGTTAGTGAATGGCAAACTTCTGAGAAATATGCATCCGCTTTTAATAGCAAAGCTATGAATGCTATTTATAATGCTGTTTCTATGGAGGAATTCAAGAGAATCTCTAATGTTGAGGTTACTCATACTGCATGGAATATTCTCTAGACTATGCATGAAGGCATAAAGGTAGTTAAGATTAACAAACTGCAGCAGTTAACTACTAGGTTTGAAAGTATTAGAATGTCTGATGATGAATGTTTTGATAAATTCTATGCTAAACTGAATGATATTGTTAACTCTACTTATAATTTGGGTGAAATCTATGAACAACCTAAGATTGTTAGAAAGATACTTAGATCTTTGACTGAGGACACCCACTGTGACTGCCATAACTAAAAGCAAGGATGCGGACTCCATCCCTATTGATGAACTTGTAGGATCTCTCCAATCCTATTAGTTAGACCTACCCCTACCCATGACAAACAAATCCAAATCAATCACTCTTAAGTCAGTTGTGATGTTGATGGGAATGGATTTGATAATGAACTCTCTACTATAGAGATTGCTTATCTTGCCAAGAACTTTAGAAATTTTCTTAGGAACAATAACAGAATGGCAAGAGGTAAAAACAATGCTAAACCTAGAAATTTTAGGAGGAATGATCCCACTAAAGTGAACAATACTAAAAAACCTAATGAAAAAGTAGGTCAAACCTCTAATAATTCTATGGGTCAACAATGTTTTGGATGTCAAGGGTATGGTTATGTGAAATCAGAATATCCTACATTCTTGAGATCAAAGGGTAAAGCTATGGCTGTAACCCTTAGTGATGATGAAGTTTCTAACCATGAGTCTGGTAGTGATGAGGATGGAAACTTCATTACTTTCACAACTACTACTACAGTTGATGAAAGTGTTATGGTTGATGAGAACCCTTTTAATGGGGAACCTTCTGAGAATGTTGATTTACAAGAAGCCTATAATAAAATTTGCAAGGTTGCAGCAAAAGATGCTATAAATGTTGATTTAGGTTTACAGAAAATTGCTTCTCTTGAACTTGATAAGAAAAAATTGCTCTTGAAATTGTTTGATGCTAATGAATTGCTTGATAAGGTGAAGACTGAGAACATGTTGTTACTTAATAAAGTTAAGAATTTGGAACTTTAATTATCTGTTGCTAGAGAACAAATAAATAGGTCTGCTAGTTCTAAACTTGAACACATGTTGAGTATTCAGAAGTCTCCCTTAGACAAAACTAGTCTAGGTTTTGAAGATAGCATCTCTGTTCCTAAGAATCATTCCACGAACCTTTTCTCTTCTTCTGAGCTTCCAGTGAGTGAGATTGTCAAACCAGCAGAAGTTACTCCTCCTAAGAAGATTATGGTTGATCTTAAAGAGTCTAAGCCTAAGAATCCTAACCCTCCTAAAGACAAGTTGCATGATAGACTTGTGTGGGTTTGTCATTTTTGCGGAAAGTTTGGGCACATTCGTCCAAACTTTTTCAAGTTGCAAGCTGCTAAGCAAGCAAATAAGTCAAAAGTATATGTGCCTCAAGTACAAGATCTCATGGTACTTATTGGTGAGTTGGTAAAGGCTTTAAACCTTTATTTCAATCCTGGAGTTGCTCAACATTCTAATATGAATAATAACTCCAATGCAAGAGTTGCATCTAAAACGTTTTGGATGCAAAAGGCTCAATCTATTTGAGTCTTTCTCACATGGTCCTTGTGCTTCTTCTCTCTATTCTTTGTAACCATTCTTCTTTGTTGTTTTTGTTTTCTTTATTTCTAGGATTTGTATTGCATAACATTCATGCATTTCATACTAGGTTGTTTTTGTTATTATTTTCAAAAAAAAAAAAAAAAAAAAAAAAAAAAAAGGAAAAAGGAAAGAAAAATGTGTTTTGCATTATTTTTCTTAAATTCGAAATCAAGGTTTGCCATATTATCTTTACATACATGTTTATGTACCTTGTTTAGCTTGGATGAGCTTTTTTTTTTTTTTTTTTTTTTTTTTTTGCACTTTACTAGTTTGAACTTTATAGTTCATGTTGTGTGGGAGTTGTTTATAGTTTTTGATCACATGATCTTAATCTTGAAGTCACATGCTTCTGATTGTAAGGACTAAAAAATCCTAAGAGAAAGACATAAATAACCATCTCACCACTATTTACTAGCCAATCATGAACACCTTAGTGCATATCATAATATTTTGTGCTCGAAAAAGTGTAGCACATGCACAAAAAGAACATAAGGTGTAGTCTCGGCTTATAATAATAAAATTGATGTGTACATTATTGAGATATAATAAATTTCAAATAAAATAAAATTGGTATGTACATTATGAGGAAAAACAAGAAACTTACATGATTGCAAGCTTTTATTCTAGGAGATGTGAGAGTTATATGATGTAACTCTTTAGGTGATAGTCACTTTCAAACTTATGTGATAAATTTTGTAGAAATTGTGATTGATCACTATTTACTTATTACCTCACATGTATCTCAAGCTATTGCTAGTTGCACACACTACACAAGTTACTCTTTGCTAAACTTAGTACATTATATTGTGTGTGATCTTGTTGTGGCCATCCAAGATTAAAAATTCCTTGATTTTAATGCAAAATGTGTTTAAAGTTTGAGATTTGAGGACAAATTGATTGAAAATCTTGTTTTTGGAAGATTTGGGTTAAATTCAAGGGTTTTTGAAAAACTTTTCATCTCATACTCATGCATTCTATTCATAAAACATTGTGCTTTGAAGAGTTTCTACATTAAAATGCTCTGTTTTTCAAAAAATTGATTTTTCCAGATTTTCGATCGATCAAACATGTTACTCGACCAATCGAAATTGCGATAAAAAACTTGGTTTGAATCTGCCTAGCTCAATTGATGCTGGATTGATCGAATGTGATTTTCGATCGATCGAATCTAATTTTCAACCGATCGAAAATTGTTAAGAGAGTTTTTTTAAAACAAGCTTTTCACGTGTTCTTCACTGTTTCAAACTTTCAAAAAGCTTTTCTCTCTCTCCCTCTCTCTCTCTCTCTCTTCGACCGATCTAGATTCAAGTCAACTTTTTGTTATTTTCCTTCCAAATTTTTCTCAAGGTTTTTGTCTTCTAGTGTCGGTATGACCTTTATACCCTTTCTTTTTTAGTTTATTCACAATTTTCATGCATTTTTAGGGATATTTTCGGACTTATAAAAATTTAGGGTTTTTGATTTCTGAGTTGGTTTCTGTCCAAATTGATCAATGGGTTTTTGTTCTAAGATGATGTAAACATGTTTACCATGCTTTAATTTGATTAATTTGGTGATTTGAGAACAATTTGAAATCCTAGGGCTTGTAACTACACGAATTTGGGAATTTTGTTCAATTGGACTTAATTTGGTAAAATTAACTTGTGAAATTGATTGATTATGTCATTATATGCTGATTTCTATCTAGTGTAATGATTAATCACTCAATTTGGTTAAATGTTTGAAAGCGGGTTTTCAAAATTTGGGGTTTTTGTTATAAACTTTATGTTCAAGTCAATTCTTGGTTTTTAAAAGTATAATTGGACTGTTCTCATTGCATTAGAGCATCCATCATGTGTTTATTCTATTCATGCATCATATAGAGTGATATTTTCAATTGTTGTTTTCTCTCTAACCTTGTCTGATGCTGTCTACCCTTGGTTTTCTTTGTTTTCTTTCTTTGGTTTCTTTTCTGTCTATCCTTTCCAACCCTTAGCATCATGGTTAGGAAGACTAGAGCCCATAGGACATCCACCTCCACCTCTACCTCTACTCCAACTTTTGATAGTGATAGGTTTCAAACTGAGAAAAACCAAGAAACCTATAAGAAACTGAACATCCTTAGATCTGTTTGGGCTGAAAGGAAGGTAGTGTTAGATGAGCTTGATTCGGAAATTAGAAGGAACTTTGAGTGTAGGGGCGGGTTACCTTTGTTGGATATAGATCATCCTCATCCGGCTACCTTGATTAGAGAGTTCTACTCGAACCTCTCTGTCCACTCTAATGATTCCAATACTTAATTTGTGAAGAGTTAGATATGGGGTGAAGAGTTATGTCATTACCCCTTCGGTAGTGGCCTCTGGTCTTGGGGTGCCTAAGGTACAGTGGCCTGCGTACCCTTATGATGAGACCCCTCCTCTAGATGACATTATGTCATATCTCACCAGTACTTCCATTCAGTTGCTGCATAAAGAGTTTAAAGAAAAACACAAGTGGGAGTACTTGTGGTTGCTGTGAATCCAAGAAAGAAGTAGTCCGTGAACTCGAAGCTGTCACGTGGTCATGGTAGTAAGTTTTCTACTCGAGGTAGCAATAGGATGTTAGTGGTTTAAGTCGCTATTGTAAAACTTCAATTCTTTCATAGTGGATCTGTTTTACCTTGAGGATAGCTAAGTTAAATCCTCCCTAAGTTTTCTTACCAGTTTGGTTTTTCTGAGTTATCATATCGTTGTGTTCTTTATTTTCTGCATTGTTTACTTAATATGATTTACTTGTGTTAACCTAGATTTGAATAATTTACCTAAGTAATCACTTGTCTAAATAATTAGCTTAAACAACTTGTGTTTTAAGGGGTCTAAAAACGTACAAAAATAATTGTTAATTCATCATGGCATCAAACCAAAAAAATCCTAATTTCAATTCTTGTATCTACTTTACATCCCCTAATGTTAAAGTCCCTGACTCACTTATTAAGTGAGAATTTAGGCCTATACGCAATAGAAAGTGTTAAAATTATAAATAGATAACTAAATTCTCCATTTTTTAAGAATTTATATTTTGGAGATAATCGGTAATTTATCGAAACTCCTACAGAACTATTTTGTTGTTTAGCTGATTAAGGCCTACATATTACTTATCAACAAATTATATTCAAAGATGGTTAATCCGAAAGTTTCTCAACTCTTTTTGGTAGTTTTCTTTGCTTGTATATCTAAGGCCAGTGTTGACTATTTGCCACCAAGTCATATTTAAATATTCAGTTTCAAAATTGTACAATATAATGTGAAGGTCCCGACACCAACAAATTAAAACTGAGGCCCGGAAAAGAAAAGCGGACTAATTCATCACTGATAAACAACATTAGTATACTCCTTAATGTTGGGATTTATTAGTATGCGAGATAGGGCTGATATGAGTTAGGGATGGTTTGATCATTTTCTAAGGTTTTACCATGCGTGATTAACATTGAATGCCACGTGTTCTTAAAAAAAATAAAAAATAAAAAATTAATCCACGCCAGATACAATAATGCTAAAAATAAATGACTTGGTGGATCTACATCAGATTACATTGAACTTATTATTATTATTATTTATATTTTCTTCTTGGAAATTGTTTGGGCTTTTATGGTATTGAACCAAGGTAGACCGAATAGATCAAAATGAACCAAACTTGACCAGCCTACACTGAATTGGTCCTAAGTGAATAAGTGGACCAAAATAGACAAAAGTTGACCAAATGGACAAAATTGGTCCTAACCGGCCCAAAATACTATGTTAATGTAACTTAATAAGAGCATAACAATAATTAATACTAGCCTCTGAGCACAGGTTCACGAGCGTGTTCAGAGGCTTTTCTATTTTTTGAGTAAAGATTAATAATTTACATTTATTATAATTTGGGATTTTTACTTTTTTCAATCACCAAAAAAAAAAAAAAAAAAAAACCCTAAGGGTGTAATGATTTTTTTTTTTTTTAAATTGATAAAAAAAGGAGGACAAAAGAAACAAATACATTGTGATGAAGTAAAAAAAAAAAAGAATGAATACGTGGGGTGAGTTTTGTAGATTGGAGGAGTTTTAAAACTAACAAAAGAGTAATTCTATTTTGTAGGGAGTTAGTGAGTAGAAGTAGGAATTTAAATCATCATAAAAGTAGGAGTTTATTAGAAGTAGGAAGACATTTCAATGTAGAAGTATAAATTTATTATTTTTGTCAATTTACTATTTTAACCCCATTTTTAAGTTTTAGGTAGGGATATTTTTGACAATAAAAAAGCAATAACTAACTTTCTTTTTCCAATTTACTATTTTAACCCCATTTTTAAATTGTTGGTTAATTAATTTAGGAGTATTTTTGACAAGAAAAAAAGCAATAACTAATTTTCTGAATCCTCTTAATATATACATATTACGCTTCAACTTTTAGAAACTATATAGATTTTTGACAGTTGATTTTGGCTCGTTGGTGCTTAGCTTTTTAAGATAATCTAGTATCATTATTATATTATCTTAGAGGTTGTTCAACTTCAGAAAAGCAGTCTATATTGTTTCTGTAACAGCCATAACAAAAGTATATATCAGATAAAATGCTGGTTTGTATCGACTATATCGGGAATTTTCAAGTGTTTGGGCCAGTATTTTCAGGTGTTTGGGCCAGTAAAAATTAATTAAAAATTATATTTAAGCTAATAAATTGGGTTAATGTATTGAGACTAATTTTTTATCTTATAAAATATGCGCATTTTAAATTATATGTTTATAAAATTATAAATAACTACATACATAATTGTCAAAGTCAACCTCATACATTTTGAGACTTAAGACGACAACTAAAATGAGATATTTTTTCTATTTAAATATCAATTAAATTAATATTTATTTAATTTTTTAAATCATAATATATTTCCTTAAAATCTATGCAAAATTACTAATTAGATTTTATAATGGGTGAATTTTAGCAAAGTGTTATTAGCAATACATGTATTTGGAAAAGAATCTAGTGCTAGGTATCATTTGGATTTGTCCCCCTAAAGTTTCAAACTTTTCATCTGCTTCACTAACATTAGGAATCATTTAGATTTCCTTCTTAATAAAAAAAAGGATATGGCTTATGTCTAGTGTCTTATGACACTGGACCCATTGTGATAATGACACATCCATTTTTGGACATGTGTTATGATCCTAGTGGGTTCAGTGCACTAAAAGCATTGGACAAAAGTCATGCCCAAAAAAAAAGGGTATCATTTAGATTTAATCCCTTTCGTTAATCTATGTTGTTGTGGTAGCTGTGACACCTAAGCCTACCATATCACATGTATCCAATTAAATTATGTCATATAAGTTAATTAGCCCGTATATATCACTTAAATAGCCTAAAAGAAACTTTAAAATAATTCTCTAATAGAATACATAAATTAATAACATTTAAAAACAAATCATTTCTAGCCTTTTATTAGCATTCAAGACATTTTCCTAGCATATCTATATCTATCTATATCTATATCTATCTATATATTACTAAAAGTTGAAGCGTAGCATTTAATATTGCTATGCTCCTGTTAAGCCACATCAACTGCCATGTCATTTCTAATTTTTTTTTTCCTGAATTTTTCCTATAATTTTAAAATACTATTAAAAAGAAAATGATTTCCAGTCATATCTCCACCATAAAGCCCAATCTTTATAGCTTTAATTATGTTCACCATAAAGCCCAAAAAATGAATATTACGTTTCTGTCCACCATTAAGCCCAAAGCCAACACTTTATTCTTTTAAACGCCAACCCTTTCTTCTTCTTCTTCAGACCTTCAACATGACTAACGCCAACATTCTCTCTTCCAAAGACAGATTCAATACTTCAGATCTTCGACTTTCTAACTCCAACCTCTCTCTTTCCTTCTTTGTCTCTTCCTCTCTTTATTTAAGTGAATGACTCCTTCATACCTCATCATTATCTCCCCTCCTTTTGCTCTTCCTATCTTTCACGGTTTCAAAACACCTCATTTAATTGAATCAGAAAACAGCTTATTTGAAGAAGAGCTTAGAAATACTAATAGAATGTGGATAATTCACTTCAGGTATTTCACCTTTGTTCATGTTTCGTTTGGGAGTGTTTCTTTTGAATGATTTACTTAGATTGATGGGTCTGGAGCCCTGTAGTGGGTTTTGCTAATTTCAATTATTGGACGCATTGCTCTCTCTTTTGTATTTCAGTAATTCAATCAACATTCCATTTCCTATCCGTATCCTTTTGCAAGAGGCAAATTGGTCCGAACATAGGCCCAAGTTCAAGGCCACCGTCAACTTTAATGGCAAGGAGTTGTTAGCTGCCTCTTCTGTACGAGCCGTCAAGGTATACTTAAATTTTATTTTCTATGTATATTTAAAATTTTTAGGGTTAATTCTTCTATGTTTTCCTGTTTGGGTATTGAGTTTATGGTCTGCAATTTTTTGTATTTTTAGTTGTTGTCATTGGCTATAGAGAAAAGCTCAGAAATTAAGGTAAAGAAAATTACCCCAATCTGTGATTATTTTTATTAGGCTTATATCAAGTTGAGTTTATACAACTTCAGGGAGATCAGAGGAAGAATGTTCCCACCTTCCTTGTGCAGGCTGGCATTGTGAAGAAGGAACATAACAAGATTCATTGTTTTTGAATAGTTGCAGCCTGCAGGTCAATCTCCATATGTGGTTTGCATTATTCTTGTCACACTATAGTGGATAGTTTATGATCTGAACCTTAGATTGTAGCCATAATACATGTGACTTTGTTATATGTAAGTCTATCTTCTGTGTCAATTTGGTAGTTTTGCTACTTGCTGAGTTGTGTGGGAGGGTCATTATGGATTGTACCAAAGCCTTTATCCATATCTTAATCAATAATACTAATTTCATGTTTTATATAGATGATTGTGCATTGATTGGATGTATTTAAATGTCTAATTGATTTAATTGTCACATAATTAGGTATTGCCACATTCAACTATGATAAATTGATAATAGAGTAGATAAACTAACAGAAAAGGCCAAAAGTTATTCAAACAAGAGATGAACACCATAATAACTTCTTTCGTTGTAGATGCTTGCATTTTTTTTTTTCATGTTTGTAGTTGTACATCATTAAGCAAGGGTTACATATGATTCTTTATTCACTGTTTTTTTTTTTTTCCTTATTTATTTATTTTTTGGTATTAAGCTTAATTTAATTACTGCATTTGAAGTTTTTTTCCTCCTTTGTTCTTTCTTATGTTTTTTTTTTTTTTTTTTTGGTTTGCTTCAAAAGAATGTACTACTATATATGTAGTATGTTAGTTGGAGAAGTTGAATATTATGTTATGCTTGGTTAAATGAGATTTTTACTTCTATTTTTTTTTTTTTTTTTTTTTTGGGTTTCAATTTTTATAATTTTTAGCTGTAAGTTCCATAGGGCTCTAATTTCTTAGGGATTTTGTGCACGATAAATCTCTCTCTTCCTCTTAAATTTGCTTATTTTATAGAGTTTACCCTTTTTTTTTTTTTAAATGAAAGACTTTTGATTTTGTTAATTTTTAAATTTTGAGCAAGTTATTGGGGTTTTTAGTTCATAAATTTTGCAGTTAGGATATTGTTTCAAATTTGGTGAATTTTGGGGAATGTAATAGTGTGAAAATTTTATAAACTTTTACTACCTAGGAAGCCAACTTGAGTCTAACAAGAAAGCCATGAACAACTTAAATCCAACATGAAGGCCATGAACATCTAGGTAGTCTGTTGGCATGTTTTTGTGTAATTCTTTTCCTTCCCCTAATATAGCTTTGCCGTTTGATTTGTTAGTTGAAATTGAAATAACACAATTTTCTTATTCTAGATGAAATTGTTTATGTTAAGTGTGTCAAATGAGTCCGGCAAATTTAGTCTAATTTTAAGTAGAAATGAGTTTGGGAAATAAAATTTTGACATTTTCAAAATTATATTTTGGTCACATTGATCTAACAATTCATAACCTAAATTTAAATATATTCACAAAATTTCTACCTAAAATAATAATTTAATAACTAGCCTCTAAGCACGCGCTCACGCACATGCTCAGAGTCTCTTCTATTTTTTTTTTTTTTTTTTTTTTGGAAAAAAAATTATAATTTCCATCTATTATAATTTTGGATTACTACATTTTTCAATCACAAAAAAAAAAAAAAAAAAAAAAAACCTAGGAGTGTGATGAGTATTATGCGTTTGCAGATTTTATGTATAATTTTCAATGCAACTAACATCAATTCAATACACAAACATGAAGGTGGAAGTGAGAGTTCTTGATGCTCTTTTTTAAAGCTCTCTTTGATTTATTAATTTCCGTTGCTAATTGTTTCAATGTTAAGGATTCAGTGACAAACTTATTTTGTATTTGTACTATTGTTTTACTTGTGGGGAAAATTTGATGAGTTTTCTATGTTTGTGTTTTGTAGTTCGTATTGATTTACTGGATGTGAATGGTGATGTGGGGGGACTTAGACGAAGATAATGAGCTACTTGTCTTCTATCGCAAGGTTTTTGGTTTTCCTTTATATTAAGTTGTAAATGCGTAATAGTTTATTTGAAATCTTATATATATTCTATTTATAGTCATAGGTTCAACATAATATATTCAAAGAAATGCCTATTAATTATTTTTTTTATTGAGTTATTGAATCAAACATGCATCCAAAATCTATTTTAAATGGAAATAATTCAATTGATGATTATTTACTTTTTTTTTTTCCTAGACTAGAGACGAATGTTTACATTGAATTGTGTAATTAATGGTGCACTCCCACACATAGATAGAGTGGAAGAAAACCATAAACTGGAGTTCTATAGAGTTCTTGAAAACTTGCCTCAAGTTATGATTAGGAGTTCTATGATGATTGTATGTAACTTATTATAGAACATGGTGGAAAAATTGAATCTAAAGGAAAGATGAACCATTTTGGATTAGCACATGTTTGATGGTCCCATAGAAGTTTCAATGGAAGTCTTCTCTCAGTTGCTAAGCTGTCATGTATGTAAATTAGGTTACTTATTGAAAAAAAAAAATGCAAATTAGGCTAGATATTGAAAGTTCTTGCTGAATGCTATAGTTACTAAAAGCTATGTTTAGCTCCTAAATTACTTGAGATGTTCCTTAAAATTTTGGGATATAAGTTAATAAGAAATATCTTTTACATTATGCTTTCAAATACAATTTTTATTCAACTTTGATGTTGGTTTTTATTCCCTTTTAGATTTTATAGAGAAGTAGGAACACATAATTTGTATTTTAATTTTGTGTGTTTTTGTGTATGCAAATCCACATTCCCGCACACAATATATACACTATCAACTTATATAGTTGCGTGGCTAGATAGTTTAGCAAATACCTATTAGTCTTAAATGGGGTTTTGCATTTTAATAAAATTTAATGAATTCAAAGTGAAAATTTGTTAGATAGCACCGATTGTGTTTTCAACCATTTTTTATTTTTTATTTTATTTTTTTTTTAGAATTCCCCGAATCTGGGGATAATTTATTTAACAGGCAAATCTTTAGATACAAAAATCATAACACTTGGTGGAACATCCTCCATCCAAATACGTAAAGGAAAAAACATTCTAGCCTCTCTAGCTAAAGCATGGGCTACGCTATTACCCTGCCACCTTACATGAGAGATAGAATAGATTTGAAACAAACCAATTATAGACTTAAAGTCTTTTACTAGGTGCCCCACAAAAGCATTGGAGCTATCTTCCTCTCTGATACTGCACACCGCCCCCTCGGCGTCCCCTTCAAGGCATACATTCTTGAATCCCAACTCATTGGCGAAGATGGCAGCTCTCTTGGCAGCCAGCATCCCAAGTACCTCCGCTGACGAAGGCATCACTAATTTCTCTGATAGTGCAGCTCTTACCTCCCCCCTTTCATTGCGAACCACAACTCCCACCCCTGCCTCATTCGAATTGCTAAAAACAGCACCATTGAAATTTATCTTGACTGAATTAGGTGGAGGAGGCATCTAGTGATTTGGGCTAGATTGGCGCTAACCTGTTGATCTCGGCTTCATCTACTGAAACTCTGTGAGGAGTGACACAGCGGATTTATAGATCTTTTTGAGTGGAGTGGTGTCTTCCTTTAACTGAAGCTTGTTACGTCGTTGCCATACTACCCATGCAACCATTGCGAATTTTTCTAGCTCCCTGGTCTCATCAAGAATGAAGTTGACTAGATCACACATGGAATTCATCCTCAGGTTTGTCATCCTAGCTGTTGCAAATGGGACTTTCCACACTTCTCAGATACAGTCACAACTCCAGATGGCATGGACTTCATCTTCAACTTCCGCCAAGCACTGGTCACCAAGTTTATCCTCCGTAATTTTTCTTTTGTGTAATCCCACCTTAGTAGGAAGTGCACCAAAGCATGCTCGCCATAGGAAGACTTTGACCTTATTTGGTACTTTTAGATGCCAAACACTTTTCCAGAACCTCTTGACGTCCTCATCCATAGATCCCGATGGTGCACTTGTTGTCTTAACTTCACACAATAATTGATAACCCGATCTGACAGAGTACGACTCGGTTCTACATTTAGGCCATGACACACAGTCTTCTTGGCTTGTAACACAAATTGAGATACCTTTGATTCGTTGTGCCTCAAAATGAAGGAACATAGCATCCATTAACTGATTATTCCAACCAGCACCATTCAGATCCAGTAGCCTACTCACCGTCCAATCTGTAGTAATACTATTTGAGGGTGAAATCACCTTAGCAGGTTCATCCCCAGGCAGCCACCTATCCCCAAAGATTCTTACTTGCTTACCATCCCCAACCCTTCACAACATACCTGATTTGATCAATGGGATTGCTTTCACAATGCTTTGCCAAGCATATGAACCCGATGAAGGTCTAGCATCCAAGACCGAGCCACTAGGAAAATACTTTGAGCTAAAAACTCTGTAAAAAAAAGATGTGTGATCTATTAGCAACCTCCAAACTTGTTTCGCCAACATTGCCACATTGAATTTCTCCAAATCCTTGAATCCCATTCCTCCCAAATTCTTCGGTTTACATAATGACTCCCAATCCTTCCAATGAATTTTTCTTTGGTCTCCCTTTTGCCCCCACCAAACTTTTCTAATCAATCTCTCAATATCTTGTATGAGTCCCTCTGGTAACTTGAAACAACTCATTGCAAAAGTGGGGATTGCTTGAACTACCACCTTAAGCAAAACTTCCTTACTCGCTTAAGATAGGAGCTTCTCTTTCCACCCTTGAAGCTTATTCCACACCCTTTCTCTAATGTAATTGAGACTCTCTTTCTTATTTCGACCCACCACAACCGATAGTCCTAAATACTTCTCATACTCCCTAACCTCATTCACTCCCAAGAACTCCACCAACTCCATCCTCCGTTCCTCCGTAGTAGCCTTACTAAAAAACACTTTGGTTTTGTCTCTATTCAACTTTTGCCCGGAAGCTTGCTCATACAGCTGTAACAACTAAAGAATTGCTTCCAGATCACCCCTTGATGCACGGCAGAAGAGTAAGGTATCGTCGGCAAAGAACAAATGGCTGATTCTTGGACCATTTCTACACAAGGAGAATCCTCTAATCACCTCAGATCTTGCTGCATGTTATAGTTACTGATTTAGAGCTTTCGAACATATCAAAAATAAATATGGGGAAAGCGGATCACCCTGCCTAATCCCCCTTGTTGGCCGAATATCCCCTCTTGGAACACCATTTACCAAAACTTGATAGGAAGCCGACCCCACACAAGCCATGATCAAATCCACCCACCGATTAGAAAATCCCATCTTCCTCATGGTTAAATCTAAAAATCGCCATTCAACCCTATCACATGCCTTACTCATATCAAGTTTGAGAGCCATAAACCCTCCCTTTTTTGACTTCTAATTTTTCATATGATGTGGAGTCTCAAAAGCTACAAGAATGTTATCTAAGATTGCCTTATCAAATTGGAAGGCACTCTGTGATTCTGAAATAATAAGAGGTTATAAACCCCTCATCCTATTTGTAACAACCTTTGAAACAAGCTTATAAACAATATTACGTAGAGAAATAGGACGAAATTCAGAAACTTTGGTAGGACTTTTTACCTTGGGTAGGACTCTTATCCCCAAGGTAAAAAGGGGAGGCAATTACCAAGGCAACGATTTCAAAGCTTTGGTATATGAGTTCATGAGTAATGGAAACTTAGATGAGTGGTTGCATCCAATCACCAAAAAAAAAAAAAAAAATGAGCTTCCTGAGGAACGGATGTATTTGAATCTTCTTCAAAGACTGAATATTGTCATTGATGTTGCAAATGCATTAGATTATCTTCTTCATCATTGCCATACACCAATTGTTCATTGTGACCTAAAGCCTAGTAATGTTCTTCTCGATGATGAAATGGTTGGACATGTTGGTGACTTTGGCTTGGCAAGATTCCTTCTTAAGTCCCAAGATTGTTTCACTAATCAATGAAGCTCTATCGGATTAAGAGGAACAATCGGTTATGCTCTTCCAGGTGAATATCTTTACAATTTCTTAACTTAAATTTTTTTTTCCAAAATATTTAAATATACTTTCAAGCATGAGAATATAACTCAAATAAGTATGTCTTGTAGATGATAGAGCATCTCTTGAAAACACCTTTCTGCTTGTGATATAGTTTTTCAAATTATATGCCACTAAGAGTTCCTTCAAAACTTTTTGAGATTATATTTTTCACTTTTCTCTAATATGAAACTAGATCAATCATAATATAAAAGTTATGTCCAAATTGCTGAGTATGGTATGGGAAACAAGGTGTCAACTTAATGGTATACTATTGTTGGAGATCTTCACAGGAAAAAGCCAACTGATATCATGTTTAAAGATAGCTTGAACATTCATGAATTTTTTAGATCAAATTTGCCCGAACAAGTGATTGATATCACATATCCTATTCTTCTTTTGGGAAGAGAAATTGGGGAAACAAGGATGAACGATACAATCAAAATGGAATTGGAAGGCCCAAAATTCAAGAGTGCTTGATTTTGATATTTGGAATTGGAGTTTCTTGTTCCATGGAATTCCCAAGAGAGAGAATGAATATTAGTGATGTTGTAGCTCAGCTCCATTTGATTAGAGAAAATCTCCTCAAAACTAGAATGCGCTGAGAAAGACTTCATCTTATTGGTAACTTTTTTATGACACTCTCTCCAAACCTTTACAGAAAGAGGGGGCTCATATAGCCTACAAAATACCATGTGCTTGTCACAGTACTTTTTTTATTCTAGTGAAATTGATAATATTGATGCCCTATGAAATTTGATTACTCGATGGTAATATTCATATGATTAAGATTCATGCAACTTGTTTTCTATGATTTAGAATAAACCCGTTTTTGTCCCCTCCCCCCTTGGTATGTTTGCTAAAAAACACATAAATCAAAATGAAGTTTAAGCTATTTTCGATTTGGTGACCATCTTATTTTCTACCTCAATAATTTTGACCATCTTACACACTCTACTTTTTATAGAGACGCCTTTGATGACTTTGATGTAGACATAGGCTTAAATTTACTCCAAGTACGAAATTTTAATGGGTAAGAAGTTTAACTAATTTACTGGGAAGGATTTAGTTGTTTATAATCTTAACTATCTCACCAGTACTTGGATAACAATATCCATAAAACATTTAATGAATTTGGGATTCGACAATTGAACCTTCTTGCATTATTATGAATCCTCTTACTAGCAAGACTAAAACTAAAATGGATGGTTGTTTTTAAGCTATGGGAGATGAATAGTTGTTTCAATTCCTTACTCTTGAAGGGAAAACCTCATTCACCACATAGCATTAATCTATTTTGGAAACTAAAGCACGTTCTTCTGATACATAGAAATGATTTCCCTTAATTCAATGATTTAGAGAGATAATTGTCTTCCTTGAATGCAAGTACAGAGGGCCAATGACCCTGTTGGAAGGTGCTATCATGACTTGAGGAGGTTTTGATTTTGTATAATGTTGGAACAAAATAAGATTTGTAGCACCTCCTTTTGTTTCTTTTAGCAATCACTTATTAGTTTATCTTGTATTTGTCCTATTTTTTTATTTATTTTGTAATCATATTTGTGGAAAATTTTGTAACTTTAACATTACTTTACAAAATAATAAACTCCGTGGATGTAGGCTTTCATGGCCAAACTGCGTTAAAATTTTTGTCTTCTTTCTTTTGTTTGCTTTCATTTTCACAAAGTAATGTCATAGCTTGGAGCCTTGGATAGCTCCAGCAACCAAGAATTGCTTCTAGTTTGGTAATTGATAGGGCAAAATGAATTGACCCCTTGCAAATTAATTAATTACCCAAGTTAATTAATTAGATTCAATTACATGCAATAGTATGATAGCACAAACAAATCACCTATTATACTAAATGCAACGGAAAATAAATTTGACACGGGTGATTTGTTTACGAATGGGAAAAACCACAAAGGCAAAACCCCACCGGGTGATTTTAAGGTCACCACTCCCAAGAATCCACTATTATCAATCACAAGCGGTTACAAGTATAAGGAATCTTACCAAACCCTTTAGCCTATCCCGAAATACCAACCTATAGTGAACCCTTACCCCAATACCCAATTGGACTTGTATTGTAGCGGCAATCTTTCTGTTCAATGCACGAATCACAGTATGTGACTAACCAATGATGCACGGATCCCAGTACGTGACTAACTCCAGCAATTTGAAGAGGTTGTTGGCTACAAAGTTTTTCAGTTCATCAACAATGAAGATCAGGATGCTCCTTGGTCACAAAACCCTTGGCATAAAGACGCAGTAGCTCTTTAGAGAGAATAATGAACTATGTCACTATCTGCATGCCCAACGGCTTTTAAAATAATCCTTATATATATCTAGGGTTGTAAAAAAAGAAACCCTATACAAATATACAAGCATGGGCCGAAAATCAGATCTGAAATTTCTGATTTTGTAAGTCTCGACAGAAATAGATTGTGTCGAGCTTTGACTTTAAATCTCGATAGAAGTCTTCCTGTTGAGATTACTGTCGAGATTTAATGAATAGCTCTTCTTCACTTGTTTCTTGGTCAGATCTTCATGACTTTAACACTTGACTTGAACAACCTGTTTCTTGAAGTCTTAAACCCATCCTAGATCTACCCAATTACAAGTAAAGTGCATTTTGTCAAGGAATTAGCCAATTACATAAAATATGTCTCTAACAGTAATGAATCAAATGATTAGTTCCTTTGTCACTGCAAATTATTAGCACTAAATTAGATGTGTGTCATCCATAATTTGATGATTATGTACAGGAAAAAGCGATACGTACTTGCAAGATCATAACATTAAGGTTATTGCGAAGCACCCAATAGTTTCTTGTAGATCTTGTAATGAGAGATTTTTTATTCTTAACAATATTTTTTTTTCCAGATAATATATTTTGAAGTTTACTTGAAATAAATAGAGAGTATGTTTCATAGTTAATTTGGATTTTATTTTATGAATCTAACATAATACAACATATAACGTTATTTTAAATTTTAAATAATGTGACACTAGTTAGACATTTAAATTAATTTGTAACATTTAATTTCAATGGAGAAACCAATCAAAATTTCCAATTCGAGAAAAGAACCAAGGAATTGTCAAAAGTGAGAAGAATGTATGTAAAACATACTTCATGTGTCTTAAATTTAAAAGTTAACTAGTCGCAATGCAATGTGTATAATTATTTTGAGATGTAGTATAATGCATAATTTATTCTTTAAAATTTATTGTAGATAATTTGTTTTCTTTAAAAATTAAACAATTTCACCACCTCGCACCCTTGGTGTGGTGGTCACTCCACAAGTATAAATGTCTGTGGGGTGTTGGGGGTAAGGGCTAAGGTTCAAGTCTCCAAGAGGGAGCTTCACACGCATATACACTCAGATTATGCTAGAGTAGAAATTCTATCTTATATAAAATAAAAAATAAAAAATAAACAATTTCTAAAAGTAATTTCTATCTCTCTATTTTTACAAATATATAATTGTATTTTTTTTATATTATTATTCTTTTTTGAAGAGGTCCATTTTCTTCTAGTTATTGTTATTATGCTTTATACTTTCTTAATTTCTTTTGGTACAACTAAAATTTTTATGTTTCAAATTTCTCATTCCCTTAAAGAAGATTATCATGATAATCAAGACTTATCATATAATTACAATTGATATTACTCAAATAATTTATAATACTTTCAACCCATACTAGTTTTTTTCTCATTCTTACCAAAGTGGACCGAAATGGATGAATTGGACCAAAAAGATTGAAGTAGACTAAAATGGACCGAAATAGAGTGAATTTGATCAAAATGGACTAAAGTAGATAGAAATGACCGAATTATACCAGAATGGACTGAACTGGACCGACATGGATCAAATGGACTGAATTGGACCGAATTGAGCCGAAATTAGAACAAATTGGACGGAATGGATTGAACTGAACCAAAGTGAACCAAAATTGACCAAATGGATCAAATTAGACCAAAATGGATTGAATGGACCTAAGTAGAGACAATTTAATACTAGTCTATTAATTAAAGCAGCTCCAAATTCCCATCACAATAAGCATTATGCATATTTTCTCATTATGAATAGTTTTATGATAAAACTCTCTTATGCTTCTACTCATGAATTCAATATCTATGTGGTATTGAATATCTGTGATAGAATTTAAGACTTATAAGCTTGAACTTTGAAGTATAACCTTTACATGACCAGATAAGAGAAGGAAAAAGAACTACTGCACACCTTTGGCGTGATGGTCATTTCACAAGTATAAGAGTTTGTGAAGTGTGAGGGAGGCAAGGGCTGTTTCAGGAGGGAGTTTCACACACACACACACATACACTTAGATTAGCGTAGACTACTAGAGTAGAATTCTATCTCATATAAAATAAAATAAAAGGAAAAAGAAAGTATTTTTTTTTTTCATAATTAAAATTTCAAATTTCTATTGTTTCATAACATTGAGAGATTTTCTATAAAATAACCTTAAGGCTTGTAGCATAAATGGTCACGCATTTTGAAATTTCGATAAAAGTATTAAGGGAAGAGTAATGCTACATACATAAACTATTTTACAATATTTTTACAAAATGTTGATATAGTCAACCTCTTATTGGTGTTCATCTAGGCCCACCATTAATATCACTTTTTCATTTACTAATAATCACTTATCATATCAGCAGTTTGTAAAAAATTTTATAAAATAATTTGTATCTCTAGCATTATTATTAAGGGAGAGTATTCTCTAGCATTATTAATGCTCTTTAATGTACTGTTCCAGCTTTTTTTTTTTTTTTAATTATTAATTGAAATAAATGTTTTTTTATTTTAAATGAGACATAATGATCCCTAATTTTAAAAGATATTGGTTACATTAATAATAATAAAAAAAAAACAACATTGGTCGTTGATTGAGTTGATTGTGTTCAAGTATGAATATATATATATATATATATATATATGTGTGTGTGTGTGTGTGTGTGTATGTGTGTGTGTGTGTGTTTCTCACATCTAATGACTCTTTAACCATTGGCTACCAAACAGTATTAATAACATTGTCTTGTAGTACAATGAAGTTAGAGTTAATGGTTCAAAAGACGTTCTTTCACGAAAGAAAAACGAGACTAGGCCACAACAAGAAGTTAAGAACAACAACAAAATTCGAAACAAATTCTCTACAGGAAAAGACATTTTTCCCATACCAAAATATTTAGGGCATGTTTGGTACACATGTTCAAACACATGTTTTCAGTTTTTAAACAACCTTACACGTATTTTCACACATTTTTTTACCCACACGTATTTCCACACATGTTTCCAAACAACAAAACAAGTGCTTTTAAGTGCATGTACCAAACACCCCCTAGATAGAATGACGAAAACATCAAATAATTTTGACCATTTTATTCTCTACCTCAATAATTGACCCACCATGTTTTATTTATGTTTTTAGATGGCTAGATGGTCATGAAGAATGGGTGGGATTCAAAGCCCAAATATATGATACTATAAAAGATATCATTATTACTGAATTATCACTTTAAAGTTGAAACTCAAGCCTCACCCACCAATTCTATTCATTTTAAATTATGTCATTTGGACCCAAACAACACTCGGGTCTAGTTTCAAGCCCAAAAAAAAAAAAAAAATGCACTGGGGTGGGGTTGTAAATAGTTTTGGGCCTATTATTTCCAGTATTCTTGGACACATTTTGGAATTTGGATCCGGGAAACACCAGGTCCTAGTTGTGTTTACAAAAATTTTGGAATTTGCAGATCTTGTAATGAAAGCCTTTTTTATACTCAACAGGATCTCCTCCCTCTTTTTATTTTATTTATTTATTTATTTATTTTTTAAGATAATATCCCTTGAAGAGTACTTGAAATAAATAGAGAGAGTCAATTTCATAATTTGAATTTTATTTTATGAATCTAACATTATACAAAGTATAACGTTATTTTAACATTTAAATAATGTGACCCTAGTTGCATCTTACATATGTAATATTCAATCTTAATGAGGAAATCGATCAGTTTCCAATTCAAGAAAAGAATCAATGAATGGTCAGAAGTGAAAACAAAAAATATGAGTAAAATATATACTTTGCATGTCTTGAATTTAAAATAGTCCCTGCCTCTACACTTGATGGGCCTCTTTCTGTACATTAATGTACAACGTGAAAACCCATCACACGCATCTCTCTTTGAGCTTTTAGTTGACGACCTTGAGTTCCATTCACTCCCCCGTGTATCCTTCCTAATAAATTATTTTCCTCAAAAAAAAAAATGAAGCTAATATATGTTTGCTTTGTCTTCTGTGATGATTAGGAGCAAAACTTGTAAGCCATTTTTATTCTAACTAATCCCGGTCATGCGATGTATGGAAATATATCATTATTTTGAAATGTGATATAAAATGTATACTTTATTTTCAAAATTTTATTGTAAATGATTTGTTCTTCCTAAAAATTAAACAGTTTCTAAAAATAATTTCTATATCTCTATTTTCTAAATACATAATATTATTATTTTAGTATTTTTGATTGATATTATTCTTTTTTGAAGTAATCCATATTCTTCTAACTATTGTTATTACGCATTATATTTTTCTAATTTCTTTTAGTACAACTAAAATTTTTAAGTTTCAAATAAATATCTAAATAGAAGGATGGAAACATCAAATAATTTTGACTATCTTATTCTCTACCTCAATAATTGACCCACCATGGTTTTTTTTTTTTTCAAATGGGTAGTTGGTCAGAAAGGGCACTACAAAGAATTATGGCATTATAAAGAATACCATTACTATTGGGTTATCATTTATCACTTGAAACCCAAGCTTGACCCACCAATTCTATTAATTTTAAATTATAGCATTTGGACCCAAACAACACTTGGGTCTAGTTTCAGGCCCCCAAAAAAAAGCACTGGGGTGTGGTTGAATATAGCTTTGGGCCTATTATTTCCAGCATGCTGCCTTTGTAACTTGGGAGTAAGGACTAAAAAGTCATCTAAAAGACAACAAATGATGCTGAGGTAGTGCTTTCCTCGGCTAAGTGACTCCTATCATATCCTAATCACTTGCATCCCTAAAATGTTGAATAATGTTATAGTTTATGACATGTCAAATCCACAAAATGGCATGGCAGAGTTAGGGCAATCCTTTGTTCCAATTAGAAATCCAATGTTGTGTAGTTGGCACCTGCCCTTTAAATTTTTTTTTTTTTTTTCTCTCTCTTTCTTTTTCTCAACAAAAAGTGAAAGAGACTAATGTTTAATAACATTGAAAGAGAGGAGAAAGTGTATATTTTTTGTACTTCCGAAATATTTTATAATTTTCTTGTGTTTATATGTCATTAAATTGCTCACTTTTGGTGGTGGTAGCTCTGCCGCTTTGTCTTCATGGTTATTCATTATACATATGTAGAAAAAGTTGAAAAAGTAAATAATAATTAAAAATAAAAAATAATAATAATAATTTTTGTTTTTTTTTTAAAAACCCTGGAATAAGGATGAAGTAACTCAAATAATTTTTGTTTTTTCTTAACTTTAAAGGGGTAATTATACTAAACTCACCTGTAGTTTGACCTGAAATCACTTTGTCTACCCATGATTTAAAAAGTGTCATTTAACCCACCTGAGATATGTCCTGTTTGTTTTCCATAACCCCCTATGTTAAAATTAGGGATAAATAGGTATTTTTGCTCAAATTTTATGTCTTTCTCCTCCCAAAATAAAAAATAGCGCAAAAATGCAAGAGAAACAAGATAAAAAGGGGAGGGTTTTGAGGTAAAAAGAGAGCACAACTATTAGAGATATATATTATACATATTAGCCTAATGTAATAGGCCCTAGCCCAATGTAATAGGCCCTAGTCCAATGTAATAGGCCCAAGCCCACTCCTGCTTGTACTAGTGGTCTAGGGTTTAATCGCCTATATATACTCATGTTAGGGTTTATTGTAACACAGGTTATTGTACTACACTCTTATACAATAAAGATGTAGCCCTTAAGGGATTCCTCTGTGGATGTAGGCCGACAAGGCTAAACCACGTAACCCTCGTGTTCTCGGTGTTCTTATTCTATACTTCCTCTTCCGCATCCACTCTAGCAGACACAACATGGTATAACACATCGCGTTGCTAATAATATTTATTTAACATGGTATTAGAGCCAAACTTCGTTCTTGGCATCAAACAAAATCTCTAGCAAGCAAAGAAGATTCTCACGTGCGTAACACAGATCCACAACAGTGCCCATGCCTTCTTTCAGATCTGGGTCTACAGCATCACGCAGCTCCCACGGAAATTCCGTTGTTGCCTCGCTGCTACATCTCTGATCTCTCAAGCAAGTCGAACCACTCACCTATCAGATCTGTGCAAATCAAGCCTTCGCCTGATGAAATAAACCCCATATACATGCTCCTCGGCCTCCAATGAGGAAAACCCAGAAATCCGGTCACCTGAAACCCAACCACGCGCCTCCACGCGCCGTAGTTGGCTCCGGAAAATACCCACGCGCCGCCATAAATCTCGAATCTCGGATAGGATTGTGACCACACGCGCCGCTCTGTCGGACTCGTGGCCTGCCGATCTGCAAAACCCGAGAATTCCGGCCATTATCTTGCTCACATGCGCCGTTATGCTTTTGGATCTACTCCACGCACCGGTGGACTTCGCACGCACCAGTCACGCGCCGACCCCTATTATGACGTCATCAAAAAGGCCACGTCAATTGTAGCCACGTCATCAGCCACACAGCTCGCCACGTCAGCAGTGTCGCCTCGTCAGCACCTCGTTACCTAGCTGACGTTGACTCGGACCGACCCAACCCGGACCACCCGGATTTGACCCGTGAGCACTGACCGTTGACTTTGACTTTTGCATTGACCCTTGACCAAAAGTCAAAATTTCCAAAGTGGCCTATCTTGCTCAATTTTTCGCGTAGATTCTGATTTTTAACTCCGTTTCTTCATTTGAAACTCCAAAATTGATCAATTGGCATATTCTTTATTGTGGTTTCTTCAAAGGCATTCTTCAAGGCATCTCCAAGTGATCTTCTCATGCTTATCCAACCTCAAGCTTTCATCGAGCTTCTGCCTTGAGTTTGAGGGAGGGTGTTAGAGATATATATTATACATATTAGCCCAATGTAATAGGCTCAAGCCCACTCCTGCTTGTATTAGTGGTTTAGGGTTTAGTCGCCTATATATATTCATGTTAGGGTTTATTGTAACACAGGTTATTGTACTACACTCTTATACAATAAAGATGTAGCCTTTAAGAGATTCCTCCGTGGATGTAGGCCGACAAGGCTGAACCACGTAACCCTCATGTTCTCGATGTTCCTATTCTATGCTTCCTCTTCCGCATCCACTCTAACATACACAACATGATATAACACATCGCGTTACTAATAATATCTATTTTAACAACAACAATGGCGAGACCCATTTGCTTTTGGCTACAGTACTTTGCGTTCTTGATGTTTATAGGCCCCATCGTTTCTTATGCTTTGCCGTGGCCACCATGACAACCACAGTCTCACCAAGGTGAAACCTTTTTTCTTTCCATCTTTTACTTTCTTTTTTCTTTTTCTCAGCAGTTACTTAGAAGTTTTAGGAAAGAAAAGAGAAGATATGCAACTAAAAATGTAAAAACTTATGCTTTTTCTCAGAAACCAAACAGTGGCTATGCCTTTTTGTGCTATATTCTGCTAGAATTGACACAACTACGTGGCTTTATTGAAGTTAAAACAAAAGAACCATGATGGGGTTTTCATATATTATTCTTGTTTATGTTTCTCAAACCCCAATCTTTCAAAAAGCCCATTTCTTTTCTTCATATGTTCAATCCGTTTGGTTGTTGAGAAAGTGCAAGAAAAGAGTAGAAATTGCAATTTTGTAGTTAACTGAGCGTAAATATCACTATTTGACAAAATTATTCAGGATTTTCTTTTGTTATGCTTTAAGTTTATTAAGAAGAACAGATTCTCTAAAACCCGTTTCTTTAATTTCTTGATCCATTCTTTGAGTTTGGTTCATGAGAAAGTTCAAGAAAATGGAATGAATTGATATCTGATAACATCTACAAAAATTGTGCCCAACACTGGAAGCTGACACATATGACTCCCCTGCCCAACCCTTCACATCAGAAGGTGGCGTTCAAAATGCCCGTGGACGGGTTCTTGGTGGCAGCAGTGCAATAAATGCTGGGTTTTATAGCCGAGCTGATGATGATCTTTAAAAGAAATCAGGAGTGAATTGGGATCTTAGGGTGAACCAATCCTATGAGTGGGTTGAGAGGGCTATTGTGTTTAGACCAGAGCTCCAGAATTGGCAATCAGCAGTTCGAGATGGGTTATTGGAAGCTGGTGTTGATCCTTATATTGGGTTTAGTTTGGATCACTCGGTGGGAACCAAGATTGGAGGTTCTACTTTTGATAGTACATGGAAGAGATACAGTGCTGCTGATCAGGCAGTTTTTTTTTTTTTTTTTAACCTCAAAACAAAACCCTTTTGATCCTGTTTCTCTTGCATTTTTGTACTATTTTTTGTTTTGGGAGGAAAGAGACATAAAATTTGAGCAAAAATACCTATTTACCCCTGATTTTAACAGAGGTGGGTTATAGAAAACAAACGGGACATACCTCAGGTGGGTTAAGTGACACTTTTTAAACCATGGGTAGGCAAAGTGATTTTGGACCAAACCACAGGTGGGTTTAGTGTAATTACCCCAACTTTAAATTATGTTTTTTCACAATACTTCTTAATATACTTTCTAAGATGAAATATAACTCAAATAAGAATATCTTATAGAAGATAGAGCATGCCTTGAAAAAACTTTTCTGCTTGTCATAATATTGTTCCTAATATATGTCACTAAAGAGCTCCTTCAAAACAATTGGGATTATTTTTTTTTCCTTTTTTTTTTTTTTAATATGGAATTAGATCAATCAAATAATAAATTTTATTTGCCATTGCAAAGTATGGTACGAGAAATAAGGACCTAATGATATCTACAATTATTTTATACTATTATTAGAGCTGTTCACAAGCAAAAGACTCACAAATAATTAATTTTTTCGAAGATAGCTTGAACCGTTTTGATTTTGTTAAAAAAGTTTCGCCCAATCAAGTGCTTGACCATTCTCAAAAAAAAAAGTGCTTGACATTCTGGATCCTGCTCTAAATTTGGAAAAAGAAGATTTTGTTAAAGGGTTAGCGACTAGTTTGCGGTTTCAGGCATACACTCGGCAAACTAAGTAACCAACTTCTTACAAAACGACAACACAGTAATTAAAGACTATCTAACAGTGCCTCCAAAAATCAATGACTTCAATCTTGTCAACCTGATGAGAGAAATTTCAAGAAATTGGGCCTCTCTCAAAAAAGTTAATGGATTTCTTAATTATTTGAAACCCAGCCGAAGTCCTGATGGACCTCCACTTCTGCTTCCCATCTAGCCCACATTAAGTCAACTCAAGTACCAAAATCTAATGTATTTTCTTTCACCAACATCCATCCAACAATAGACAACGTGGTGGTGATAGGAATAATCTATCATATTTCAGCTACATGTAATAATATCACCTTGTTTAGATGCAGTGGATAAGAACTATAAATTTTCTATTCTTAAAATAAATTTTTGTCCCTGCTGATAGGGGCGAAACTACAGCCAAGGGTGCGGTGGCCGTGGCCCTCACAAGAGTTTTTAAAAATCCTTTATAATAGATAGTATTTAAAAATAGGAGTTGTCTTCAGCAAAAATTCCTAATTTCGCCCCTATTTGCGGATAATAATCAATTTGAGCATTGATATATTTCCTGCTATGTTAGAAATTTCTTTCATGAATTGGAATATCGATGGATTGGAATATCGTAGGCAATGAAAATGTAGAACAATCAATGTGGGACTTGCGAGACCCTTCAATCCATCATGCATAGAACACGACCCCTTGTACTAGGGTCAGCTGTGGACCTTGCCTCATTCATTCTCAAAGGTAGTAAGGTGATCTATGTAATTTGACAATGGCAGGTCAGATTACTCTTACACATAAAAGCTAGATAAATATATATGTCCCATAACTATTTCTATAAATCTAAGACACGTCCATTTCATACACAATTTCACAATCTAGTGAAGTTGTATACTATGAGTGATGGATACTTTTTATCCATTTTTTTTTAACGGTTTACAATCAACCATTTCAACAAATTATAAAAATTGGTGTTAATGTGGCATTTGGTATATTTGACTTTTAAAATTGACCAGGGTTACAAGCTCTAGAAAATATTGAATGAGGTAGATAGGAAGGTTCCTCCACTTTGTTCCATTATCAAATATCCCTTTCAAGCAGAGGGAAAAAAATATGAAAAGAACGAAATCTCTATAAACCCTCTTGTCCTCCTAATCTTTTGGATTAGGTATGATCTGTACCACATGGATCAACCCTCTGATATAAAAAAAAACAAAACCCAATAGAATAGGGATGAAATTAAGTCTAAAATATTATGATTAGTATCATGTTGTATATATTATTTTCTTATTTTGTGAACATCACGTAGATTTGGGTCACCATGCCATGAAAATAAAATTCACCTCTTATTTGAATTTTTTTGTTATTTTCAATAAAGATATTTAGAATTTTAATCTCTCATTTCTTGTTATAACTATCAAAAGATTAAAAAAAAATTATATATTTAAAAACCTTAACGGCAGTTAATTAAGGATTCAATGTGGGTTTCAGTTAGCTCAACTAGTAAAATCGCTGATAGTTTTTTTATACAAGATAGAAATTCTACTCTAACCTAATCTAAGTATATGTGTATGAAGCTCCCTCTTGGAGACTTGAACCCTACCCTTTGCCCCCCACATCCCACAAGCACTTATACTTGTGGAGTGACTATCACACCAAGGGTGTGCAGTGGTATCACTGATAGTTGAATAAGATATCTGGAGTTCAATTCCTGCCTACACCAAAAATCGATTAGTGTTTTAATCTAAAGATAAAAAACACAATTATCAGAAACGAACACCATAAGTTGAAACTCTATAAAAATAAAATAAAATTAGGGATTCGATCAAATTCATTATACGAAGCATGCTAAAATGTCCTAAGCCATTAGTGTTTTTAAAGGGGGGAAAATAATAAATTTGTTTAGTTAGAGTTTTGTTTTCAAAAAATTGGGCCTCTCTTAGAAAAGTTAATGGGTGTTTTATTCGGAACCTAGTGTAAGTTCTTCTTCAACCAAACTCTATTGAAATAGATTAGCCAGTGATAATTACTCTATAATTGGAAAGTCCTGAAGGGCCCATCTAGTTCATGTTAAGTAAATTCAAGTATGAAAATCTATTCTTATTAAAAAAATAAAAATGATAATTGCTTTATTATTGAAGCAAATTTTTTTTTTTTTAATTGCTATGTTAGAAATTTCTGCATTGGTATACGATGGATTGGAATATTGTTCACTGTGAAAATTTAGAAAAATGAATGTGGCCATGTGGAGACTGGAGACCCATCAATCCGTCATGCACGACCCCTTGTATGCGGGTCTATGCATGTAATATCACATCTAGCTATAAACCTTGACTTATTCATTCTCATAGATGACCCACATAATTTGACAAGGGCGGGTCAAAAGTCCATCAATCTTGCAATTCAACCGTAAATTCTTTACACTAGAACTAACTTGTTTCCAAGATTAATTTCACATATTTTTCATTAGACCCTAGGAAGAGAGAGTAGCAGTCAAGCATCTCGTCTACCTTATCTTAATGTTTGGGTTCTAGTAGTGCGGGATGCATTAGTACCAGGGTTGGTAGGGTTATCTAGTTGCGAGTATTACTTTGATACTCTAGTTCTATTTATGTCTTTTGGTATTGTACCGTATGACCGTGTTTTGGTCATGTACTTTTATGATGATTTGGATTTTATTTTGTTATATCTATTCGGTATTTGGCTTTATTTTCTTCCATTGCATTGTTTTGTGCTTGGACATGCATTACTCTTGTCATTGTTGTACTTACTTGCTTACATGTTTGGATGATCATAACTTTACGTTATTGATCATTGTAGCCATAGTCTCTATGGTTGTCTGGTGTTTGATCAAGTTGCATTCATGCATACCATTCATATCATACTTGATCGTAGTGTACTTGTTACTTATTCCTGCCTTTATACTTACTATTTTAAACTTTAGGGTCTAACCTATTTTATGCAAGTGTTTCAGGTATTGGTTCTAAGTTCAAGTTCTTGGTTTTAGTCTTTAGAGTTTTGGTGTGAGTCCCTTGTTGGTCTTAGGTTTCCAACTCACATTACAGTCGTGTTTGGCATTGGCTTAAAAAGCCAGTTTTTTTTTACTATTTAGCTTATTTTTGCTACTATTCTGTTTATTTTTGGTACTATTCATGGGCCCCATTCAACTTTTTGGTACTATTCATGGGTCCCACTGTACTATTTCAGCTACCTTTTAGCTTTATCTATAGTACATTTAGTAAAATGTTTTCAGTTTCAACTAAATAAGCTATTCCCAAACGGACTCTAAGTTTAGAGTCTATATAGGTGTGTTTTGTCATAGAATAGCCAAATGAGGAGATTGAGAAGTAATGTTTTGTTGTTGGTTTAATTCAATGACAAAAGTTTGTAAGTATTGCTTTTAATGTTGATGTACTATTTTCTAGGTTTTCTCCTTGAAGAATTGAAGCAACATCAGCCAGTGATCTCGCAACTTGGAAGGCGACTTGCTCATCATCTAGCTTGCATGAGAGATCCACATGGCAGGTACTTTTGATAAGAGTGTAGATGTTCACCTTGTGACCTTAGGGGGTGGCCAGGTCACAAGTTGCACCATCTCTGTACTCTGTTATGTACTTATCCACTGCACATCTACCAGTGCACACACATACACAATTGTGAGGCGTGCCAAACACTTGTATAAAAAGAGAGAGCTTTTCCTTGAGAAAAATTAGTTTCCCATCTTTCTTTTCCATTTCTTTCATTGTATTGATAGAGATTTTGTAAACCCCTTCCTTATTGACAAACACAAACCTTGTGAAATTGGGGTCTTATATGACCAATCACACTGCAATGGTGGCAAGTAAGAACAAATTTAGATCCATTCAAATCCCTAGGATGAGGCCAAAACAAAGGTTTTGACTTAAGAGCTTTTCTCTCTACTTTATGATTTTTTTATGAGGAGGTATGTACACAGATTTGTCTTTAGAGATAGAACTCATAATAAGCACAAAATCGGGTTTCACAACAAGATTGCAACAAAGATTATCTTCCTTTTTTATTATTAGGTTCGACAATTAAACACTTGGCATGCATCTTAAGAGATTCATTTTTCATATTTAAGATGATCAACAAGTTTGTTAAACAAAATAAGTTTAGCATCTAAGTCCAAACATTCAAACTCTTTTAATTTTTCAAGAGAATGTTCAGCGAGTTTCTTATACATTTCAACTAATTTTTTGGATTCATTGAGTTTAACAATCAAATCATCATTTTCACAAAAAAAAACTTGCTGAATTTCTCTTCAAATTTCAAAGCTTTTTTGATCAAGAGTTTGACATCAACAATTTTAACACCACCCAAGGAGTCATTCAACATATCATCACAAGCATGACGATAAACACTCATAGAGGCATTTTCACAAACACATGACATGTTACATTCAACATCATCAACAACATGCAAAGAAGCATTATCCATGGCAATTAACACAAAGGGTCAAGGATCACACTTAGGTAATTAAACAAAAATAAGTGCACCCGCTCTGATACCTATTTAAAGCTCACTAGTATAAATACTAGAGCTAGTTTAGACTCCAAAATTTTAATTTTGGCTTGATTATTTTTTATTCTAAACACACTTAATGCAGAATATACTTGATTAGCAAATTAATTAATCAAAGCACTCAAAAATTGCATTGATGAACATATATGTGCAAGGAAAATATGTAAAGGGCAGTATGGGAAAGAATAACAAACCTAGGATAACACGTGGTGTGTTATCAAAGATGAAAACCAAAAAACTAGACATAAAAACCTCTTCGCAACCTCTAAGCCGAAATGATCCACTAGTGAATAAGTTGTACAAGGATACCAAAAAGACCATCCAAGCCTAATTTACCCAAAGTACTTGAGCTCTCCAAGCTCTAGCTACCAACGGACTTCTTAGCATTTTGTTTTCACTAACTTCCCGGATCCTGCAATACAGCCCGATTTCACCGCCAAGCCTCACTAGCTTATTTTGATTTCTCTCTAATTTAGGATTTCTTTTATGTGGAGGTATGTACACAGATTTGTCTTTAGAGATAGAACTCATAATAGGCACAAAATCAGGTTTCACAAGAAGATTGCAACAAAGATTTTCTTCCTTTTTATCATTAGGTTTGACAATGAAACACTTGGCATGCATCTTAAGAGATTCATTTTCATATTTAAGATCATCAACAAGTTTGTTAAACAAAATAAGTTTAGCATCTAAGTCCAAACATTCAAACTCTTTTAATTTTTCAAGGGAATTTTCAGCAAGTTTCTTATACATTTCAACCAATTTGTTAGATTCATTGAGTTTAGCAATCAAACCATCATTTTCACAACAAAAAAAAAACATTGCTGAATTTCTCTTTAAATTTCAAAGCTTTTTTCTTCAAGAGTTTGACATTAACAATTTTAACGCCACCCAAGGAGTTATGCAATGTATCATCACAAGCATGAAGATAAACACTCATAGAGGCATTTTCACAAACACATGGCATGTTACATTCAACATCATCAGCAACATGCAAAGAAGCATTATCCATAACAATTAACATAAAGGGTCAAGGATCATACTTAGGTAATTAAACAAAAACATGTGTACCCGCTCTAATACCTATTAAAAGCTCACTAGTATAAATACTAGAGCTAGTTTAGACCCCAAAATTTAAATTTTGGCTTGATTATTTTTAATCTAAACACATTTAATGTGGAATATATGTGATTAGAAAATTAATTAATCAAAGCTCTCAAAAATTGCATGGATAGACATATATGTGCAAGGAAAATATGTATTATGCTCATGCGATGCACGGTTTAATTAAGAATCATATGTAACTTAAATAAAAGATAACAACAACTAAGGGGCTATTTGGTAGTCTATTTTAAACAACGGTTTTCAGTATTTAAACAACATTTAAGGTTAATATTAGTAGTTGTATACGTGTACTATGATTTTTTTTAACTATTTTTTTTTAGGAAAAAAAATTAATGTTGATATGAACAATTAGTGTGAAACTAAAATTCTAATCCCCTGGAATGCTAGAACTCATAAATCAGAAATGAAGTAGATCTTATATTGCTAATTAAATAAATCACTTAGAAATTATAGACAAATTAATAATAAAAAGATTAGATGAAGAATTTGGATTGTATTCAAATTGAAATTTTTATCAACTTAGAAATTATAGGAGAAGAAGATAAGAACAATATATATATTTAAAAATTTACCAAAATTTCTATAATTTGGTGAAGTCACGTGGCACAACCACGGCTTCTAAAGCCCAATTTTTATTATATAGTATATGATATTGATTTGAAGTGACATGAAGAAAACAAGAAAATCATTTCCCTCTTCGTATGTTTCCCTCTTTCTCCTTATTTTGAAACAATAATCTAAATGATCATGGACAATTGGTGTTTCTACCAGGACCACCATAATAAAAGAAGTCTCCAGAATTTATGATATTATAGCAATTGGGATTTGTTATACTTGTACGACTGTTCCAGGGACCCCTGAGAACAGTTAAACCATCAATAACATTGAGATTATTGAAGAAACTAGCCTTGCCAGGCCCTTCTTCAGGGAAATGGCCACTGCCCATTTGTGTTGTGGTGTGCTGCCCATCTTTCTTTAAGTTTGTCACCTCACCTCCCCATTGAACCGATGAAGCGCTATTAGACAGGAGCGAGAATATGGAAGATGGCCAATATCCGAAGTTTCTTTCCGCAATTTTCAACCACCAGTCTCCATTTCCATTAGTGTCCTACTTCATTGTACATGTCATGCAAATCAGTTTGTAATATTTTGAATGATAAATGAAGGTGTAAAGACTAATGAAAGAGAAAAAAAAATGAATCTTTTTGTGAAAAACAACATGGACATTTAAATTCACTGTTTTAAAAAATAAGTTAGATAAAAATAAATTGTTTATAGAAAAAAAAATTTTAATTTAAAATTTAAAAAGTTGTATATAAGAATACATAAATCAAGAAATAAGAATTTCAAACATGCACTGTTACAACTAAAACCAGAAGAATTTCAAACATATCTTATTATGTGTATCCAAAAAGTAAAAGTATTTGATAAAGTAATTAAATTGAAATATTGTACTACCTTATAAACATAGAATTTGACTGCACGTTGGGTACCACCATATGTGGAATAAGGGGTGACGGGTGCACCCGCCGCAATCTGGTTGTCGACTTGAACAAAGCCAGGGCAATCCAGATTGTAGCAACCTGTGGTTCTATATGAATCATCCTATAGCCATGATAAAAAATTAAAAATTAAAAGTTAAAAAAAAAAAAAAAAAAACCGTTTTATAAAAATAAAATAGTATATTTAAACATGGATAGTGCTAGCAGGTAAGTCAAATATTAAAACACATACAGTCCAATACGTGAAGAGTCTAGTTTGGTAATCTCCATATAGATCTACATAGACCTGTTTTTCCATAGAAAATAATTTTGTAAAAAAAGGAAAATTATTAGTAATTAATTGTTTAGCATGCACCTAAAAGAAAAGATGATGATGAAACTATACATACTATTGTGCCGGCTTCAATGGTATCAAGATCTTGATTAGATTCACCAGCTGCCATCCAGAATTGAGACACACTGATCTCATTTGTTTCCTGGGTATGGGGATTCCACACGTTCATATTTGCCATCATTCCATAGTACTTATCTCCCTCCTCAACAAGCACTGCATACTAGAAACTCAACCAGAAAAATAAAGGTTGTGAATGTCGAGTTGAGTCCTTCATTATAGTAGATACTGTTGAGCTCAACCCTATTAAAAATATTGGTTAAAAATTAAATATTACCTCATGGGTAATTCCAAAGGAATCAGCATTAGAGACGGAATGGTGTTTTTTCCTTCCATAATTTGTTGCAGAGCCTGCCCTTAATAAATCTTCTTCTTTAGTTCTTCTTATGGGAATTGTTCCTTCTGGGCACCTTCCATTCAAGTGCCATGGCTGAGTAAATTTGGGCTCGGAGTTTGAAGAGACATTGTTGCTCTCATCGAATGAAAACCCTTCTGGGTAAGAACTTGGTCTCATCTATTGCATTCGGCATAGATACCAATGCCAACCCAGCCCATACCATACATACAATAAGTATCAAATTACTCGTGATACCAAATGAAATATACTTAATTAAACTAGTTACCTGAATTGTGTGATTTTTTAACAAAGGATGATCAAAAGCCGGTTGCTTGTTTATATCTACGCAGTCGATTATATCTCCATCCGGGCTCTGTATCAAATACATTTTCTCAACACACATACATAGATATTAGTCTGAATTCTCAGTGTCATAATAAACTTACACTGCTATTGTACATGGGACTTATGAAGACACCACAAAAGTGAATGACTCTTCTAAGGCTAAAGCATAAAATACACTATAGAACACAAACATGTTATATGAAGTGATTAATAACCTCGATGGATTTAAGAGCAGGCTTGTTAAGGCGCTTCAATTGCTGCTGAACCTCCAGTTTTTGTTTCTTATTGAATATGGTGTTAGTGTTTCTATTTCCAACTGATGACATAGGTATGAGAAAGAACAAGCAGAAAGTCATCTTTACCACCCTTGACCACCTCCTCCCGCTTCTAGAAGGTAGAGCCATGAGTGACTAGCTAATATTCGAATCAAGTAGCTACCTTTGGTCGTCCCCTTTGCAATACTTTTGGTATCACGAGTAATTTGATACTTATTGTATGTATGGTATGGGCTGGGTTTGCATTGGTATCTATGCCGAATGCAATAGATGAGACCAAGTATTTACCTAGAAGGGTTTTCTTGCAATACTTAAACGTGAGATGTAATAGCTATCTTTGATTGTCCCCTTTGCAATCCTTAAACGTGCATTTGTTCATCCTCTTTGAACTGTTTCAACTGCTATTTATCAATATATATACACATACAAACTTCTATAGTAAGGATCACCCTATTTTTGGCCATGTCTAAAATGACTTTGATTTAGCTATTTTACATTAATTTTTTCACCTTATAAGTACAAACTTCCTATTTAATTTCCAATTGACTACTGCGATTCTTTTGTCTCTTTGTCATTTTGCAAGATTGGTCAAAATTCAACGGAAATAATTCATCCTCTTCAGACTGTTACACAAGCCAAAAATTTAGGAAGTTTGTTGTTTTAAGTTAAAATTAGAGAATTTGAGATAAATGAGAAATTTTGTAATGATTTAATTTTTGATCCGATTTGAAGAAAGATAAGAATGTCTATTTGTTTTGGTGGAAAACCTTGTGTTAAGATGGTTTTTCGTGTTTTTCGATGTTTGTTAGCATAAGAAAAAATGAGTCAAAGGAAACTATTTTTGGTCAACATAAAAAGTATGCCTCATTTTTAGAAACTGTTTTCCACTATTTTATAAATTTTTTTTTTTTGGAAAACTACTCGAATCTCATGGCAAGCTAAATAAGGGAAATTAGATGATTGTTTTCCAACACATTTAAGGTTGCTACCAAACATAGTAAAATGGCATAGTTTTATAGAAAATACTTTTGAAAAATTACTCATTTTCTAGAGAATATTAACCACAAAACAAAAAGAGCAATAGTGGGAAGTGAGAATTGATGAGGTTTAAATTTTGTAAAATAATTTTATTAATTTTTTTTGAAGAATGCCAAAATAAAATTTCCTTATATGTCTTTAAATTTATTTTAGGAGTAGTTTTAAATATTATGTAGAGTTTTTATATGAGGAGTACTTGTACTTCTGATAACAAAGTATTAGTCCCAAAATTTTGGGTCGGCTCCTATAGATCCAAAACAGAAAAATATAAACCATCTAATTCCTTCAACCTTTTGTAATCAAAAGGTTTCCTTATGAAAATTACACTACTCAAACATAGAAAAATAACAAAATGATATACAATTTATATCCAAGATATGCGTAGACATATTTCCATGAAAATATAAGTCATTGCAAAATTAAAAATCTATACTATCAAGATTGTAAAATACTTATTTAAAAAAAATTGGAAACAATTTCATACAAATAAATGATATTAAACTTATATTCAAGCGATGCATAAAAATATTTCCATAACTTGAAAATATAAATCATTGTAAAATGAAAAATCTTTTATATATGTTAAGATTAAAAGAGATTTTTTTTTTTTTTTGGGAAACAATTTTGTACAAATAATGTTGTTCTTGCATAGTTCGAATCTACCTAGAGGCTTTATTTCTTTACTTCTTACATAGTTTTAATATTTTCCAGTGAGTAGTACTATTATTTTCCGTACTTGTCTTTTCACCATTCTAGCCTCTAAAATTTTCAATTTTAGGGCCCATTACTCCTACTATGAAGAGAACTATCATTTTCTGCCCTAAATATCTGAATATTAGAATGTATGAGGGTCGCAATTTTACTCTTCTCGCAGCAATACTGTGTGATAGTTTGACAGATTTTGGTGGGCCCAGAAACCAAAAAAGTAGACCACAACCAAGATTGGAACTCTTTTGTCCTACTACATCATTGATTTTTTTAATAGTAATACTATAGTCACAAATGTTTCTACAATATTTTTACAAACTGTTGAGATAGAAAATTCTTATTGGTTCATATCTAGGCACACCACTTATATAATTTTTTTACTTACCAATAACTGCTCGCCATTTCATTAATTTATAAAAAAGTTTGTGGCTTTAACATTTTCCTCCTTTGAAAGGCCATAAAAAAAAATTAGCACAATAACAAAAATTACCTATAACAAAACTAAAATAATTAAGCTCAACCAACAAAAATTACCCAAAACAAACAACCCGGCCTTTTAAAAAAATTTAAACCAAATTATTTTGTCCTTACCTAGTAGCAAAAAAAAAAAAAAACCCTTAAACATCTAAGCAGCAAAGTTGGAAGCCAGAGTTGCCGCACGCAGCTAGTAGCAAAGCCGCCCTCCTAACTCCAAGTTCTGACTCTATCCTTGCAAAGCACTATAGACCATACATCATGGAAACTGCATTGCAAACAATAATTCTAGGATCACACCCTTTTCCTAACCCTTTCCTTCAACTTTGTTATGTGATTGATTGTGAGTGGTATAGAAAAAATGGTAAATCACAGTCTACCACGTAGATAGTTGTCTTTTGTATAAACAAATGGACAAAATTTTAGCCATAAACTTAGTTGTAGCCTAAAGCTACAATTTCCTTTTAAAAAAATTAACATTACTACATATTACCAATACCGTACTTTGTCCAGCTTCGATTCACGCGTCAAAATAAAGACTATAAAAACAAACAAATTGAAAAAAGGTGCACAATCATGAATTCCAAAGCCAAAAAGGGTGAAAATAAATACAAAATGTTTGAATGGTGAATCAAAAAATCTCAATGATTGAAAAATCCGTTTTACAGCAATTAAGACTGAAACCCTAACTGGGTATGGTTAAAAAGTTGACTTTTTTATCCGACCGTTGGATTGTGTTGAATTTTGGACCTTCTCGTAGGGCATATTTTCCTTTCGAAATGATAGTTTATGGGCCAAAATAGAGTTAAAATGAATGAGATATCAGCAAAATACCGAAAACCCTAATAAAATCTTCACTATTTTTTTTAAGGTAACCTGGCAACTTATAACCCAACTCCGCACAATAAACTGTATCAATTGGGCAAGAACTGGAATTAGAGGGTTAGACCATCTTGATGAACAAAGTCTTAGCTAATTATGATCAAGAGGGCTCGATGATATCTACTCCAGATTGGAAGAAATGAATTTTTCTAGAAAAAACGTCAAAAACGTTTTAGCACTATGTCACCTTCATTTCGAGAGCGATATCTCAATAGTTGTAGGTCTAAATTGAACGAGGCTAGAACCGTTAGAAACTAGACATCTAGTGCTTTCTGTAAGTATAACATTTGAAGAAAACAGAGCTCGAAAAGGCCTCCAAATAGCAGTGCGAATGTCGGGCCAGAAATTATTTAAAAAAAAAAAAAAAGACGAAAAAGGGCTATAAGGTGGCAAAAGTAGGAGGCTAGCATTAGTGTATAAGCATACACCAATGCTACATGCCCCTTGCCATGGGCGGGTAGCACTAGTGTCTCATAAGAATGGTGATGACTAAACTCCCATTTCTTTATGATGAAGAATCCACAAGGCTTAAAAAAGATTAATATCTATTTAAGAGAGAGAGAGAGAGAGAGAGAGAGAGAGAGAAACCCTTTTTAATCAATCTTTACAATATTTCAGCACTTTGCATTCTTGTCATTTAATTTTTAGCACTTTACTTTCTTGTCATTTAAGTTTCTGCACTTTACTTTTATGTCATTTAAATTTCTGCACACTATTTTCCTTGCAATTTATTTTCTGCACTTTATTATGGTTGTTCCTTTACATTTCTTATTATTAAAGTTGCCATAAAATAAATATGCTTGGGTAACGTTTCCCCTACACATTATTCTAAGAAAATTCCTTTGTTCAAAATCTTTTCCCATCTCTTTCTTTAAAAATGAACTTTTTTGAAAAAAGGGGTCTTTTTAAAATGTTTGTCGTTCTACTTAAAAGTTTTCAAAAGAAAAACCTTTTTTTAATGCTTTTTCTTCTCCGTTAAGAAAAGGGTTTTTCAAAATATTTATAAAAAAAAAAAAAAAAAAAAATCTGTTTTTTAAAAGGGGGAACACTGAAACTTTAAAAAAAAAAAAAAAAAAAAAAATCTGTTTAAAAAAAAAAACTGTTTTTTTGAAATATATATATAAATTATTTTTTTTTTTCAAATAATAAAAAATCTATTTTGCAAAAAAAAAAAAAAATTATAGATAAAAACTATGTTCAAAAACTTTTTTTTTTTCCCAAAATGATTTAAAACAGTTTTCATATAAAAAATAATATGTTTTTCATTTGTCATTAAAGACATGAAGTTTGATCCATGAAAGCTGTTTCATTAAAGCTCGACAGATGGGACTGTCTTTCTCTGTCTTTCTTTGTGTGTGTCTTGAATGTTCAATATGTGTGAAAAACACCTATGAACGTTCAGACTCCCAAATTACAAATTTTCAATTTAAGCTTATTATCAAACAATGTATGTGCGGAATATGAAAATAAGCTAAGACAAAATTGATAAAACAATCTAAACCATAATTAATCACAACCATAGCAGTAATTAAAAGACAAAGATTAAGGGAAAAGAGATGCAAACACAAAGACAACACAACGATGTGTTATCGAAGAGGAAACCGAAGTCCTCGACGTAAAACCTCTCCACCACCCTCCAAGCGGTCAATAGTCCACTAGAGAATAAAGTTGGGATACATGAATAGCAGAAGACCCTCCAAGCCTAATCTACTCAGTGCACCTAAGCCCTCCAAGCGTCTTGCTCCAACGATGTTACGCCGAACTTTTGTCTTCTCTAGCTTACTGGATCCTGCAATTAGCCCATTGCATCAACCAATATCAATTGGTCCCTTCCTAACTGCGTCCCAAGCTCCAAATAACCTTCTCATAGATATGGGTATGGTGAGATAAGAATTTGGCTAATGTACCTCTCAAGGATGTAACAATGGAGAGGATGAGAGTAGAGGAATTTGGAGAATCAAAGGATGAAGATTGTGGATGAGTCAATTTTGTTTTTCTCTAGGGTTTCTCTCTCAAAATTCTCTTTGGAAGCTCTCTATAATACGTGGGGTATAAGGGTCTATATATAGTAGGGTGTGTATGGAATGCGAAGAGTCAGTTTTGTAAGAAACAAAGTGGTCTGGCGACTCAAGCTTGCGACTAGAACGAGTCGCGAGCTAACGGCCTGGCTAGACTGGAAGTTTTGTCCTGTATTGCAACAGCTAGCGTGACTCTTTTGCTCCCCTGCATGCTTCACACGTGTGCCATTTTTGGCAACTCGCCAGTCGCAAGAGCCAGTTGCGAGGCCCTTCTTAAGTGCACACTCTTGAGCTTTTCTTCACACTCTCTCACACACTACCCTTACATGATTCCCAACTAAATACAGGGTTTCTAAATGCTAAATTATAAGCAAATCTGGCACGGAATAAAGCCAACAAAATGATTGAATAAATTCAACCTTACATGTCTTAACTTTGTTGGCATCTCTAGTAGTTAGTTGGTATCTTCCTGATTGTGAATCATTTGTGGTGCAAACTGCAAAGGATATTGAAGATCAAACAGTTAAGGAAAGTGCACCAACCCAATCAAAATAAACAAAGTCATACCTGTGTCATCAACAAAATCAAAAAATAAAGGAAGGTAATGGATATGATCATAAATATGGATTGAATAAGTGTATGGATTTTGTTCCCCAAAGTTGTATACATAAATTAACAAAGCTCTATAATAGATTTCTACACTGCAAAATAGAAAATAATAAAGACTCCCGCGGATGTAGGTTTTCATGGCCGAACCTTGTTAAAATTGTTGTCATCTTTTCTTTTATTTGCAAATTATTAGCACTGCTCAGATGTCTATCACCCATAATTTGATGATTAGGTACAAGAAAAAACAATACGTACTTGCAAGATCATTTGAAGTTTTTTTTTTTGGATAAAATCATTTGAAGTTTACTTGAAACAATTAAATAAAGAGATTCCATTTAATAATTTGAATTTAATTTTATGAATCTAACAATATACAAAGTATAACATTAATTTAAATTTTAAATAACGTGACACTAGATACATATTTAAATATGTAATATCCAATCTTAATAAAGAAATCAATCAGTTTCCAAATCGAAGAAAAGAACCAAGAAATGGCCAGAACTCAGAAGTCAGAAGTGAAAAGAAAGTATATGAGTAAACCTTTGCATGTCTTGAATTTAAAAAAGTCCATGTCTCCACATTTGATGGGCCTATGTTGTACAACTTGAAAACCCCAACCCATCACATACATCTCTCTTTGGGCCTTGGTTGAGGTCCACTCTCCCCCAACATATACTTCCTAATAAATTATTATCCTAAAAAGAAAAAAAAAATAATAATAAAAAGTTGATGTTGGCCATGTCTTCCGTGATGAACACGAATATGAGTGAAACTTGTCAACCATTTATATTCTAATTAGTCACGTACCTATACAATACATGAAAATATATCATTATTTTGAGACGTGGTATAATGCATAATTTATTTTCTAAATTTTATCGTAGATAATTTATTCTTCCTAAAAATTAAAATAATATTAAAAGTAATTTATATATCTCTATTTTTACAATTTTTTTTTTTTGGGTCTTTTTATTGATATTATTCTTCTTTGAAGTGGTCCATATTCTTCTAACTATTGTTATGACACATTATATTTTCCTAATTTCTTCTAGTACAACTAAAATTTTTACGTTTCAAATTTCTTATTCTTTGAAGAGGACCGAATGGACTTAAACAGAGTGAACTGGGGACTGAATAGACCAAATTGGACCAAAATGGACTGAAGTATACCAAAATGTTATGTTGATGTGACTTAACAGTAGCATAGCAATAATAAATGTTACACTTCTGTTTTTTGATATTATATAGATATAGATATAGATATATAGAAATTACTAAGTGTCAGCTTATCTAACTTTTTGTTAAAAAGTTTTTTGTTCAAAGTGTTGTAGATAAAAGATAAAGGTTAAAAAAAATAATTAGGTGACTCACGTTGAGACCTACAAATAATAATAAAAATAAGCAGAAGTTAAATAAAATAAGTAGGTCACTAACATGGAACCTGCAAATAATAGAAAAAATAAACAATAAGCTATCTTGTACAAGTGTTTTAGGTATTGGTTCTAAGTTCAAGTTCTTGGTTTTAGTCTTTAGAGTTTAGTGTGAGTCCTTTGTTGGTCTCAAGTTTCCAACTCACATTAATTCTAGAGTCTATATATATAGGAGTGTTTTGTCATAGAATAGCCAAAGGAGGAGATTGAGAAGTAATGTTTCATTGTTGGCTTAATTCAGTGACAAAAGTTTGTTTGCAATGCTTTTAACGTTGATGTACTATTTTTTGGGTTTTCATGTATTTTAGGCTAGAGTACTTGAGCCTCTCCTTGAAGATTTGAAACAACATCAACCAGTGATCTCATGACTTGGAAGGTGACCTGCTCGCGACCTAACTTGCCCTCGAGATCCACGTGGCAGGTACTTTCAATGAGAGTGTAGACGTGCACCTCTCGCCTTAGGGGGCAACTAGGTTGCAAGTTGCACCATCTCTGTACTCTGCTATGTACCTGTCCATTGCACATTTTCCAGCACACACACGTACACAACTATGAGGTGTGTCAAGCACTTTTATGAAAAGAGAGAGCTTTTCCTATAGAAAAATCAAGTTCCCATCTTTCTTTTCCATCTCTTTCATTGTATTGATAGAGATTTTGTAAACCCCTTCCTCATCTACAAACACAAACCTTGTGAGTGAGAGAACATTGGGGTCTTATATTACCAATCACACCACGATGGTGGCAAGTAGGAATGAATTTAGATCCATGGAAATCCCTAGGATGAGGCCTGAACAAAGGTTTTGACTTAATAGCCTTTCTCTCTAATTTATGATTTCTTTTATGTGGAGGTATGTACACAGATTTGTCTTTAGAGATAGAACTCATAATAGGCACAAAATTGAGTTTCACAAAAAGATTGTAACAAAGATTTTCTTCCTTTTTACCATTAGGTTTGACAATCAAACACTTGGCATGCATCTTTAGAGATTCATTTTCATATTTAAGATCATCAACAAGTTTGTTAAACAAAATAAGTTTAACAACTAAGTCCAACCATTCAAACTCTTTTAATTTTTCAAGAGAATGTTCAGTAAGTTTCTTATACATTTCAATCAATTTGTTGGATTCATTGAGCTTAGTAATCAAATCATCATTTTCACAACAACTTGCTAAATTTCTCTTTAAATTTCAAAGCATTTTTCTTCAAGAGTTTGACATTAACAATTTTAACACCACCCAAGGAGTCATGCAACGTATCATAACAAGCATGAGGATAAACACTCGTAGAGGCATTTTCACAAACACATGGCATGTTACATTCAACATTATCAACAACATGCTAAGAAGTATTATCCATGGCAATTAACACAAAGGGTCAAGGATCACACTTAGGTAATTAAACAAAAACAAGTGTACTCACTCTAATACCTATTAAAAGCTAACTAGTATAAATACTAGAGCTAGTTTAGACCCCAAAATTTCAATTTTGACTTAATTATTTTTAATCTAAACACAGTTAATGTGGAATATATGTGACTAGCAAATTAATTAATCAAAGCACTCAAAAATTGAATGGATGAACGTATATGTGCAAGGAAAATATGTAAAGGGCAGTAGGGAAAAGAATAACAATCCTTTGATAACACGTGATGTGTTATCAAAGAGGAAAACCAAAGAACTCGGCGTAAAAATCTCTTTGTGGCCCACCAAGCCGAAATGATCTACTAGTGAATAAGTTGTACAAGGATACCAAAAGGACCATCCAAGCCTAATTTACCCAAAGTACTTGAGCTCTTCAAGCTCCAGTTACCAACAGACTTTTCAGAGTTTTGTCTTGACTAGCTTCCCAAATCCCACAATACAACCCAATTTCACCATCAAGCCTCATTGGCTTATTTTGACATAGATCGAATGATTCCCAAGCTCTAAATTACTCTCTACACTCTAAATGGGTGTGGGTTATGTTTGGGTGAAATCTCTTTTCAAGGTGTAATAATAGGAGAGGGGAGGAGAAAAAACTACTAAGCAATTCTCATTGAAGGATGAGTATCTCTCTCTGAAAGGTGGGTGTTGTGAAAACCTTAATTTCTAGGGTTTTCTATTTGATAGTCTCCATACAATTTTGTGGGTAATGAGGGTATATATAGTGTAGGTGAAGAGTAGGAGAGTCACACTTAAAATCCCAACTGTCAGAGTTTCTCGCTATTCACTCACAAGTTGGCCAAGTTCCAAGTTACTAGCAAAACATCTTGACTCTTGAACTTCCACATGTGCTCCACACATGGCCTTTCGTAGGTTCTGCAATCCCAAACCGATCGTGAATTCAACTATCTTGATCAAATTTTCTCCACTTAAAACTAAACCCATTATAATTAAATCCCATAAATATAAGAAAATAAATTAATGAAATTACAACACTTTTTATTATGGAATACAGCCAACATAAATATTATGTAAAAAGCATAACCTAACAAAATTATCTTCTTTCAAATAAGGATGCAATGCCAAGGTTGATTAGATGGATTCTTCTACTACAAGAATTTAATATCACCATCAAAGATAAAAAGGGAATGGAAAATGTGGTGGTAGACCATTTGTCTCACCTAACTTTTAATAAATCTATGGATGCATTTCCCATTAGGGATTTATTCCTTGATGAACAATTGTTTTCCATCTCTACTTTGCCTTGGTATGCTAATATTGTCAATTTTCTTGTCACAGGCAAAACACCATCTCATTGGAGTGCTCAAGATAAGAAAAGCTTCGTTGTTGAGGAACACAATTTTTCTATGATGATCCTTATTTATTTAAGTACCGTCCATACCAAATAATTAGGAGATGTGCCCGTAATAATGAAATATTTAGTGTCATCTCCTTTTGTCGTAATAAAGCCTGTGCAGACCCTTTTTTTCAAGGAAAGTCGTTGCAAAGATTTTGCAATGTGGTTTTTATTGGCCCAACATGTTTAAAGACACTCATTAGTTTTGCAAATCTTGTGAGTCTAGTCAAAATTTGGGAAGAAAAACTCATAGAAATATGATATTTTTATACCCAATTATTAAATTTGAGTCCAATTGGAGTAAGGAATCAAAGGAAATTGGGTTGGTTTTCTTTAACTTCATTATGGCCCTGTAAAAGCAAAGTCCATTTGTCTTCTTCTTTGCACAAATCCATTCATTTAATTCCATTCTCCTAAAAAAAACTATTTCACGTGTTAGAATTCAATTGAGCACGAAATCAATTATTCAACATTATTCGAAAACCAAATATAAAATGCATAAATTAACTCAAAGTATATATGATAGTGCTTTCTAATAATGATATAAATATGCAAAATTAAGCTATTATGAGCGGGGGCAAATTTGTCTAAGGAAAGAAATTTATTGTGCCTCCAAGTTATCTAACCTTATGTTTGTTTTCCATATTACTTTGTTCTTTCATTGTAAAATCGTTTAATTTCCAACAGGGGAGACTCCAATTGAGGGGTCAATATAACATATAAGGACACCACTTAACCAAGAATTTTTACCCAATGAGTTTTGGTCCAATTATACTATATTAAGCAATCACTCTCATTGGTATCCAACCTAGGATTTCACTACTCAACTAACAACACTAGTCACACATGAAAATTCTAACATAACTTGTAGCCATGAATTTTGAAAAGAAAGACTAAAGTGAAGGTACAAATAAACGTCCAGTAACCTTTTATAATATATTTTTAGCATTTTTCCATTTCAAATCTTGCCCAAATTATTAGAGAGAGAGAGAGAGAGAGAGAGAGAGATCATCTATATTCTCCATTGACTAGAATCTCAATTTCCTTGAAATATCTCAATTTCCATGAAAAATATCAGTTTCCTTAGTCTTTCACTAGATTCCTTATAGTGATGATTTTGAAAATGAACTTTCGTAAATAGTGGATGCTAGTGATGAAGGTGGAGTGGAAGCTCATCAAGAACTTCATTCATCTGCTCATCTTCATTAAATAAAAGGAACAAGTGATATTTTTCTTCTTTTTGGGTGCTCCAATTCCATATGCATTCTTCATCAAATTCCACATCCCAACTGATTTCTAGTGCTTGAATTTCACAACTTTTAACCCATAGAGCTTGGATCATACCAATAAACACATACTTCTCACTATAATTATCAAGCTTGGACCTTTCTTGATTTGGTACATGCTTATATGCAATGCTTCTAAACAAACATAAGTGAGAAATTGTAGGATTCTTTTTACTCCAAGCTTGCTATGTGGGTTTCTTCCTCGTACAATCCTTATGTGAGATGAAAATTGGAGAAATAGACTGCATGAGCAGATTCATCCCAAACTTCTTGGGACATTCTCATGCTCTTTAACATTCTTTTGGTCATGTTACCACTTACCATTATCTTCCACATTTTGGGATTTGAGAAACACCTTTAGGTAATCCAATTATCAAAAAAAAAAAAAAAAATGGTAACCCATGAAAATTAAAATGACTCCATCTAGTTGGAAAATGTCATTCTCACCACAAATCTACTAGCTCTAATACCATGTTTTTGAAGTTGGTGGGCCTTTACATAATCACATTCCCAAACACTAATACACCACATATAATGGAAGAGAAACAATCTCAAAGCACACCAAGGAAGATAGAATGAAAGAAGAAGAGGATGGGAACTCTTTGTTTGGAATGGAGGAAAGCATGAGTATACATACTATACTATACAATCTTAAATTCAACTTTATTAAATTAGATTTTTCCCTAAAATTTTACTATTCCATAGAAAAACCTTTTTTATATTAATGAATAAGAGAGTTTCATATGACATATGGATTTTAGGTACATTTGGTGTGACATGAAGCAAAAAAGAAAATGGTTCCCCTCTTCATATGTTTCCCTCTTTCTCCTTATTTTGAAACAATAATCTAAATGATCATGGACAATTGGGGTTTCTACCAGGACCACCATAATAAAAGAAAGTCTCCAGAATTTATGAGATTATAGCAATTGGGATTCGTTATGACTGTACGACTGTTCCGAGGACCCCTAAGAACTGTTAAACCATCAATTGGGATTCGTTATGACTATCGAAGAAACTAGCCTTGCCAAGCCCTTCTTCAGGGAAATGGCCACTGCCCATTTGTGTTATGGTGTGCTTGTCAGCTAGCTTTAAGTTTATCACCTCTCCTCCCCATTGAACCGATGAAGCGCTATTAGACAGGACCGAGAATATGGAAGATGGCCAATATTCGAAGTCTCTTTCTGCAATTTTCAACCACTAGTTTCCATTTCCATTAATGTCATGTAAATCAGTTTGTAATATTTTGAATGATAAATGAAGGTATAAAGACTAATGAAAGAGAAAAAAAAAATGAATCTTTTTGTGAAAAACAACATGGACGTTTAAATTCACTGTTTTAAAAAAGAAGTTAGGTAAAAATAAATTGTTTATAGAAAAAAATAATTTAAAATATAAATTTAAAAAGTTGTATATAAAAATATATAAACCAAGAAATAGAATTTCAAACATACACTGTTACAACTAAAACCAAAAAGTAAAAGTATTTGATAAAGTAATTAAATTGAAATATTGTACTACCTTCCAAACATAGAATTTGACTGAACGTTGAGTACCACCATATACGGAATAAGGGGTGACGGTTGCACCCATCGCAATTTGGTTGTCGACTTGAACAAAGCTAGAGCAATCCAGATTGTAGCAACCTGTGTTTTTATATGCATCATCCTACAGCCATGATATATATATATATATAAAATAATAATAAAAGACGCTTTTCAAAAATGAAATAGTACATGGCTAGTGCTGGCAGGGAAGTCAAATATTAAAACACATACAGTCCAATACGTGAAGATTCTAGTTTGGTAATCTCCATATAGATTTTCGTCGACCTGTTTTTCCACAGAAAATAATTTTGTAAAAAAAATGGAAAATTATTAGTAATTAACTGTTTAGCATGCGCCTAGAAGAAAAGATGATAATGAAATTATATGTACTTTTGTGCTGGCTTCAATGGTATCAAAATCTTGAGCACTTTCACCAGCTGTCATCCAAAATTGAGACACGCTGAACTCATTTGAGTCCTGGGTATTGGGATTCCACACGTTCATATTTGCCATCATTCCATAGTACTTATCTCCTTCCTCAACAAGCACTGCATACTAGAAACTCAACCAGAAAAATAAAGGTTGTGAATGTCGATTTGAGTCCATTATAGTAGATACTGTTGAGCTCAAACCTATTAATAATATTGGTTAAAAATTAAATATTACCTCATGGGTAATTCCAGCGGAATCAGTATTAGGGATGGAATGGTGTTTTTTCCTTCCATAATTTGCTGTAGAGCTTGCCCTTAATAAATCTTCTTCTTTAGTTCTTCTTATGGGAATTGTTCCTTCTGGGCACCTTCCATTCAAGTGCCATGGCTGAGTAAATTTGGGCTCGGGGTTTGAAGAGACGTTGTTGCTCTCATCGAATGAAAACCCTTTTGGGTAAGAACTTGGTCTCATCTATTGCATTCAGTATGGATACCAATGCAAACCCAACCCATACCATACATCCAATAAGTATCAAATTATACGAGATACTGAATGAAATTTACTTAATTAAACTTGTTACCTGAATTGTGTGATTTTTAACAAAGGATGATCAAAAGTTGGCTGCTTGTTGATATCTACGCAGTCGATTATATCTCCATCCGGACTCTGTATCAAATACATTTTCTCAACACACATACATAGATATTAGTCTAAATTCTCAGTGTCGTAATAAAATTACACTGGTATTGTACATGGGACTTATGAAGACACTACAACCCACAAAAGTGAATAACTCTTCTAAGACTAAAGCAAAAATTACAATATAAAACATATTATATGAAGTGATTAATAAACTCGATGGACTTAAGAGCAAGCTTGTTAAGGTGCTTCAATTGCTGCTAAACCTCTAGTTTTTGTTTCTTATTGAATATGGTGTTAGTGTTTCTATTTCCAACTGATGACATTGGTATGAGAAAGAACATGCAGAAAGTCATCTTTACCACCCTCGACCACCTCCTCTCGCTTCCACAAGGTAGAGCCATGAGTGACTAGCTAATATTCAAATCAAGTGGCGGATCTGTGGTATACAGAAATGTAATAGCTAGCTTTGGTCGTCCCCTTTGAAATCCTTAAACGTGCATTTATTCATCCTCTTTGAACTGTTTCAAGTGCTATTTACCAATATATATACACATACAAACTTCTATAGTAAGGATCACCCTATTTTTAGCCATGTCTAATGAGACTTTGATTTAGTTGTTTTACATTAATTTTTTCACCTTATAAGTACAAACTTCCTATTTAATTTCCTATTAACTACTGCGATTCTTTTGCTTCTTCGTCATTTTGCAGGATTGGTCAAAATTCAAGGGAAATAATTCATCTTCTTCAAATTGTTCCACAGGCAATAAAATTAGGAAGTTTGTTGTTTTAAGTTAAAATTAGAAATTTGAGATAAATGAGAAATTTAGTAATTATTTAATTTTTTATCCAATTTGAAGAAAGATAAGAATGTTTGTTTTGCTGGAAAACCTTGTGTTAAGATAGTTTTTCGTGTTTTCCAATGTTTGTTAGAATAAGAAAAAATGAGTCAAAGGAAACTATCTTTGGTCAACATAAAAAGTATGCCTCATTTTTAGAAACTGTTTTCCACTATTTTATAATTTTTTTTTTTTTTGGGAAAACTACTCGAATCTCATGACAAGCTAAATAAGGGAAATTAGATGATCGTTTTCTAACACATTTAAGGTTGTTACCAAACATAGTAAAATGACATAGTTTTATAGAAAATTCTTTTGAAAAATTACTCATTTTCTAGAAAATATTAAGGACAAAACAAAAAGAGTAATAGTGGGAAGTGAGAATAGATGAGGTTTAAATTTTGTTAATTTTTTTTTTTTGGTGATATGGGTACTGTTCAAAGTTATTTGGGAAATTGAGTAGAGAAGCAAATTTCGGCAACCCCGTTGCCGAAATTTTAACAAAAAAGGATGAGAGGGGAGAGAGAAATGATGTGATAGTGGAGTGAGAAAAGAATTGAATTTCGGTAATGAGGTTACCGAAATTCATTCTGCCCGATTTCTACTGCCCAGATCAATTTCCATGAAGTGCCCAAAGAAGAAGTGCTTAGGAAAAAACCAATTGTGGCAACCAAGTTGCCAAAATTCAAGGGGAGTGAGGAGAGAGAAAAAAAAGGATTGTGGCAACCAAGTTGCCGAAATTCAAGGGAAGAGAGAAAAAAAATGGGATAAAAAAAAATTTTGCGAAAATAAGAGGAAAAAAAAAAGAGTGGTACTTTACTCTTCAACCCTCTGACTTTGGTGGACCCCTGCACCACATTAAAAAGCTGGCAAGGTCAACAAAACTCACTCTAATAAATTTTTTTTTTTTTTTTAGAATCATAATAATATTATATATATATATATATATATATATAAATTCCAATATTGCTGCTCTTGTACAGTACTACTCAAGTAAAGGAAAATTGAATGCTAACAACTTTTTTTTTTCGGCAACTTGTTATTTTGTATTTATTTATTATTATTTGATTGTGTTGTCACAATTTTTTTTTCCCTCTCATTTTCGGCAACTTGGGGTGGTTTGGTACATGCACTTAAAAACTGAAAATTTTTGTTTGAAAATATGTGTGAAAATACGTGTAAGTGAAAAAGTGTGTGAAAATATGTGTAATGTTATTTAAAAACTGAAAATTGTTGTTTGAAAACATGTACCAAACACTCCCTTGGTTGCCACAATTCTTCTTTTTTTTCCTCTCATTTTTGGGAACTTGGTTGCCACAATTCCTATTTTTCTCCTCTACAATTTCGGCAACTTGGTTGCCACAATCTTTTTTTTCTCTCTCCTCACCCCTCTTGAATTTCAGCAACTTGGTTGCTGCAATTGGTTTTTTCCTTTCGAGCACTTCTCCTTTAGGCAGGGACGGAACTAGGACTTAGAGTTAGGGGGGGCAAAAGTATAAACAAATTGTTTTTTTGAAACTCCAAGTAAGCATTCATTTAGAAGAGAAATGCTATGTCGACAATATTTTCACTACATTTTCACAACAAATCGTAAGTGGTAGGTTATTATTGGTTGTTATGAGTGAGCAAAAAAGTAATTTAAGTTGTGGATTCAACTTAGAACCAATAACAACTTACCGCATGTGTTTTGGTGTGAAAATGTTGTGAACGTAGCACTTTTCAATTTAAAAAGTTAAGCTTTTTAAAAAAAAAAAAAAAAAAAAATTGGGTGTCTTGTGTGTTGTCAAATGTGTGTGGGTGTTCACCTAAACCAGTTAGAATTGGCTTAGGAATTTTTTATTTTATTTTATTTTTTGTTTGTGTCTTGCGTGGGTTTGTTTTGAGGTGTTGTTTGGGCTTAAGTTTGTTATTGGTAAATTTTGTTGTTAAACTTATTAAATTTATTTCAAATTTTAGATCAATAAAATTGTTTATAACCTTTAAAAAGATCAATAATATTGTTGAGAAGGCAAAGTGCAAATTTATTGAAACAAATTGCTAAAATTAATACACATATATATACTAAAAAAAATTTGAAAAAATTTAGGGGGGGCAGTGCAACTATAGTTCCGTCACTGCCTTCAGGCACATCATCAATCTAGGCAGTCAAATTCGGGCAGAAGAAATTTCGGTAACCTCATTACCAAAATTCAATTCTTTTCTCACTCCACTATCACATCATTTCTCTCTCCTCTCTCATTCTTTTTTTGTTAGAATTTCGGCAACGGGTGGTCGAAATTTGCTTCTCTCCTCAATTTACCAAATAACTTTGAACAATACCCATATCACAAATAAACTTGATTTTCTGCAATATTCAGCCAAAAGACTCAAGAAAGGGGGGGTAAAGAAATAGAAAATAAAGTTGCGTATGAGATGAATTGAGGAAATTTTCCATTTTAATGGAAAGGATGGTTGCAAAAGAGGGATGAGAGCTTTTTAGGGTAGTGGGATTTTGGAGAGTTGAAGGCGGAAGAGCGTAGATTAATGTATTTTTGGATGAGGATTTTATTGGAGATTTGGTCAGTTTTGGGTGGAATAGTTGATGAGGATCAAGTGTGGTTTGAGGGGAGGATCTTTCTTATGCTTCTATCTAGAGGTGAATCTAGAGGAGTTTTACATGATGAACACAAATGGTACAAGAGGCCTTAGCGCTTTTTTGTTTCCAACCTTACCTATTCCTTTAGAAACAAATTTCTTGCCTTTTTTTAATTTTATTTTATTTCTTTCATAAAATTTTGTAATAGACACATGAATGCGTGAGAAACTGGATTGGACCGGTGTGTTAAGGCACATGGATGGTGACCAAAATGGTAGTCGGACAATGTTAGAGTTGCAGTAGCACCAATGGCTAGACAATGTGAGGCCGGAGCCTTTTTACGACGAGGTTTCCAACGCTATGTAGATCATCTATCAGCTAATGAAACTGTGTCATTTATGTCTCAATGAAAATGGTGGGAGAAATAGTGTGGCACAACAATAGATTCATCAGTAAAGAAGGCACTTGTATGCGACAATGTCAAGAATGTGGCAATGTTGTGCGGTGATGAAATCATCAATAGGAACGTCAAAGTTTGAGAAATAAAACAAGGGTTATTAGCTTTCAAAATATTATAAAGAAATTAAAAATAGAAGAAGATGGATTCCACTTAGCTCAGCTATAAAATATTTGCATTATAATGAAAAGGTTGCTATAGATTCAAATCCTCTATGAATAGTTTTAGACCCCTGAAAACAACCAGATTAGCCTAGTTAATTAGCCAAGTGATTAACTTAGTCAATTTATGCAATTTTAGGTTATCACAAACATACAATCATATCAAAAGTATAAAGCAGCGGAAATATAAAAGACACAATGATATGATTACCAAGGAAACCACACGGTAAAAACCTGGGGAGGATTTGACCTAGCTATCCTCAAGGTAAACTGAATCCACTATGCGAAAGAATCGAAGTTCATACAAAAGGACTTACAAGCTCCCCGCTCAACTTCCTAATGCTACCCACCAGTAGAACTTACTGACACGACCACGTGCAAGCTCCGAATCCACGGACTCCTTCTTTCTTGGATTCTCCAATCAGCTATAAGCACTCACGCTTGTTATTCTTTAAGCTCCAATGGCAGCAACCGAGTTGATCATCAAGATGTTGATACTATCTTTACCTTGAAAACCCTAAGTTTTGTGTAAAGGAAAGCTCCTATAGATCTCACAAGAGATTTACACAAAACAGAAAAGTATGTGCAACAATACAACAGGAGCAACTCTAAAAACGTGGCTAGGGTTTTTCTTTATATACCTAAGGTAAAAACAGAAAACCCAAAACGTTTAATGAGTTAGGGCTGAGTTGGAAAATTCTGTAGAAAAGCATTCTGGCCGAGATTCGATCGATCAAGTCTTTCTTTCGATCGATCGAGCCAGGCCGAAATGCACCAATGCATCTGCAGCCTCTCGATTCCAACTTTACATGAAAGACCAAACTTTGAGCAAGCCTAAACAAGACTAAACACCCTGTTTTGATCATGGTTTGCCAACAATACAAATTAGAGTTCTAAATACATAAATTTCTAAATCTTTAGAACCTAACAAACTCCCCATTTGGCAATCCGTGACAAAACACAAACACAAAGCTCAAAGTTTTACAAGTAAAAGCCCTTTACATAAATAATGCTCATAAAAAACTAAAATTCAATCCTAACTACTATCCATCAGTTGCAAGTGTAGACAGCAGCTCAATTGAATCAACCTGTATATTTCTGAAATACTCAACAAACGCATAAACGCATGTGTGACAGAAAATAGTATATAAACAGGTATAACATTCTTGTATGATTCACACAACACATAATAAAGACATATATCAATGAATAACTCATAAATATAAATCAATAAACAGTGAATCCAACTAAAACAAGAATCAAGTATATATCATGTATATCAAAAACAATGTTACTCCCCCTAACATGATAAGCCCCAAAAATGAAGCGCCTAGATACAATCTAACATCTCCACTAGCTCCTCAAAACAAAAAAGTCTCCCCCTAACTACAAAACTCCTCTACAAACTCTACTCTCCCTTTTTGTGACGGAATGCCAAAGAGCAATCACAAGCCATCATCAAAAGGAGGTGGTGAGGGTGAACGAAGATGTGCCAGATCAACACGCAAAGCACGGATCTAGTTAAATAAGTCCACTAAAAGCTGACCATGAGCCGCCTAAACGATCATGACAGTCTCCAAAGTACGATGGATATCAAAGTCATCCGATGGAGGTAGAGGAACAGCAGCAGCATCAGGATCCGGAACAGCCTTACCAGCAGGACCTGTAGAAGAAGAGGGAGGAGGTGCGGACCCAGAAGGCTCAGACCTAGGGTGTTTAGAGCCAACTCGAAGATAAACAGCCCTCTGTCTAAGAAAAGACGCACCTATAGGAGCAATCACATGAACGGGCTCAGAGGAAGGGAAGCCACCAAGATCAAGATAAAGCAAAATCCTATGAATGAAAATTGGATGAACAAGGGCATAAGCAGAAGATGAACTCCTATAAACTTTGTTCAAAGAACGAAGAAACAAATGGGGAAAACTGATAGGAGCATCAGTGACAAGAGTGTACAAAAATACACACCGCTTGAGAGGAATGGTGTGAAGATGAGAAATAGGCCAAAAAGAGTGACACGCTATCCTAAAGAAGAGATAGTGTAACTCAAAAAGCTTAGCGGTGGTGATCCTAGGATCAGAACTCCACTGGATAAAAGACCCAATGATGTAAGACATGACATCACTCAACAGAGGAGACTCATCATATGGGTAGACAGGGTGCTGTACCAAAGGTACCCCTAGAGCATCAGCCACTACCTTAGGAGTAATGGTGTACTCTACGCCTCGTATCCAACTCTTTACCAAAGTGTTGGAATCATAGACGCGGATAGAGACGTTCGAAAAGAACTCTCTAATCAAGGTAGCAGGTGGAGGAGAATCAGAAATATCCACCAAGGGTAACCAGCCCCTACGCTCAAAGTTCGCCCTAATGGCAGGATCAAGCTCATCTAAGATGACAGAACGCTCAGACCATATCTTCCTCCTAAGGTTCAACTTATCATAAATCTCTTGGTTTTTCTCACTAGGAAACCTTTCTCGGTCAAAGGGTGGAGGGGAAGGAGTAGGCGAGGGAATGGACCTACGAGCCATAGTCTTCCTAGGCATAGTGCTAAGGAAAGGACAAAGACACAAAGAGAAAACCAACAGAACAAAAAAAAAAACAAAAACCAAGGGCAGACTACAAGTTAGCACAAAAAATATAGAACAATAATCTATATGATGCATGAACGGTTACAATGTCATGATGCATGTACTAATGCAGTAAACAAAGTTCAAATTAAGTTCAATTTCACAAAATTGGCTTGAGCATAGAGTTTCTAACAAAAACCCCAAAAATTTGAAAAACCACTTGATAATTTTGAAACAAATTGATGAATTGAGCATTACATAACACAACACACAGATTATAATGCTTAATTACATCAAAACAACAAGCCAATTTCATCAATTTCAACCTAATTGAACAAAATCCCCAATTCGGATTCAATACAAGCCCTAGAATTTCAATTTTTCACACAACCCAAAATTGATCAAATTAAACCATCAAATCATGTTTATATCATGTCCCCACAAAAACCCATTAATCAAATGCACAAATTAGGGCTTGAATCAACAAAAATCCCCAAAAGAAAAAGGTCCGAAAATTTGAGTGAAAATGCATGAAAAATGCATGAGAAATGAAAATAAACTCAAAAAGGAAGGGCAAAAGAGACTTACCGGCTTGAGGAAAGAGAATCTTTGCAAAAAATTCGGAGGAAAACGACAAAAAATTGACTGTGGAGCCTTGCCTAGTCGGAGAGAGAAGAAAAGTTTGAAAAACTTTTTAAAAAAGTGTTTGAATCAGTCAAGAACAGTGTTTTTCAAAAAACCTGATTCGCGACATTCGATTGATCGAAAATCACATTCGATCGATCGAATCAATCCGAGATTTTTAAAAGAATTTTAAGTGTTTTCGATCGATCGAAAAACAGATTGGATCGATCGAAACAGGCAGCGACTCACAGTATTTTGAGAAAAATTACAGTTTTGAAAAACTCAAACCAATTTTTGAAAATAACTCCTCAAAGCATTAAAATTAATGAAACAAAATGCATGAGTATGAGATGAAATGGAATGCTTTTTCAAAAACCCAAATTTTAATCCCAGTTTCTCCAAAGAAAGTTTCAGCCAATCTCCCTTTAAATTCTCAAGCAAAAAAGATGTTTTGCATAATACTCAAGGTATTTTCAAACTTGGTTGGTCAGACCAAAAACACACACAATAACATGTACAGTGTTTAGCAAATAGTAACTTGTGTAGTGTGTGCAACTAGCAAGAGCTTGAGATACATGTGAGGTGATATGTGAATAGTGATCAATCACAAAGTCTACAAAATTCATCACATAGAATTTAAAAGAGACTATCACCTAAAGAGTTACATCATATTACTCCCACATCTCCTAGAACATAAGCTTGCAATCATGTAAGCTTCTTGAATTTAGCCTCTTAATTATGTGAATTGGCATTAAGCCTAATAGTACACACCAGTTTTAATTAAGTGAATTGGCATCAAGCCTAATAGTACACACCAATTTTAAGCATTAAGCAATTAAACCGAGGCTACACCTTATGTTCTTTTTGTGCATGTGCTACACTTTCTCGAGCACAAAATCTTATGATATGCACTAAGGTGTTCATGATTGGCTAGTGAACAGTGATGAGATAGTTATTTATGCCTTTCTCAAAAAGATCAAGTCCGACAGTCAAATAACATGTAACTTCAAGATTAAGACAAAGTGATAAACACCATAAACATCTTTCCCACACAACATGCACTACAAAGTTTCAACTAGTAAAGTGCAATAAATAAGCTCATCAAAGCTAAACAAGGTACACAAGACATGTTCTGTGTAAATAAATTGACCAACCTTGTTTTCAAAAACCAAGAAAAATAATGTCAAACATATTTTTGCTTTCTCCTTTTCTCCCTTTTTTTTTATTATTAAAAAAGAGAAAACAAATAAATCCTAGAATGAAATGCATGAATGTAATGCAATGCAAGTCCTAGAAAAAAAACACAAATACACAAATACCAAAGAACAATGGTCACAGAGGAATGAGCAATGAAGCACAAGGACCATGTCAGAAAGACTCAATTAGATCGAGTCTTTTGCATCCAAAATCTTTTAGATGCATCACGAGCATTGGAGTTCTTATTTACATTCGAGTGATTTCCAACTCCAGGATTCGAATAAAGGTTCAACGCCTTTACCAATTCACCAATGAGTGCCATAGGATCTTGTGCTTGAGGCACAGGCACCTTTGGTTTGTTTGCTCTCTTAGCAGCTTGAAGCTTGTAACAGTTAGGACGAATGTGTCCAGACTTTCCACAAAAATGACAAACCCAAGAAGGTTTACCATGCATCTTGTCCTTAGAAAGGGTAGAATCCTTAGGTTTAGACTCTCCTAGATCAACCCTAATCTTTCTAGGGGTGAAACTTCTACAGGTTTGACAACCTCACTCACAGGGGGTTTGACAGTTTCACTCACAACCTCACTCACGGAAGGTTCAGAAGAAGATGAAGGAACAAAGTTCGTGGAATGTGGTACAGACACACAGATGCTTTCAACATAACCTAAACCAGTTTTATCAGAAGGATACTTTTGAACATTCAGCATTTGATCAAGTTTAGAACTAGCAGATCTAGCAACAGATAAATCATGTTCCAAAGTTTTAACTTTATCAAGCAAAAGCATGTTCTCAGATTTCACATGGTTCAAAAGATCATTAGCATCAAATAATTTAACAAGCAAATTTTTCTTTTCAAGCTCAAGAGATTCAATTTTCTTCAGGCCAAGTTCAACATTCATAGCATCCTTTGCAGCAACTTTGCAAAGTTTATTATAGGCCTCTTGAAGATCTGCATCCTCAAAGAGTTCCCCGTCAAAAGGGTTCTCTTCAACAGATATACTTTCATTGACTACAGCAGTAGCAGTGAAAGCAATGAAGTTTCCATCATCATCACATCCAGAGACTCATCATCAAAAACCTCATTATCACTAAGGATTACAGCCATAGCTTTACCATTAGACCTCAAGAATGTAGGACATTCAGATTTAACATGACCATACCCTTGACAGCCAAAACACTGAGCACCCAATGGATTGTTTGAAGATTGACCAACTTTTTCTCTAGGTTTTTCAAAATTATTAACCTTAGTGGGATCATTCTTCCTAAAGTTTCTAGGTTCAGCAGTGTTTGTACCTCTTGCCTTTCTGTTGTTATTCCTAAGAAAGTTTCTAAAGTTCTTGGCAAGGTACGCAATCTCTGTAGCAGAGAGCTCATCATCAAATTCACCAACATCAACATCATCAACAGACTTAAGAGCCATTGATTTGGATTTGTTTGCTTTGGGTAGGTCAGACTCATAGGACTGAAGAGATCCTACAAGCTCATCAACAGGGATGGAGTCCACATCCTTACTCTCAGTAATGGCAGTCACTTTGGGTCTAAAGTCTTCAGTTAAAGATCTAAGTATCTTCCTAACAATTTTAGGTTGATCATAGATTTCACCCAAATTAAAAGCAAAATTAACAATATCATTCAATTTAGCATAGAATTCATCAAAAGATTCATCATCAGACATTCTAATGCTTTCAAATCTAGAAGTTAATTGCTGCAGTTTATTAATCTTAACTGCCTTTGTGCCTTCATGCACAGTTTGGAGGATTTTCCAAGCAGTATGAGCAACCTCAACATTTGAGATTCTCTTAAATTCCTCCATAGAAACAGCATTAAAGATGGCATTCATAGCTTTACTATTGAAGCCTGCTGCTTCTTTTTCAGAAGTTTGCCACTCACTCACAAGAGTAGTGGGCTTCTGCCATCCGTATTCAACGGAATTCCAAACCCTCTCATCAATAGATTTCAGGAATGCTTTCATCCTTACTTTCCAATAAGCATAGTTATTCCCATCAAAGTGAGGGGGAACAACAAGAGAGTGTCCATGCTCCATGACAACAGGGGTCAAGGATCAGTTCAGAGATCAAAAAATCTCAACCAAGAAAGCTACCCGCTCTGATACCACTTGATACGGTTTTAGACCCCTTAAAACAACCAGATTAACCTAGTTAATTAGCCAAGTGATTAACTTAGTCAATTTATGCAATTCTAGGTTATCACAAACATACAATCATATCAAAAGTATAAAGCAGCGAAAATATAAAAGACACAATGATATGATCACCCAGGAAACCACACGGTAAAAACCTGGGGAGGATTTGACCTAGCTATCCTCAAGGTAAACTGAATCCACTATGCGAAAGAATCGAAGTTCATACAAAAGGACTTACAAGCTCCTCGCTCGACTTCCTAATGCTACCCACCAATAGAACTTACTGACACGACCACGTGCAAGCTCCGAATCCACGGACTCCTTCTTTCTTGGATTCTCCAATCAGCTACAAGTACCCACGCTTGTTATTCTTTAAGCTCCAATGGTAGCAACCGAGTTGATCATCAAGATGTTGATACTATCTCTACCTTGAAAACCCTAAGCTTTGTGCAAAGGAAAGCTCCTCTAGATCTCACAAGAGATTTACACAAAACAGAAAAGTATGAGCAACAATACAACAGGAGCAACTCTAAAAACGTGGCTAGGGTTTTTCTTTATATACCTAGGGTAAAAACAGAAAACCCAAAACGTTTAATGAGTTAGGGCTGAGTTGGAAAATTCTGCAGAAAAGCATTCTGACCGAGATTTGATCGATTGAGTCTTTCTTTCAATCGATCGAGCTAGGCCGAAATGCACCAATGCATCTGCAACCTCTCGATTCCAACTTTACATGAAAGACCCAACTTTGAGCAAGCCTAAACAAGACTAAACACTCTGTTTTGATCATGGTTTGCCAACAATACAAATTAGAGTTCTAAATACATAAATTCCTAAATCTTTAGAAGCTAACACTCTACTATTAAAAAAAAAAAAAAAAAAGAAGAAAAAAAAAGGTAAAAAAGAAAAGAAAAGATGAGTTACAGAAAGAATAGAGGATTAATAGGATTTAATTTAACCTACTTATTGTATAAAGTCCTAAATGATTAATTTTTACAGTAATATACATCCATTAGGATGTAGTTTTTTTCTTTTTTCTTTGGGTTGAAAGCCTATTTACATATTTGTTGAAACTTAAAGTGAGGCTTCCCTATAAGCTAATGTTATTAGTGCCACATCATATGAAAATATATCAAACTCTTGAAATATCTTACAATCCTACTTATTAGTTGTCCCTTTTTTTTTTCTTTTTTTCTTTTTTTTGGAGAAAGAAGACTACTAATATTATTAGCCAAAATTGGAGAAGAGAACAGAATAAAGGTGGGGGGAGCATTCTCCAAGCACATCAACAAACCTCTAACATGACTAGCATGTTTAGTTAGGTTGTGAGCGACTTTGTTACCAATCTTGCATACATGAGAAAATGAAATACAAATATTGGTAGCTAAGGTGGATATAGTCAAAGAAATAATGCGGCCAAAGGAAGAAAGGGAGTCTTCGGCAGAATTGAGGGTGTTGATCATAGCTTCCAAATCTCCTTCAAGGATAAGGGGTCCTATACCGAGCTCTTGAGCATAAGAAATTGCCCAAGCAACAGCCATGGCTTCAACAATATCTGGTGAGAAAGGGAGTGGAGCTTGTTCCGAAAGTGATGCCACAACACTACCTCACCAATCTATGATCACTACTCCCAGCCCTGCCTTTCCTAGTTCTGGAAATGTAGCCCCGTCAAAGTTGATCTTGAAGAAGTCCCTTGGACATTGTCCCTAATTGGATTCAAAAAAGAAATTGTCCCTTTTTTTGTGTTAATTGCCCCTAATTTAGTTGGGTAAACCTTACCTAAAAAAATTGAATAAAATCTTCAAAATTATTAATAGAATCAAACATATCTGGAGGATTTATTCTTGACATTGAAAAATAGAATTATCTAAAGAATTAGAGTTAATGATGGAAAACATACGTAGATTTGCCCTCGGTCTTCTGTTGACCTCCGTTACTACCAATCCCTTGGATAACTTATCCACCATTTGTTTCTTTCATTGACCTCCACTGCACAAATACTATATCTTTCTCTACACTAAGCATAGTTGTAAAGCTGTAATTTACAACTATTTTATGTTGGCTTTAATTCCGTGCCAAATTTGATTGTAATTATGTTCAATCCTATGTACCTTGTATTATTTGTGGGATTTCATTGTAAGGGTTGTGTGTGAGAGAGAGTGTGTGAAGACTCAAGGCAATTGAAGACTAAAGCTGTTTTCGCGGGTAGCTCGCGAGTAAGCTTCCCGCGAAGTGATGCACGTGCCCTGCACATGACTGGAATGCAAAGAGTCAGGACAGGATGGAGACAGCTGGTTTTCGCAAGTGTCTCGCGGGTAAGGCCTTCCCGCGAGATATCCACGAAACATTTTGTTTTGCTAAACTGTCATTTTTGATACACACTATCTGTACCCACACTATATATACCCACATTACCCACAGATGTTGAGGAGTGCTTCTCAAAGAAAACCCTAGCCACAAACATTGAAAGTTAGAGATTGTTATACCCACAATTCTCTACACAATTCATTGTGGATTTTCCTCAACTCCTACCTCTCCATTTCCATACACTTGAGAGGTTGATAGCCCAAACATTTACCACACCCTTTCAAAGTGTCAAGTGAGGTTTTGGCACTGCTAGGAAGCATTGGAAGAAGCCAGGCTTTGGCAGATGCAATCAGGCGTATTGCAGGATACGGAGAGCTAGACAAGACACGGTTCCGAGAAGTCTTGTTGGAGTAGGAGCTTGGAGGGCTTAGGTGCATTGGGTAGATTAGGCTTGGAGGGTCTCTTGCTACTCGTGTATCCCAACTGATTGTCTAGTGGATCGATTACCGCTTGGAGGGCGGCAGAGAGGTTTTACACTAAGTACTTCGGTTTCCTCTTCGATAACACATCGGCGTGTTATCTTGTGTTTGCATTCTTCTTCCCTACTCTTTTATCTTTCAGTTTACTGCTGTGTTATATTGATTATGGGTTAGAGTAGTTTATTTGTTTATCCCCTTGCATTTACTCTATTCCGCACTTAGTATAAGTTAGAGTAAAATCTATCAAGCCGTAATATTTAATTTGAAGGTCTAAACAGTTCTTGTGTTTTTAACACATTTTCAAGCTTTCAATAGTCATATATGCTTGTTACCAAGTGGGGAATTAAAGTAATTGAATTTATGCAGATCTCTAAAGTTATATGCATAAGATGGCTGTCATGGTATGTCCAAGTAAGCCTTATGCCCTTGGAGTTAAAGGGTTAATCCCATCCACCATGGATGGGTAGTCAATCTTTGGAAAATTATAAATAAATAAAAGTGAAAACACCATTTTAGTCCTTATATTTTAGAGTCACAGTCAATTTGGTCATTACATTTTGGTACCAGTTAATTTGGTTCTTGTTATTTTCAACTTGCAATTAATTTAGTCCTTATCATTAACTCAATAACGGAAAATGATTACGTGGCAAACGGTGTGCATAGTTGGCACACACTTGGATAATAAAATAAAATAAATATATATATTTAATTGCCATGTAAGAAAACTGCATCAGCAATTTTAAGAATAAAAAAATGCAAGTCAGAAAAACAAAAACAAAAAATTTAAAAGGAGGAGTTAAAAAAAAAAAAAAAAAAAACTCCCCAGATTTTCTTAGGGTTTCTTGGTAGCCAAACATAGCAACCCACACCCACACAAAAATAAATTCAACCCAAAAAATTATCCGCAAACTCCAAGCAACTACAATGAACACAGCAACACCACTGCAAACTCCAGCAGGCAATAACACCATCGAATCCGGCGAGTGCATGTCTATATCGATGGTGGAGCTTGAACCCAGATCTAGGCAAGTACAAACCCATATCTAAGAGAGAAAATAAACAGACCTGAGAGAGAGAGAAAGAGAGAGCACTTTAGTTGAGGTATCGAAGAATGGAATTTGTATAAACTAATTGGTTTTCAAAAAAATTCAAATAGCATAAGCCATGTTGCTTGCTAGCATCACTTTCCAATACCATCTCAATAAACACCTCCACTCCCAAGTTCAGTCTTCAATCCAAAACACAATGACATCCTCCTACTTCTTCAATTCATTCTCTACAACTGCAACTCCTCACTGCCAAAACAAGAATAGAATATGCTTGTTGAGCTAACCTGACCCAACCCCATGTTGAGTTTGATTTTTGTATGTGGGGTTGCTTTTTGGGTTGTGTTTGGCTATTATGAAACACTAAGAAAATCTGGGGAATTTTTAAAAAAACTCAACCTTTCAAATTTTTTGTTTTTGTTTTTCTGACGTGCATTTTTTTATTCTTAAAATTGCTGATGCGGGTTTCTTACATAGCAATTAAATATATATATATATATATATATATATATTATCTAAGTGTGTGTCAACTATGCACATCGTTTGCCACGTAAGCATTTTCCGTTAATGAGTTAACGGTAAGAACCAAATTAACTACAAATTGAAAATAACAGAGATCAAATTGACCGCTACCAAAATGTGAGAACCAAATTGACTGTGATTCCAAAATATAATGACCAAAATGGTGTTTTCACCATAAATATAAGAGAGAGAGAGAGAGAGAGAGAGAGAGAGAGAAAAGCCATATCTTTCCCTTTTTACATTGAGTTCAGCACCTCAGATCATGAATTTCCTTTTAAATGAGATGATGAGAAAGTTTTGTAAGATTTCTCTCAGGTTTTCCCTCAAATATATATTGTACCAAGTTTACGAAGGTTTACTTTTCTTTTGGTTGCAATTTCCTCCGTGTGTGAGTCTACGTTGACTCTAATCAACCTACCCATGTGCATTTTCGGACAACTATTGACACGTAAAAAGGGCAATATTCTTGGCTTATGATCTAATTGTAAAATTCTTAAAATTTTATATATTTATTTTGAAATAAATTAATTGAATTTTGCTACATAATTTTTTTTTTTTCAATATTTAAATAAAGCTTTGATTATCAACAATTTAGTATATATTTCAATTATTAACAAGTATGTAGTAAAATAAACTACATCCTAAGATAGGATAATATCTGTACCACATTCATCGTAATTAAACTTAAAACTCTTTACCCCACGAGGCTTTTTCTCCAAAAAAAAAAAAAACAAAACAAAACAAAACCCTTAAAACTTAAAACTCTTACTCTGTAAGGTCATTCAAGACTAAGTTAGAGTCTTCCAAGATGTTCTTGCTAATTCACACATTATTTCACGTGCCACATGCTACTTAGGTCAAAGCTTAAGCTGGTAATCCCAATTATGCCAACTAAAATAATTAAAAAAGAAATGCATGTTTATGCACACTTGTCTCGGTTCATTTACAATCATAAGAAGGAAGATTTAATGTTTTCCACAAGTGGTCAATCAATGGCAATGGAAGGCCATAAAAATAGCGAAATAAATATAACTTTATAAGTAAAGACATTTTTTAGTGCAAGAGCAGTTATGGTGCTATTATAATTACACTCAGGTAGTGAAGTCACAATAGTAACAATAGTAGTCCCCCTTTAATAATATTTTATTTACCAAAAAAAAAAAAAAAAAAGATCTTTCAACTTCATTACCATGCCAATCAATAGAATAGAACATGGAGATCTAGTACAAAAATCACACGATTGAATGCAAAAATAAAATAAAAATTTATCCCTTCTTTTACGAGTAATACAATGATTTATACTGATCAATTTTTTATATCCATTGTAAAAATTAATATGCCCTATGTTCTGGTTCAAGTTAAGGCACAACTAATTTAAAGTGGCTAGTGCAAGTTGGTATTTGTTATATAACGAACTAAAAAGTCTAAAATCTTCCTGTCACTTTGAATTTTTATTTTATATCTATACATCACAATCTATCACAAAATATTTTTTATTTCCTTATAAAATAGTCAAAATTTTAATTGAAAATGTAAAACCTAACTTGTCCTTTTCTTGGTAAAAAGGGTTGCATTAAATAACTCGGGTGTGTTTGCATCAATTGCAATCGTTTTCAATTATTTCGGCTGATATTAATTAGTGAATCAAACCTATAAAATTATGCCATTTTATTTTTTGATGTTATTTAAAAGCTTAATTTTGTCAGGTTTTATAAAAAGAAATACAATATCCTAATATTATTTCTATTTTTAAAATAGTGATTTAAATATGTTTTTGGTCCTCAATTTTTAGGGGTCATTTCATTTTAATAATAAGTTAACAGAACTCTTTTTCTTTTTCTTTTTTTAATGTTCAATATAAATGAATTTTATTTGACAAAGCAAAGCAAATTTATATCTTGGCTCAACATCTCTTCTCTTCCCATTTCTCTTTCCAGCTAAAAGACCAAATGGAAAAACGTAGCAACACCATGTACAGGAACTACCATGTGCATCACCCGGCGAACACAGATGACGAGTATGCTGAACAAGCTCTTTCAAGAAAGAATGGTCGAAAGACCAAGAAATGTTCTTCCTCCGATGAATCAGAGAGTAGTACACTTAACCTCAACCTCCTTGCATGCCAGGAAGGTGATGATCATGACATGTATGCAAACAAGTGTCCAACAACTATCGAGGTTAAGCTTAGCCCCACCGAGCTGGCTCCAATCGTTAATCAATTCTGGTACTCTTTTATCATCTATGTCCATGGCAAAATGATAAGCTGTAAGAACCTCTACACACGCCTTGCTTCCCAATTGTCTCTTTTTGGACCTTACCAGCTTTTTGATCAAGGTCTTGGATTCTTCTTGTTGAAACTTTCAAATAGTTTGGATCATACTATGGTAGTTACCAAGGAACCTTTGTCGATCCCGAATTACTGTGTCACTCTTTTAAACTGGGCTCCAAACTTCAGGCCATCAGAGACCAATACCACACACGTAGAAGTTTGGGTTCAGTTGCCAGAGCTTCCATTAGAATACTATGCTTTTCTATCTAGAATAGCATCAACTATTGGTGTTAGACTTCTTAAAATTGACCCCATCACTGAAACAAGAAAGATGTGTAAGTTTGCAAGGTTTTGTGTTAGAGTTGATGTAACACGCCCTCTTCCTGCTCTTATCAAGATTGGGGAAATATGGCAGCGAGTTAAATATGAGGGATTGGATATGGTGTGTTCCCAGTGTAGGTGTTATGGACATGTTCAGCGTAACTGTCTAGACCAGTTAACTTCTGCTACCACCAATGCTTCTCGAGGTCAAGCCTCTACAAGCAATGTTTTGATGAACTCATCTACTGGCTATAGGAAATCAGATGCATCAAAGGTTGTGATGTCCGAGAGTGGCAGTTCCACAAGTGATGATAGTCCTTGGCATCAAGTTCGTCCTTGCAAGCACCTGCACCAGCACCATCAAAGAGAAATTTCGGGACCACAGCGACTTCCACTTGTTCAGAATCAGAACATAGCCACTGGAACTGAAAGCAATCTTGAGCTGATTGATCAACCCAAGCCTAGAGCTTCTATAAGTTTAATCTTTTGAAACTTTTTGGTGATTCAAATATTTTTTCGAGATGTTAATGGTCTCACTTTTTAGTTTCCCTTTTCATGATAAACTAGTCGCTAACCCGTGCGATGCACGGGAAAGATACTTTGAAATATCTATTTAAATACATTGTATTCTCAAAGCTTTTCAAAAGAATATGCATGTTAAAAACTTCTATCCTTTTCAACTTCATTACAAAAATATGGGCAACTCGTGTTGGAGAGAGAGAGAGAGTGAGATTGTACCTATCAAAGTATTAGTTTAAACTCCTCTATTAAAAATATCCGTCCATTGGATTCATAATAATACCACAGTCCCTACACAATAAACCATATGCTCCAACCCTTTGATTACAGTGATCCTTTAATGACCACTGCTTCTGCCATTAAAGGATCATTCAAATTAAATTTCTTTGTCCAAGATTTAACATAAGACTGCATTTCATCTCAAGCTACTACCCCCAGAATTGAAGCACCTCGACATTTAAACTTGATGAGTCTGTAAACCAAAACATTTATGTCAAACTACTATGTTGCACATATATATTTTTAATTACAAATTATCCTTGCACAAAAAGATCATTAAAAGTACTTAATCTTAGCATGATTTTCCATGTAATATAGTAAAGAAACCATTAGTAGATTATTCAGTCCTCTCCAACTATCTTATGGGTCTGTGTATTTATATTACAAATCATTTAACTTGCCTTTATGCTGTAAACTTGTAGTTGTTTCTTTCTGCAGAATATGCATGAATAAATGTTACAATTATCTACATCCTTATAGCATGTTCTATTCAAATCAACCACACCATGGATCTCAAAGAATATGGTATCCTTGACAAATGAAAACAATAACTTGGTAAATGCCCTCATCTCTTATAAACCAATTTTCATTATAGTAAGGTTGAATTTAATCAACCATCTTATTGGCTTTATTATGTGTCAAATTTGCTTGTAATTTAGCAGTTAGTAACCCTGTATTTAGGTGGGAATCATGTAAGGGTAGTGAGTGAGAGAGTGTGAAGAAATGCTCAAGATTGTGCAAGGATGCAGAGACTCGCGGCTGGGACTTACGGGTGACTCGCAATTGGCAAGCCGCCAACTACAGCACACGAGTGAAGCGTGCGAGAAGATGAATAGTCGCGCCAGTTGGAGCACTACAGGACAAAAAGTCCAGCCTGGCCGTTCTGTTATCTCACGGCTTGAACTCGCGACTCAGTTAAGTCGCAAGGCCAAGCTGCCAACCAGCTCTGTTTTGAAAAACCTGACTCTTCGCATTCCATTCTCACCCTAGTATAAATACCCCTTATACCCACGAAATGTAGAGAGCTTCCAAGGAGAATTTTGAGAGAGAAACCCTAGAAAAAAACAAGATTGATTCATCCACAATCTTCACATAGAATCTCTTCAAATTCCTCCACTCTCACCCTCTCCATTGTTACATCCTTGAGAGGTTCTTACCCAAATCCTTTTCTCACCATACCCACATCTGTGAGAAGGCTATCGTGCTTTGGGAAGCAGTTAGGAAGGAACCAATGACTATTGGTTGATGCTATGGGCTATAGCGGAATCTGGTAAGCTAAAGAAGAAATAGGTTTGGTGTAACCTCGTTGGAGCAAGAAGCTTGGAAGGCTTAGGTACACTGGGTAGATTAGGTTTGGAGGGTCTTCTGCTATTCATATATCCCAACTACATTTTTTAGTAGATTATTTACCGCTTGGAGGGCGGCAGAGAGGTTTTACGCAGAGGGTTTCGGTTTCCTCTTCGATAACACATCGTTGTGTTGTCCTTGTGTTTGCATCTCTCTTCCCTTAATCTTTGTCATTTAATTTCTGTTTTGGATGTGATTTATTTGGTTTAGATTGTTTATCAATTCTGGTATTAGCTTTATATTCATTTTCTGCACATACATTGTTTGATATTAAACTTGAATTGGTAATTTGCAAATTGGGGGTCTAAACATTCATAGTGTTTTCAACGCTATTTGAACATTCAATTATTGCAGTCTAAACATATATTAACAGCCAAGATAAATAGTAAAGCAAATGAGAAACTAATAAACTACTTAAAAAACTTCTAGCTTAGTTGAGTATTCTCTGCACTTAATTTTGTGTTATTTCTCATCTCCAAGTCATCCAAAGAACCTGTCCCATTAGTGAATAATTCTTCCATTACTTATAAAAATTGTTTAAAGAAGAAGAGAGAACTAAATTGTACTACTAACATGCTGCTAAGTCAACAAAGTTTTTAAGGGTACCACATAGTTCAACTCCTTCCACATCTTGGATTAATTTGATAACATTATATAAAGAAATTATGAACAAAGCATGAATGTAATGATTGATTGATGTGCACCAAATCATACCCAACATATAAAATGGAAATTTAAATTTATTTTTCTACCGTATTAAAATCTACTTACAAATCACTCTAAGACAATTCCTTTATTCATGTCAAGGATTTTAAAAACGATTTGCAATTATGATACCTCATATTTCTAGCCAACTAATTTGTAAAGTTAATTTTTATCAACTGAATTTGTCCATTGCATTCATAGCTATGACTAAGAAATAGAGAGTACTAAATAGTTGAACCCATTTCTTTGCAATCTCTCTGTTCTCCCTGTATCCATCTGATTTCTACACAGTTTTTTTTTTTTTTTTTTGGCTGATAAATAACGTTATTTCAAAAAACAAAAGCCCCAGGTACACCGGGAGTGTACATGGAAAGATTTACATTAAGATCGAAAATTACAATGATTAAGCATAACAAAAAGATTAGAGCAAGAAAAAGAAGAGAAAGCAGAACACCAAGCAAACAAAGAGTGGAGGAGAGATTTAATCTCAAGAGTCGACTGTTCTGTTCCCTCAAAGCATAAACCTCTCAAGAGATTTAATATGACTTCTACACAGTAATCTACACATAAACCTCTCATAAATTAATTGATTTACCTAATAAAGCTGGAGGTTCTGAGATCAGTCCATAGAGATCCTAATTTTTGAAAGGTATTAGAAATAATGCATTGAGATATGAAAAACAAAAAACACAATATTATAGAAAGGAAATTTACCTTCCTCACCATAGTGAAAAAAGCATCCCATGCTCCAAAATAACGTTGAGGCACCCTAGCCAGTAATTTTCCTTCAGATTAAAGTTCAACTTTGACAATTTGCAATCCACACAACATAACCAAATAAAAAAAAGAAGAAAGGACCATTAAATAGTAAATAATCAACTTTTGTGTCTCTCTTCAATAACTACTTAAAACCTAAAAAATGGAACATTAAGGAAAAATCTTAAAGATACAAACTTACCCTTATTGTATGGTCCATAAAAAAAGGAAGAGGTTTTTTCCCCCCATTTTTCAAACAACTTGTCATAATTTTTGAGTGGTGTATTGGCCAAGTCCAATGCAACCTCCATATACAATTCAAAGAAAAAAAAATAAAGGCAAGAGAGATAGAGAAAGGGAGTACCTTCAATGGCTTTCAAATTTGGTAGTTATTCATCAATGCCACCAACTTTTCTTGTGCTTTGGCATTGTTGCCCTCAGTTCCTACAAATAAAATCAAATGCACTCAATTTGCATAGAGTAAGAAATGCAAAATATTAAGTACTCTAAATGGTACAATGGATTTTGCACAGTGACCTTGCCTAATCATATCAAAATATGCCATGAGGATCTAAAAGCCAAGAGAAAGTACTCAAATTAAAAACTTTCACCCTTGACCATAACACTACTTGCTTTGTAAATCAATTTGCTATATTCAAATAAAAATATTAAATTAACGCATGTGATGCTCTCAACATAGCTGTGGCAGCCATCCACAATCTTTGGCAAGGAATTAACTTAGTATGGACTATAATAAGAGAACTATAACTATCTTTAACAATAATGCCCAAACCTGCATAATTGGCGGCTTTTCAAAAAAGGTTAGCGCCATAGTCATTTTGAGATGAGGAGAAATAGGTGGCTACCATTGCCATGTTTTAGGAGCTGCAGTTGTTGGCTAACATTGCAAGACCTAAATAGCTAATGGTCCTAGATTGAAATTTTCATATATAAAAAATCCAAATTGCATAGAAAAGTTCCTAATTTTTGCAATTGAAAATAACCCCTCCCACCAAAAAAATGATTAACTGCAACCGAGAAACTCAAACTTATAATTTGCTTGGCTGACATGTTCAAAAAGTGACCAGGTCCTTTGCATTGAAATAGCATCCATGAGGTTTAGAACAAACCACCATCTAAAATCTCACTTGCAATGTTATATTAAGTAGCAAATGAAGGACCCATGAAAAAAATATATATATGATTTGTTAATTTGATGGACCCAACTTACCAAAGTTAGCAATTGAATTCCCCATGAAAACTTGTTAGGCCTAACCTTTCAGAAGCCAATCAACATTGAACAATTTGCACTAATGGTTGAATTTACGGAAAATAATGGTTCTGGGGAATTAAGATGTGAAAGACCCAAGGTGAAATGATTTATCATGTAACTAAATAGGCTTCAAAGATTGATAAGTCTGAAGAGGACATTACCTGTACTCTAAGAATTGGAGGTAGAATATGCACCACCATACCAGATGGTGGATTTGATTTTAAGGCATGCAAGTGCTTTATGGTCAACTTCACATCCAAATTCTATGACAAATCTCAACCACATCTTACATGAAATTTGATGGAAATTTAGACCCCTTAAAACAACCAGATTGGTTAGCCTAGTTAATTAGCCAAGTTGTTACTTAGTCAAATTATACAATTCTAGGTTAAAACAATCTAATAATTATATCAAGAATATAAAGCAGCGGAAATAGAAATAACACAATGATATGATCACCCAGGAAACCACACGGTAAAAACCTGGGGAGGATTTGACCCACCGATCCTCAAGGCAAACCTGAATCCACTATGAAAGAATCGAAGTTCATACAAAAGCACTACAAGCTCCCCGCTCGACTTCCTAATGCTACCCACCAGTAGAACTTACTGACACGACCACGTGCAAGCTCCGAATCCACGGACTCCTTCTTTCTTGGATTTTCCAATCAGCTACAAGCACCCACGCTTGTTATTCTTTAAACTCCAATGGCAGCAACCTTGTTGATCATCAAGATGTAGATAATAGCTCTACCTTGAAAACCCTAAGTTTATGTGAAGGAAAGCTCCTCAAGGATCTCACAAGAGATTCACATAAACCGCAAATATGAGCAACAAAGACCTAGAGAGGTTTGGGTACAAAACCCTAAAAATAAAAGGAGGCACAAGAGGCACTCTAATCTCTCTCTCAAAAGTCCCAAAAACGTTCTAGGGTTTTCCTTATATATAGGAGTGTTTCACTTGAACCCCAAGACGTTTAAATAGAGTTTGGGCCGAACTGGAACTCTGTAGAAAAATAAATCTGTACGTGGTTCGATCGATCGAGTCTAATTTTCGATCGATCGAGCCTTACAGATTTAGTCCAATAAATCTGCAATCACTCGATTCCAATTTTACAAATAAACATACTTTGAGCAAGCCTAAACAAGACTAAACATATTGTTTTGATCATGGTTTGCCAACTTTACACATTAGAGTTCTAAATACATACAATCCTAAATCTTTAGAACCTAACAAACTCCCCCTTTGGCAATCCGTGACAAAACACAAACTAAAAGCTCAAAGTTTACAAAGTAAAAGCCCATTACAAAAATAATGCTTATAACAACAAATCCAATCTTAACTACTATCCATCAGTTGCAAGTGTAGACAGCAGCTCAATTGAATCAACCTGTATATTTCCTGAAACACTCAACAAACGCATAAACGCATGTGTGAAAAAAATACAAGTAAATCAAAATTAAATTCTTGACTTCACAAAACACAAAACAAAGACATATATCATGAATAACTCATAAATATAAATCAATGAGTAGTGAACAAGAAATAGAAATAAAAACATAAGTAAACTAACTCTCCCCCTAAGTTAGATACAACAAAAAGTTTTTTATATTCTCCCCCTAAACAAAACAAACAAGATTCCCATAAATCAATAATTTCTCCCCCTTTTTGTCACGTATTGACAAAGACAACTCATACAAAGAGTAAACAGTCAACATACGCAATAAAGGATAAGAGAAAATAGAGAATCAAGGGGAACACAAAACAATTCAACTCTATAGAAAATAGAGACAGCACCCCCTATGAACAACACAGGTTAAAAAAAACTTTTCTCCCCCTATAAAAATAGGAAAAACACAACAAGTTGTGGGAAAAACAGTTTTGGGAAAAAATAAAGGGGGTGGGGGAAAATCAGCAGCAGCAGCAGCATCACCAACAGGATCAGGAACATCCTCACCAGTAGGACCAAAGTTAAAAACCCACAAACCAAAGTTAAAAAACTAAGGTGAGGATACACATGAAGAAAAATATTCTCTCTTTCAATAAATGCAAACATGACACTATGTGACCCATAAACAGTTGCATGAGTAGAGAAAATATTTGCACATTGATTATCCATCATATCTCTTAAGAAAAATATTTTCTACAGTTCACACATAAGAAATAGCATATACTAGAATGTACACAACTTAAAAATTAATCAATTAATTTTTAAATCAAGTTGAGTACCCAATGTAGCAAAGTGTATGCATGTTATGTGTGAAAACAATGAGAGATATGACTGCAAAACTGCAAGATGGATACAAAAACAATGCAATGCATGTGAATCCTAAATACAAATGATGCATGAAAAAAAATTTTGGTCAAAAATATAGAAACTGAAAATTTTTCAGTCTCGATCGATCGAACAGCAATCGAGTCAGGCATACTCAAACCAAAAATTTTAATCGAAATTTCGATTGATCGAAAAACAGGTTCGATCGATCGAAAGTCTGGAAAAATTAGATTTTTGAAAAACAGAGCATTTTAATGCAGAAACTCCTCAAAACACATTGTTTTATAAAAAATGCATGAGTATGAGACGAAAAGTTTTTCAAAAACACTTGAATTTAACCTAGATCTTCCAAAATCAAGATTTTCAATCAATTTGTCTTCAACGCGCAAACATTATACACATTTTGCATTAAAATCAAGAAACTTTTAATCTTGAATGGCCACAACAAAATCACACACAATATAATGTACCAAGTTTAGCAAAGAGTAACTTGTGTAGTGTGTGCAACTAGCAAAAGCTTGAGATACATGTGAGGTGATATGTAAATAGCAATCAATCACAAAGTCTACAAAATTCATCACATAGAATTTAAAAGAGACTATCACCTAAAGAGTTACATCATATAACTCCCACATCTCCTAGAACATAAGCTTGCAATCATGTAAGTTTCTTGAATTTAGCCTCTTAATTATGTGAATTGGCATCAGGCCTAATAGTACACACCAGTTTTAATTAAGTGAATTGGCATCAAGCCTAATAGTACACACCAATTTTAAGCATTAAGCAATTAAACTGAGGCTACACCTTATATTCTTTTTGTGCATGTGCTACACTTTCTCGAGCACAAAATCTTATGATATGCACTAAGGTATTCATGATTGGCTAGTGAATAGTGGTGAGATGGCTATTTATGCCTTTCTCAAAAGGATCAAGTCCGACAGTCAAATAACATGTGACTTCAAGATTAAGACAAAGTGATAAACACCATAAACATCTTTCCCACACAACATGCACTACAAAGCTCAACTAGTAAAGTGCAATAAATAAGCTCATCAAAGCTAAACAAGGTACATAAAACATGTTATGTGTAAAGATAAGGTGGCCAATCCTTGATTATAAATCCAAGATGTGAAACACAAAAATCTTTTTGGTTTCAAAAAAAACTATATGACCAAAAAAACAAAAAAGCACATATTATGCTAAATGAACAATGCAAATGCAATGCATGATAGTGCATAACTAAGCTATAGAGGGTACACAAACAAGAAATATCAATTTCTTAATTAACCCTTGAGTACATGTACAAACTAGTACATACTCACACAAAATCAGAAATAGCTTAGCACAAACTATTCAAGTTTCTCCACAATGTCAAGCATGTTCTAAATCAAAAGAGATATTAAAACTCATGTAATCCTCAAGAAAAATAAAACAATACACAAAATAAAATATTTTTGTCTTTTTGAGAATTTTTCAATGTTTTTGGATTATTTTTTTTTTTTAAATAAAAAACAACCTAAAAAAACAAAACAACCAAAAACAAAAACAAAACATGTCCACAATTAATTGAAAGAATTAAATCAAGGACAAGTTAGCAACACTCACTTTGAAGAATCTTTTCTCACCCATATAGCACGATTCTTCGGCTTTGTAGGTGAAAATCTATGTGAAGCAGAGTGTATTTGAGGAATTACACCAATCTTCTGAGAAAGACTAAAATCCTGCAAATTCCTTTCACAAGCCAACAAGCTCAAATTTTTCAAAAGCATATGAAATAATTTATATGGACTTATGGCAGGAGAGATATCATCACATATTCTAGATTGAAACACAGAATGCTTAAATTTCAATTTATGACAATTAGGACGAGTGTGATCGGAGACACCACAAAAGTGACAAACAGGAACAAATTTAGGAACATCAGTATTCCTAACAGCAAATCTATTCTCAGATTTTGGTTTTTGCCTCAACAAATAACAATTTGGTCTAATATGACCAACAACGCCACAAAGGTGACAAGTAGGCACAAAAACAGATTTCTTTTGCACACTAGCAGCAGGTTTAGACATAGGTTTAAAAACTTCAGCGTTAACATCAGAACCTTTACCTTTGTCTAACCTAGCAAAATAAGCCTTTTCTTTATTATTCCTCTTAAAAGGAGGGATATAAACTTTCTCAGTTTTAGGCTTAAGAGAAACAGAAACACTTCTGTTATCAACAGTAGGCTTAGAACTAATCAAATTTTCAATTTTAGCTTTAGATTCAACAAACTCTTGTTCCAAGCTTTTCATCTTCTCATCTTGAGAGGAAATTTGATTTCTCAAAAATTCATTCTTTTTATTAGATTCATCTAATCTAACAAGCAATTCCTCTTTTTCAAGATTAGCCAATTTTAACTCTTCCTTGAATTTCTTAGAAATTTTCAAAGATTTAGATAATTCCTTACGAAGAGTTTCAAAAGCATCAAAAAAATAAACAGAAACAATAGTGTCCTTTTTATTCAAAACATCATAGGCATCAATAAAATCAGCAGAAACATGATCAGAAAGACACTTCAAATTATCCATGACAACAGGGGTCAAGGATCAGCTCTTAGATCAAAAGATCTAAAACAGAAGAGCTACCTGCTCTGATACCACTTGATGGAAATTTAGACCCCTTAAAACAACCAAATTTGTTAGCCTAGTTAATTAGCCAAGTTGTTACTTAGTCAAATTATGCAATTCTAGGTTAAAACAATCTAATAATCATATCAAGAATATAAAACAGCGGAAATAGAAATAACACAATGATATGATCACCCAGGAAACCACACGGTAAAAACCTGGGAAGGATTTGACCCACCGATCCTCAAGGCAAACCTGAATCCACTATGAAAGAATCGAAGTTCATACAAAAGGACTACAAGCTCCCCGCTCGACTTCCTAATGCTACCCACCAGTAGAACTTACTGACACGACCACGTGCAAGCTCTGAATCCACGGACTCCTTCTTTCTTGGATTCTCCAATCAGCTACAAGCACCCACGCTTGTTATTCTTTAAGCTCCAATGGCAGCAACCTTGTTGATCATCAAGATGTAGATAATAGCTCTACCTTGAAAACCCTAAGTTTATGTGAAGGAAAGCTCATCAAGGATCTCACAAGAGATTCACATAAACCGCAAATATGAGCAACAAAGACCTAGAGAGGTTTGGGTACAAAACCCTAAAAATAAAAGGAGGCACAAGAGGCACTCTAATCTCTCTCTCAAAAGTCCCAAAAACGTTCTAGGGTTTTCCTTATATATAGGAGTGTTTTACTTGAACCCCAAGACGTTTAAATAGAGTTTGGGCTGAACTGGAACTCTGCAGAAAAATAAATCTGTACGTGGTTCGATCGATCGAGTCTAATTTTCGATCGATCGAGCCTTACAGATTTAGTCCAATAAATCTGCAATCACTTGATTCCAGTTTTATAAATAAACATACTTTGAGCAAGCCTAAACAAAACTAAACATATTGTTTTGATCATGGTTTGCCAACTTTACACATTAGAGTTCTAAATACATAAAATCCTAAATCTTTAGAACCTAACAAAATTCACCTAAACAAAAAGTAGCCAAAACACCAAAACATTTACAAATTCCTATAAAGTATATGCACCCTAAAAACTAGAAGTAAGAAGCTAATCAACACTGGAACCCTTCACTTACTAACCCAACAACTTTTGAGTGTAAATATGCTTTATTAACAGAAAATTAAATAAAAAAAAATCCCAAAGCCAAAGTTTACCTGTAAAAAACAGCTAAAACCATTCAAACGAAGCCCAAATAACTCAACATAACAAAGTTTTCAGCCTTTTGAGGGAGAGAAAGTAACAATTAGATAGCAAGGACCCAAGGCCACACACAAACCCAATTGTCAAACACAAATTAAATATACTAATATGAATATATATGTAGAGCTTACATAGGTCAATCTCACATACATATACTTGAATAAAACCACAACATTAAAAAGAAAACCAAATTTCCAAAGAACTAATATTGATATCACAATTGACAACAAAATTTAAAAGAAATATGTAAATAGCATTGCACGTGCGTAAGCAATTGGGTTCCGCACATCCAATCCAAAGTTCAGTTTAAGCATTTCTTCAAACACTTGTGCGGCATTAAGAAACCAACGAAAAAAAAATAGAATTCCAAAAATCGAGAAACTAAATGAAATAAAAATATGCCTGAATTGAAAACCCAAAAGGATTAAAAAATGAAATGTGGATGTTCCAATACCAAAGAGAGAGAGGGAGAAAGATTAGGTATTGTTGTCATGATGTACCTTTCTCCATATTCATCTAGCCAATCTGATTGCTAGATGACATTGTTGAAGCTCTTGGTGATGAGCTCTTCAATTGTGTAGTGGCATTGTAAGGTTGAAAGATAAGTAGAATGGAAAAATTAAAAACGAAATTAAAAGATACATGGAGACCGTAAAAAATTCACCTTGCGTTAAATATCCTGCCTTTGGTTTTTCTGAAACAGCAGCAACTGAAAGGACTTGAACATCTGGAGGAAGGAAGAGGCGAAGAGCCCTGGCATTATGAATTTGAAGTCTGAACTTTGAAACTGTCTTTGGAAGAGAGAGAGGCTGCTGTTAGCAAGCTTGAAACCGTGAAACAAAGGTAAAGCAAAAGGTGGGGAGACAAAAAGGGTTTTTTGCCGTTAAAAATTAAAGACCATTCAGCTGGGTTTGGGCTTTATTGTGGGCAACATATAGGTTGGGCTTCATGCTAGTCATCATTAATGTGAGATACATGTTTATAATTAAAGTTATAAAGATTGGGCTTTATGGTGAGATAAGGTTGGGAATCATTTTCTTTTATTAGTATTTTAAAATTTAGGGAATGCATTTTAAATTATAAGAAGAATTCAGAAAAAATGTTAGTAATGACATGGCTGCTAATATGGCTCAATAAAAGGGTAGCAACATTAAATGCTACGTCTCAGCTTTTGGTATTATATAGATATAGATTATATAAAGGGGTGTTAGGATTATTAATATGATAATAATTACAAAAAAAATGGCTCAAACATTCATTTATTATGTTATTAAAATTGCATCAACCACATAAATTGGTAATAGATTTAGCATTGTTCAAATTGCATAATGCTGTTTAATATCAATTATATTATAGGCACATGCCTATTAGTATTGCGTAATTGCATTACTTTTTGTGATATTTACTCATCCTTTATTGTGCTATATAACTCTTCTGACAAAAGCTCTCCTTATCTTAAGGTGATTGCTGAATCCAACACACCATTGATGCAAAGAATGAAACCCTTACCTGGAGAAGGTACTTCCTTGTCTCCAACAAATGAAGGAACACAAATCCATCCAACTCATAAGGACATACCACCTTCTATGACTGAGTCATTGAAGCCTGAAAAAGGGTTTCCAGATGAATTCTCCATTGCAGCTTCGTCTAATACTTTGCCTCAATATTATACACAAAATCTGTGTCACCAGCCAGCGCACGCAATGGTCAAAAAAGCATACCACTCTATACCAACACAGCTACAGGGGTAGCAGCCACAGGCCTCTTCCTCAGTGACTGCCTTACCTCGACCTTCTCCAATGTGAAAGGAAAGCATTCAGCGAAACTCCAAAGGGATACATCAGCCAAAAGAAAAGGAGATAAGCAACACACCAGTAATGGAAGTCAGCACAGACATTCAGCCTACTCTTTACAGCATCAAACCAGAGGTTGTGGGTATTGACATTGGTGTCTCAAAAACTGGAATGACAAACCAGCATGTAATAAGATTTCTGCCAAAATGCCCAACCGATTCAGAGACTGTGCCACAATCTAATTTGGAGAAACTACCATATGTTGGGGCTGAGCCTAACAACATCATTCTCATCCAAACATTGGAATGTCTTCAGCAGCATAAAAATCTCTCCATGGTACTGCTTTTTGGAAAGAGAAATATTGGCAATGATGTGGTTCAGGCTTTAGAAAAAAATAATTTCTCTGGTTCATTCTACATAGACTCGGCTGTCTTTGATGATGGAGTGTGGCTATTTTGGAGGAAAGAAGATGCGGAAATTGAAGTAAACACACCCAAGTACTCGCACCAGATTAATGCAAGCGTACGTGTCCTTCCTCATCGAAGCAATTCAATGCCATGTGGTACGGCCAAATCTTATGAGTCAAATGCCCCATATGCAAGATGATACTAGTCAATCACTCTCTGATGCTGTGAGAGGGACAAGCTCAAGTGTCCATCGGTTTTTGAAAATTTTTATATTTTATTTGGCTTCTTTGTTTCTAGCAAGGACTTGAAATTCATCCTTGTTGGCATGATAATTGTGTCTAGGCAAGGTTTTTGTAAGGATTTTACATGCAAAAGCACCTCCTGCTCTTAAGCTGAGGGGGGTGAGGAAATTTTTTGAGAATCATGTTAATTTGATACACATGATATGTAGTACTTGTAAATCTTTTTGCCATCGTCATAATAAATATTGAATAAGTTTGTGGATATAGCCCTAGTTTTGGGTGAACCACATAAATTTTGTATTCTTGTGCGTGCTTTGGTATTTTCTTTTTAATTTTTTTTTTAAATCTTGTTTGTATTTAGCATATCTTAATTAACTATAACTTATTCTATAAGTTTGATTACCTTAATATGAAAATGTAAATTTAATCTGTTTTAATAATCTTACTGAAATCTAGATGATCATCATTATGAAGTAACTCAATCAACTGGACACTTTCTAAGTTGAAAGGTTTTACATATGCCATTCACTTAGGCTTGTGTCTTTGTCAACCGATCCTATTTTATGATAAATGGACTAATCTTCAGTTTCATGGCACGACTTACAAGTACTAATGGATTATTCATTTTAGTAGCAATTCATGCACTATTCATCCATATGGTGGTCCTTTTTTAATTGCAGTTCATCTAACAGCTTCGTAATTCATATACTTCTATGCAAAGAGCTACTGCGTAACTGTTTCGTTGATTAAAGTCCATCATATAACTTATCATCAACTAATAGTCATTTTCAAAGCTGGTAAATCCGAATGTTTCTCAACTCCTTTTTGGTAACTTGGTTTGCTTGTATATCCAAGTAGACATGGCAAAACGGGTCAGAATTTTTTGACCCGACCCGACCCGACCCGAAAAATACCCTACCCGAACCCGATTTTTTTGACCCGAAGCAAAAACGGGTTGACCCGTGACCCGACCTGTGTTTTTTGCGGGTCAACCGACCCGACCCGAACCCGAACCATTTTTTTAAAACTTTTTTTTTTTTTGGTAACAAAATAGTAAAACTAAGACAATATTGGTTTAATTGTTTATTGTGAACTTTAAGGAAACAATTGATACATTTACATAACTATATGCAAATTAATTGAAAGATAAATGGTTGAACATTCTGTAATGAGTAAATATTTTTAGATATCAAATAGCAAAGTACATGCCAAGATAATCTGGTTACAGTAGAATTAAAAATATAGATTTAAAATTGTAGACATGTGAGAAATATTCACAAGTGTGAAAATAGTGAAGCTAAAGTATCAAATTAGCATAAATTATGAATACTTAGACCTATTTTTTAATAATTTATGTCCAAAATAAACGGCTTTTCAAAATAAATTATGATATTTCCTAGAGTGTGTGTTGCTTAACAATAATATGATATTCATAAAAGAGACCATGTATAAATAAGTAAGCAATCAAATTTTAAAGTATATCTCAAATTGAAATAGAGTGTCAACCACAACTGATAATAGATTATAAAATTAATTTTCAAGATTATAAATTTCTTATATATTTTTATTCTTTATCAAATGAGTTATCCAATAAGTCATTTGTAATTTTGTTTTATATTTGGAATGTTGATATTGTGTAGAAATAAAACTTGTGTATTTGTTTTACTTATCTTTGTGTTATTTTGTTTTAGATAGTAATGTTAGGATTTGTATAATTTTAAAATTGTTGAATAAGTATTAATAAGTTTAACTGAGTTCATTCTTGATATAAGTGATGAATTCAAAATAATGCATTTTATATAAAGTAATTTGTTGAATAACTTTCCAAATGACAGATACATGTTGTTTTCTTTATAAAAATAAAAATAATTCATGTGAAAAATACGGGTCAACCCGACCCGACCCGCAACCCGATTGACCCGACCCGAACCCGACCCGACCCGACCCGCCCGTTTTGCCATGTCTATATCCAAGGCCACCATTGACTATTTGCTACCAAGTCATTTAAATATTCAGTTTCGAAATTGCACAATGTTAAGGTCCCCAACACCAACAAATTAAAACTGAGCTCGTAAAGGATAAGCCGACTAATTTACTGATAAACAACATTAGTATAGTACTCCTTAAAGTTGGATTTTATTCAGTCTGTGAGATGGGGATGATACGAATTTAGTCATTTTCTAAGGTTTTTCCCATATGTGAATTAACATTGAATGCCAAGGGTGCTTTTGAAAAAAAAAATGATCCACATCAGATACAGTAATGCTGAAGGGAAAAAAAAATGTCCCCAATGCTCTGGTTAGTATCTACTTCTCTCTCTGGTTTGTCATTGTGTACTTGCAGATTCCACGTGTCACCAATGCTCCAATCAACACGAAGATGTCCTCCATTCTTTGTCGTCATGTCCTAGAATCTGGGTGTAATGCTTAACTCTTTGCAATGGTTGCTTGGACCACCTGGTTCAGACGCAACAAGGTCAGAACAGCACTACCGGGCTTCTCATTGGACAAAGTGCATCAGCGTGCAGTCGAGTCTCAGCTGGAATATCGGGCTGCCCATCCAAGGAAGACACCAATGCCAGTCAGAACACGTTCTAGATGGTTTCCGCCTTGCTGGGGAAGTTTACAAGATAAACTTCGATGGCGCCGTGTTCAAGGAGGAAGATAGAGCAGGTATTGGGGTGATCATTCACGACTGCCACGTGTGGACGCAAAAGACTACGCCTCAGCCAAGTGTACCGTGGCAGAGAAAATTGGAGTCACCACCTAGATTAAGTCTAGGCACCATCTTGGACCATTTGAGTCAATCACTTATATACATGGGTCTACATACTAAATTATGGATCCGGAGTTTGGTTACAGCTTGAAAAAGTGTTAGGCATCCAAAACCATCCAACTTTTGAGCCGGCCTCCATTATGTGTTGCTAGGTTATATTTAATTAAAGGGTTTATTAAGAAAGTTCTAATCCTTAACCTAAACATACATCATGTGCTTAAGGAAATAACACACATAATATATTAAAGATCACATCACAATATAAAAGGAAACAAATAAAACACATTCAAACAAAATAAATTAAACATGGAAGGTTGAAAAATAAACAAAACACACAAGGAAAAAATATTAAATAAACCAAACATGGCAAAAAGACTCAAAAAACATGGAAAATAATCAAACACAATTAATTAACCTAAATAGAGTCAAACAAAATCAAAGAACACGTGAAAAATTATTAAACAAATAAAAACAATATTTTTACCCTAATCTGGGTTCGAGGTGCGCACACATACTCAACTATGCGTAGGCATGGTTGAACTATACGCGCACATACTCGATGGATGCACATGCATCCTTTAGCATAGATCCAAAAAATTTCATTTTTATTGATTTAATCATTCAAAGATATAACATGTGAGATCAAACAAGCATATTAGAAATCCTAAAAACTAAACTAAAATAAAACAAAAACACAAAACATCAACATAAATGAACAAACATGAAACAAATCAAAGAGTAGTAAACTACATCAAATAAACATGTTAAACTTACATAAAACTAAAATAACAAACCAAGAACAACAAGAACAGATTATAAACAACCTAAAATCATATTAGAACATATCAGAAAGATCATAACATCAATCATACATGATGAGAACACTTATTATAACATCAAACAAAGAACCATGTGAATCCTATGTAGCAAAGTGAGAGATCATGGAAAAGAGACTGACCTTGCTTTGGAATCACAGATTTGAGATAGTTTAACCAACCCTTCAGTACCTACAACACAAATATTAGATTGAGGGAACAAAAATAATTAAAGAACACAACTAATCACGACTCAAGAACAAAAGGTTTTGAAAAGGCTTTAGAAAACAATTTGGATAACAAACTTTCTGCCTTAGAACTAACTAAAGAGAGTTTTTTTTTTTTTTTTTGTAAAAAAAGTGCTTAAGTGTTGTGTTTGGGTTTTGAAAAGAGAAAATAGGGTTTTAGAGAAAATGGAGGCAAAAGAATAGCTCTCTCTAGGTAACGTTTTGATTGGAGACATAAAATGAGTATTCAAAAGTTAAAATTAGAGTTTTCAAGGCTTTTTAATGCTCTTTGGACGTTCCCAAGAGTCTAGGGGCCAGCCCACATCAAAGAATAATGTTTTTTGAAACGCTATTTGTAAATCAAAATCATGTTTTCACACCGTAGGTGTCAATACCTAAAATACCCTGAAATGTATGCTTTTATCAATGTACCAAAAACTTTAACCTTCTCCTATGTTCTTTCTCCTGCTCTTATCCTTTGTCATTCTCATCAGTTTTTTCTCTTGTGCCATATACTCGCTATTGGTTTCAAGTAGTGGTCCCTTTTTCTCCGCATTTGTTACAAAAATCTAAACATCCATTAGTGTAGATAATCATATCCTCTACATCTATTATTGAACATAGTGGTTTCTTCTTGCAAATGAGAAGTAGCTTTGAGAGTGGAGCAAAGACAAAAGAAAGTTGTTTGAAAAAGAGATAATAAATAAAAATAAATGAATAAATATAAACTGTAGTGAGCAAGCAATAGGCCATCTGTTGCTGAGGTCCTCATATATTGGGTCTTGTATTGTGTGGTGACAAAAAGCAATGTTATTGATTTCATGTCGTTTCGGCCGGAACGACCAGAATATTTCGTATCGATAGGAGAATACCTCACATTCCAGTATTCCACCTCGGGTCAAATTTCGGCCCATTTCGGCCAAGACATAAATTCCAGCTGGTACTAGATTTTGCTTATTAAAAAAAATAAATAAAAACTAAAACCTTTGCACATCCAATAATAGAATTCTCATTTTCTTTGGATTCAGTGGTACATCCATTTTTCCTTACAGCTACCTAACTTGTTTTTGTATTTCAAATGGAATCTTTGCTCATTGAGAAAGAGCTCAATAATGTGGGTTCAAATGGGTTCTATGTTTGATTTTGTATATGATTAACCAACATTGTCTATTCTTCCATGTTTGGTTTTTTGTTTCAAAATAGGTTCCAACAAAATTATTATTCTTTGCAAAGGGCCAAAATCTTCGTCCAAGAGGAGAAAGTGTCGAAGCAATCTTGAAATTTAGGTATGAACCCTTGAATATATCTGCCTCACACCCACATTTGTCCATAAATAGCAGATTCTGGAATGACTTAAGGTGACAGTGTTAATAACAAAAACATAGTTTTTTGCTAATAACATAAACATAAACACATATAATTACTTCCATATATAATAAAAAATCTAAAACCTTATAAGTATATAACTTGATTTATTTTTCTAAAGATAAAATTTAAATAAATAAACATAAACATAAACACAAAAAAGAGAATAAAATGCAGGGAAAGATTAAACTCACTATAATCGATCACAATAGAAAGATCTGGTTCCTTACATTCTTGAAGAACATACTTCTTCCTTATAAAGTGCTTGAAATCTTTAGGCCATTTTTTATTTAGCAAATTATTTGGAACACAAAAAGAGGTAGAATCATATCTCTTAAGCAATCCTAGGTAGTGTGCAGGAGGAGCTTTTTGTATTGAGAAATAAGACTATGATAAGCTGACATTCAAACTAACTTCACTTCAATTACAAAGCGAGTAGATCAGACATTCAAGTTTACAATTCCACTTTAGTTGGCTACTGAGTGTGAAATTGCTAGGTATCTCATTGGAGGTCATAAACATTGACTTTATTAGTTACTTTACACATGATTCACTAATTAGATTACTTTTCACCAAGTATCAATGATAGAATCATATGTAAATAATGTTTGATCCAATCACAAGTCGACACATGTGCTGTGAAAACTTACAACAATGTTCTCTAACAAAAACCACATGGAACTAAGCTAACCGTCATTAAAGCTATAATTATGAACAGTGAGAGCCTAATACATTATGTTCAGAAGCGAATAAAATTGGCATACATTCTCAACAAACCTCTCCCAACAGTTTGAACTGCAAGCCCAACAAAATTCCCAAACTAAACCCTTCAGTGATTATTACACGATACAAAAAACCCCTACCCTCAATTGCAAAGGCCAAAAAGAAGATACTAATGATAAAATTAATCTTAGAAACTTAGATAGATTTTAAGTTACCAATTAATAAGGTACCAAATAACCTCGAAACACACATAAGAAATACCAAATTAGTTACGTTGTTTGCGTGGTAGCTGTAACTTTTGGCAATTTTTGCTAAATTATTCTCAAAAGCAATCATGGTTCCAGAGCTGAATATATTAATTACCAACATGCACATAATTTTGACACAAAATATGTATTTCAATTTTTCAAAACTGGGAGGGGCTTGATAAAAAATCTAAAACTTTATAAGTATATAACTAGAACTAATTTTTTTAAAGAAAAAATTTAAATAAATAAACATAAACATAAATACAAAAAAGAGAATAAAATGTAGGGAAAGATTAAACTCATTGTGATCGATCACAAGAGAAGGATCTAGTTCCTTACATTCTCGAAGAACATAATTATTCTTGTGTATGATGGCGCTATTACTTAGAATTTTCAGATGGTGGACATCAAATAAAATATTTGGTTTGATTATTTATGTTGGTTTGAACTTTGAAGCACTAATAAAATAGTTTTTGTTGGTTTGATGTTGATTTTTTATTTGTTAGGTGATTTTTGAGATGAACATTACTTGATATTAGCCATCATTAGGATTGTGTGGGAGCAATTGATGGAACCATGTTCGTGCATTTATTCCAATTGAAATCCAGGGAAGGTTTCATGGTCGAAAGGAGGGGATAGAACAAAATGTGTTAGCTACAATTATGTTTGACCAGAGATTCACATATATGTTAGCTAGTTGGGAAGGTAGTGCTCATGATTCTTGTATTTTAAATGATGCACTTAGTAGGCCAAGGGGACTTAAAATACCGAAAGGCATTATATAGATAACTAGCCTTTGTGTTTGGTTCTAAGTGAGTTGTCTATCACTTTATGCTGGTATTTTTGTTATGAAAAGAAATGACTTAAGTTGTCTATCACTTTTGCTACAAAACTCTAAGCATCCATTAGTGTAGATAATCACTTCCTCTACATCTGCTATTAAACACAATGGTTTGAGAGTGGAGCGAAGTCAAAAGAAAGTTGTTGGAAAAAGAGAGAATAAATAAAAATAAATAAATGAATGAATATAAATTGTAGTAAACAAGAAATCAGCCATCTATTGTTGAAGTTCTCATATATTGGGCCTTGTATTGTGCGGTGACAAAAAGCAATGTTATTGATTTCATACCATTCTAGCTGGAACAGCCAAAATATTTTGTATTGTTATGCAAACCGATACAAGAACACCTCACGTTTCACCTTAGGTCAAATTTCAATCTATTTTGTTCTAGCCAATTTCGGCCGGTACCAAATTTTGATTGTTTAAAAAAATAATAAAATTAAAAATAAAAATAAAAAAACCTTAAGGTCCTAAACTAGTAAACTACACCTTTTTGGACTTCCCTAAAATAAACCTAATCTTCTTTCTTTCACGTTGTCATTTGTTCTCTACTTCTCTTCATTGTCTCTGCTGCTTTCTCACTTTCTCTGCCTCTCACTCTCTTGTTCTCCCTTTGTCCCTCAAGAACAAAGATCAGAGTTCATTACTTTATTCATAGATTCACATCATTGAAGCTTTGGCTCTCTCCTCCCTCAGCCGAATCAGGTATTCTTTCTCTTCTTCTTCTTTTTTTTCTCTTCTTTTTTTTTTTTATAAATTTTTTTTCTTATGATTTGTGGTTAAGAACTTAAGAGTAAAGATTAAGACTTAAGAGTTAAGAACTTAATATATGTGATTTGTGGTATATGAGATTTTGTTTTTGAATTTTGATTTGTGGTATCAATGATTTTATAATTTATATTTTATATACAATTAAACGATGTCTTTTGTTTGTTCATTCACTTCATGCAAATTTAATTATTTTTAGCTACTACATTTGATTGGTCATTTGCATTAGAAACATTAATTTTAAGTAAAATATTTAAATGTTCAATTAATAGAAATGGCACTATTTCTTTTATTTTCTGTATTCTATATTCAAATCTTGAATTTGAATATAAAACAAGTACTCATTTTCATATTTGGTAATATTTGCTAAGTTGTTTTGTATACATAATTTGGGTATAGAATACATTATACCTGGATTTGGTCATTGTTTTTTATTTTTTAAAACAAAGTAACTTTTCTCACTTACACACAATCACATCACTAAAAAAAGTAACTTTGTGTTTTCACAACATTTACGAGTATACCACTGTATGCACATTTATAAAAAACGAAAACGCTAAAAAGTTGTTTTCATTTTCTTATGTTCAAATTCAACTTTTAGGATACTAAAAATAAAAACTAAGTACAAATGCTAAACCAAACCAGTTTATTAGTGGTGAGTCTCACAGAAAACTAAAAATGAATACAGAATATACTGTACTTATTTCTTTATTATTTGTTTTAATTGGGAATCTATGAGTTATGGGTTATGAATTATGGATTTTTACCAAATTTTTCAGACCAAATGATAGTGTGGGATTAAAGAGTTTGTGATTTTAACAATGAGTATTGTAATGCACCTTTCAAAAAATAAATTTGGCGATATAAAACCATTTTAATGCATTGAATTTCTATTTTATAGATTTTATTTGTAAGTTAGATCAAGAGCTACACTTATCAACTTTAAAATAATAATAATAAAAAGATCAAGAGCTCTATATTAGGGAATAGATTCAATTCCAGTGCCATAAAATTTTTTATAAAGACATCTTTTTTTTTTCTTTTTTTTTTAATGTTCCATAAGCTTTTTTTATTCATTTTAAATAATAATAATTGTACAAGACATTATTCGTTTTCTTCGTTCTACAACATATAACTATAAATATATGTTTTAGCTATATAGTATTATTTGCAAATTCAATTTCTATGATTGTAGTAAATTAAACTAAGATTAAATTATATACATATACTCAATGTCTTTTCAATGCATCGTACGAGTTAACGACTAGTTTTAATAATAAGTTACCACAATACTTAATTGTCTCCAATAAATGAAGGAAAACAACTCCCACCACCTCACAAGGGCATACCACCTTCTACATATGACAAGAGTCATTGAAGCCAGACGAAGGGTTTCCAGATGAATTCTCCGTTGCAGCTTCGTCCAACACTTTGCCTCAATATTACACTCAACATCTGTGTCACCAGCCCGCACACGCAATGGTCAAAAAAGCATGCCACACAGCTACATGGGAAGCAGCCACAGCCACAGCCACAGGCCTCTTCCTCAGTGACTGTCTTGCCTCGACCTTCTCCAATGGGAAACTAAAGCATTCAGCAAAACACCAAATGGATACATAAGCCAAAAGAAAAGGAGATAAGCAACACACCAGTAATGGAAGTCTGCACAGACATTCATCCTACTCTTTACAGCATCAAACCAGAGGTTATGACTCTTGACATTAATGCTGTCTCAAAAACTGGAATGACAAACCAGCATGCAATAAGATTTCGGCCAAAATGCCCGACCAGTTCAGAAACTGTGTCACAATCTAATTTGGAGAAACTACTATATGTTGGAGCTGAGCCTGACAACATCATTCTCATCCAAAAATGAAATATCTTAAGCAGCATAAAAATCCCTCCATAGTACTGCTTTTTGGAACAAGAAGTCGTGGAGTAGTTCAGGCTATAATGGAAATTGGGTTCTCTGGTTCATACTACATAGACTTGGTTGTCTTTGAAGATGGAGTATGGCTGTTTCGGAAGAAAGACGATGTGGAAATTGAAGTAAACACAACCAAATACTCACACCAGTTTAATGCAAGCGTACGTTTCCTTCCTCATCTTAGCAATTCAATGCCATGTGGTACGGCCAAAACTTCTAAGTCAAATTGCCTATATGCAAAATGATACTACTCAATCACTCTCGGATGCTGTGAGAGGGACGCTATATGAATCCGCTACATGGTAAAAATCTCCCTATCATGGGGGACAAGCTCAAGAGTCCATGGGATTTTGAAAATTTTCATATTTTCTATTGCTTCTTAATTTGTTTCTTGCAACGACTTGAAATTCGTCTTTGTTGGCATGATAATTGTGTCTAGGCAAGGTTTTTGGAGAGGGTTTACATGGAAAAGCACCTCCTGCTTGTAAGGTGAGGGGGGTGAGAAAAAATTTTGAGTGTCATGTTAATTTGATACATATAATATATAGTATTTGTAAATCTTGTTGCTATATGTGATAATAAATATTGATTAAGGAATTTGTGGATGTAGCCCTAGTTTTGAGTGAGCCAAGTAAATTAGGTGTTCTTGTGTGTGCTTTGATTTTTTTTTTTTTTTTTTTTTTTTAAATCTTGTTTGTATTTAGCATATCTTAATTAACTATCATTATTCGGTAAGTCTAATTACCTTGATAGGAAAATTTTAATTTAATATGTTCTAATTATAATCTTATTGAAATCTAGATGACTATCATTATGAAGAAACTAATTAAATCAGCTGGACACACATATGCCATTAACTAGGCTTGTGGCTTTGTCAACGTATCCTAATTTATGATAAATGGACTAATCTCCTCTTTCATGGCATGAGTTACAAGTTCTAATGGAGTAATCATTTTAGCAGTGATTCATATAATGTTCATCTATTTGGTGGTCCTTTTTTAATTGCTATTCATCTAAGGGCATCATATATTTCTTTGCAAAGAGCTCCTCGATCAGAATTGTTTGGTTAATTAAGGACTATCATATAACTTATCAACAACTAATGGTCAAAGCTGATTAATCTGAATGTTTCTCAACTCATTTTGGTAGATAGCTTTGCTATTTATCAGGCCACCATTGACTATTTGCTATCAAGTCAAAAAATATTTAAATATTTTGTTTCAAATTGTACAATGTGACGGTTCTCAACAATTTAAAACTGAGGCTCAAAAATGAAAAGCCAACTAATTCACTTATTTACGACATTAGTATATTACATATTGTAGTTAATTGTACATTTTATTCTCCACTTGGGCTTGATTATGTAGCACCCTTACACAAAAGAAATTGTGTAGATCTAACTAGTGCAAACTGATGGGGAGACAAACACCATGAGGAGCTTTCTTGAGTAATTAATATAACATATAGAAACACACTTTAACCCAAAAGGCCTAAGCTCAATGGGTATGTGCTCAATTATGTTATATTAACTACTCATTTTTCTCATCTTTATTCAATGTGGGACTTCACTCACACGTGTAACCCAACAATCTCCCCCTCACGTGTGAGTCTGCCTCTCTATGGGCTTCAAGACCTCTCTGTGGGCCATGAACATGTCCTACTCACTCCCCCTTGACTAATGGGGTTTTCACTTCATCAACGCGTCATCCATGGGTCTCTCGTACGCCATCCATAGGAACCACGTGTCAACCCCGCACACACATCCATGGGAACTCCACACGTCTATGTCCATGGGAACCTTGCATCACACCATTATTTAGCACCATTAGCAATATTTCAGGATCTTTGTGTGTGGGCCATTTAGGCTTTCTCTGTCTCCGCTGGGTAGAGAGCATGAACACCTCACCACCTTTGCCGCACACCACCATGGGCTCTGATACCACTTGATGGGGAGATAAACACCTTGGGGAGCTTACTTGAGCAATTAATATAACATATAGAAACACACTTTAACCCAAAAAGTCTAAGCCCAATGGGTATGTGCTCAATTATGTTATATTAACTACTGATTATTCTCATCTTTATTCAATGTGGGACTTCACTCACACGTGTAACCCAACACAAACATTATTATCTTAGAAACAGGAACAAAATTTTATTAATTACCACATTACATACCAAAGAAACAATAAAAACAAGTTGAGCTGAATTCCACTGAAAACGACCAAACATAAAATGGACAAGGAAAAAAAATTAAGGAAAGTAGTAACCCAAACTAATTAATCTTATGTCCATCGCACCATAAAATTAAAATATCATATTTTTGTTCCTTTTGTTTGAGAATTACACACATAGCTTCTCATCACTCGCCCTGAATGCGCAAAGTAAATTCGTGCAAGGCCAGAAGAACTCCCTTCAACCTCTCTTTGGTCTCTGCATGGACCAAGTTGCCATCTTTATCAAATTTTGCAGGTTGCTCGAATGCATTCAAGGAAAACAAAGGCGTATTAATGAAATGAAGATCAATAAAAACTCCGACTTGGCGAAGATGATACTGTGCTCGTTCCCCACCACCATTTCCTCCAGTACTTACAATGGCAGCAGCCTTGTTAGCCCAAGCATTTGGTGGTCTAGATGCCCAGTCAATAGCATTTTTCATAGGTGCTAGCAAAAGAATGCAAAATACATGCACGAAAGTTATAAGTTATATATGTACATGAAAACTCATTTGACTTAATTAAAACTTATAAAAAAAATTCTAATATTTGACTTAATTAAAACTATAAAAAAAAAAAAAAAAAAAAAAAAAAAAATCTAATATTCTTTTTCTTGTTATGTTTTTCCCTTGTAAAATATGCCAAAATTTAATAAATCTTGTATAATTCATAAATTGGTTAAGAGCCTTTTCCTATATTTGCTAAGCATGATTCCAAAGATATATTGTTAATTAAAACAGTTTTTGCTTCACCTGTCAGCTGTCACTAGAGAAAAGAAAAAGAAACAGATATTATTTTTAAATTCTCTTAGGTTCTAATGTTTAGGTTGTTATGCCATGCATGGATATATTTATAAATAAATAAATAATTATAAATAAAATGAGAAACATATTTCAAAAAAAATTTCTCGGTATCAAATTAAATTTCACTCTAAATTGATGAGACATGCATGAACAGAAAATTATATTATTTCTAATAAAATCACAATCTTCCCCTACAAACTAGATTTCTTTTTTAGGGTGTGTTAAGTGCTTTTGAACTAGATTTAACACGATAACTCTCTTGAATTTTTTATTAAATTATAATGATTTATACAAAGAATAAATCATAGTTCAAAACCATCTATATGCCCTTCAAATATTTCCACAAAGAAACAGCACAATATATTGGAGAATGAGAGAGAGAAGAGGGTACCAGCGATGGAAAAGTTGTACTCAGGCGAAGCAAACAGGATACTATCAGCTTCTTTTATTTTCTGACGGAAAGCTTCAACTGCTGGTGGAAATGTTCCCTGGCCTTCAAGGTCAGTATTTAGCAAAGGCAGCTGGTTGATTTCTACTTGCTCAATTTGAATTTCTTTGACTGACTCTTGGCATAGTTGGATTGCTACAACAAATTAATTACAACCCCATCATATAAAAAAACTCATTTAAAATTAGGAAAAATGTATCAACAAAAAATTAAAGAAATAACTTAATCAACAGATAAATTAATATCCTTCTATAATAAATAAACAAATTTGAATACGTAATCTAATTTGGTTATAAACGAAATTACATACCAGCTCGAACAAGGCCTCGGTGGAAGGAACCTTCACGGAGAGACCCACATACTGCTGCCACTTTGATTATAGGTTTCGCCATTTTTCTCTTTCTTTGTGTTTCAAATCGTGTAGAAATAACTTGAATGAGTACGTAAAAATGTCCAAATGCTGTGCAATTTTCTCTCTTTTATGTAAAAGAGAGAAAATTTATATGAAACCTGGAGCTATGATGTTGATTAATATAAAAAAGAGTAATGTTATTGTTGGATAATGATCATACGGTGTAAATCTTATTACGTTATGCGAATGGTTTGCATGTAGACGTGATTCTTGAATGTGTTAGTATGTCAACGGTCAACGAAATGAGATGTTCTAAATTCTAACATGATATATGGACAATTCTAGAAGATTACAGTTATACGAGTCCGTGGGAAAGGGGGGTTTCTTAAGTGAGTGATGAGGTCTAAAAGATACTAAGATTGTGTTTGGATATGAATTTGGATTCTAAGTCAATGTATTTGAAATGACATGATTTCACATATATTGATTTTAGTATTATTCAAATTCAAGAATTTTAACGGTTGATCTGTCAAATCTAAGAATTTTAACAGTCGATTTATCAAATCCAAGTCATTTGCCTTTTTTAAAGTATCCAAATCCACATCCCCAAATTTTGTCATACAAACACACCATAAAAAATTATAGAATGGTGCTTGACTACACGTGTGAAATGAGATGGCAACCTAACTTCTTAATAAGGATTTAGGATACAAAATACTCCTATCCAATTAATATTTGGCTTTTTGCCAAATCCTTTTTTTTTTTTTTTTTGGGGGGGGGGGGGGGGGGGGGGGGTTAAAAGTGAGTTTAACTATACTTTCAAAAGTGAGAAGAAAAAAAAAATGAGAGAGATTTTAAAAAGTTGTATATAAAAAAATTAAAAAAAATGATGGCAAAACTAATAAAATTAATTCCATCTTACTTTTTCTTTCTTAATTATTATTTTTTAAATGTTAAAGTTATTATTAATTTTACTATAAATGGTTAACAAATTGACCTAATAATTAATGAATATAATTGGCCCCACTTTAATAACATAATAATTACTTTACTAAATTACTTTTTATTGATTGGTGATAGTATACACCACTTTGAAAACCTTTTGTAACAAAATTTGTAGTATCATTACTTCTAAATTTAAAATTTTTAAAAAAATCAAATTTCATTAACAACTAAAAGATGTAGCAACAAGTTCCTTAGTTTACAATTTTTTAATAGACTGGAGAAGGGAAGAAATATTACAAACATAAAACACAATTTGAATCAGAAAATCAAGGTTTAGCTAATCTATGAGCAACATTGTTAACTTCTCTTTAGTGCAATTAAAATTGCAGCTTGAGAAGCACTTCTTCAGTTCCAAAATATTTAGCAAAATATTAGTGATAGACCAATTCATAGCATTTTCAGGGTACTCCAGGGTATCAAAACATAGCTTTAAGTCTCCTTAAATCAATATTACAAAATGTGCAATGAACAAGTGGTGAAAAAGTAGTATTAGTAAGACAGTTGAGGTGCGAATTGGTATCATGATATGATTGGTGATACACGTATTGAGGTCTTGAGATGTGGACAGAAGTATTTGCCTAAGCTCGGAAGAACATGTAAGGTTAGTCATGGATGAACTAGTGTTGAGGACACTTTTTAAAATGAGATTTAAGGACCCAAGCCTACAAGGCACAAGCCCAACCCAAATTCCCAACGTATTTTAGCCTCACCAAATAATCTAAGGCCTCACTTTACTTCGGGCTAATCAGTAAGAGCCCAAACCCTCACTACATGGATCCCATTAGAAAATACAAGTCTACACCACACGTGGCCCACAAAGAGGTGCCCGACTTCACTGTACACAAATCCTTTGCCAAGACCTCAGCTAAGTAAAAAGCCCAACAAAGGCCCAAGGTCCTTCTTGAAACTAATGCGCTCTCTCTTTTTTTTAGACTAAAATGTAAAACTGACTTTCTAATTTTCTTTAAATTTCATTTCAGTCTTTTAACTTTGCTTTCGTTCATTTCAGTCATCTAAGTTTCAGATTTATTCAATTAAGGCCTTTCCGTTAACTTTTTGTTAAAAAATTTTGAAAAAAAAATCTTGAAAATATTTTTCAATCATTAATTGAATTTTTTTAATTTAAAAAATTTGAAGAAAATTTTATAAAATTGAAAAATTAACCATAACATATAACAAAAGTTAATGGAAAAGTCTTAATTGAATAAACTTGAAAATTAGAGGACTGAAATGAATAAAAATAAAGTTAAAGGATTAAAATGAAATCTAAACAAATTTAAAGGGTCAGTTTTGCATTTTACGCTTTTTTTATGTGCAACGAGAACAATATCTAGCCATTTTGGTTGATTAATTATGCGAAATACTATGTACACAAAATTTTTACAATAATTTCACAATAAATTCTAAGTGATAGATTGTTATTGGCTCTAACGGGTGGGCAAAAAAATAATTTTAGTACTGGGTTCAAATTAGAACTAGTAACAACTTACTATCTAGATTTATTGTGAAAGTATTGTGAAAATGTTGTGAATGTAACACTTGTCAGGTATCACACTTTCATTAGTTGAGTAAATTACTAAATCTGTATTTTCTATATAAAAGTTCATATAATTATCCCTAAATAAATCTTAGATGCTTAGCTATCTTTAATGGCTACATGGCCGTCACTAAATGGTATTGGAAAACTACTCGTATGTGTGTTTGTTTAGCTTGAATAGATGTTGGATTGGACCGGCTGACTGGCAACTAAGGAATAGCTAGGTTAGACTTTAGAGTGGTGAGGTCCCAATTGATAAAAGTCCTTGTGCAACAGTCTTACCTCTTCAACTAGTTACTTAGGCCTAAACGTTTAATATCCACCATTAACAAGTAGTAACTAGAATGAGATTGAGCTCCTTGGGGGGCAGATGCGTTTGCCTAAGGCTTTGGTAGAACATGAAGGTTTATCACCGATAGACTAGTTTTAAGACCCAAGCCTACTGGGCACAAGCCCAACTCGAAGACCCAACGTACTTCAGGCTTACAAAATAATCCAAAACCTCACTTACTTTCGGGCCAATAAATAAGCCTAAACTCTCACTACACGAAGTCCATCAGAAAATATAAGACCTCAGCCCCCAACAAAGCCCAGAGGCCCTTCCCGTACTAATGAGCTCTTTCTCTCTTTGAGCAACTGAAAAATGTCCAAGTATTTTGGCTAATTAACCATTATTAACATTGAGAGAGAGAGAGAGAGAGAGAGTCTTTTGGTTGTTAGAGAATTCAATAAAAATTTCCACCAGCACTTCGTGGTAATTGTCATCCCTCTCTCACTGTTCCGACTTATCTCTTTTTGAATCAAGGATTGAAGTTAATCCTTTCACTGAGTAAATCTTTATTTTCTATGAAGGTTCATTTATGTAAAACATAATAAATCTTAGATTTTTTTTAATTGATAAAATTCCAACCTATGATGATCCATCTTTGAAAGTTAGGACACAACTCGTAGCTATTGGATTGGACCACATCACTAGCAATCAAGACTGATTGGAGTGGTGGGTTAGACTCCCTAGCTAGAACAAATTTGAACCTGAACAAAATCTCAATTGATGGGAGTTCACTGTAGCTTAAAACTTAAAATATATATATATATATATATATTTAATGTGTGGTGTTAAAAAAATAGTATTTTAATGTGTTGATGGTTGTAATTGTTATTTTTTGTATTTGATATATTATTTTATTTTTTTAATATTATTTTAATGTGTTGAATGTTAAAATAAAACTTTTAATATTGGATGTATTATAAAGTGGAGTGTTAAAATAGATAAAGTGATGTTTTGAGTTACTAAAAATTATATTTTTTAACTTTCTTACTGTACGTAAATACTCTTCCCTCTTCAACCAGTTACTTCGGCCTAAAGGTTTAATATCCACCATAAAGTAGATCCCTTTTAGCATTAGGTATATTGTTATACAGCAGTAGATATATTTAACACATGGAACCACTATGAAAATTGAAATTAGAAGCTATGTAAGAATGCTGGCTTTTTATTTCACTACTATTTCATTTTTATTGTGAGTTTTGCTTTAGATTTTTTTTTTTTTTTTTTTTTTTTAAGTTTTAAAAAAAAATCTGGGACAATAGAAATGGGTTGCCCCCAAGATGAGCAATGCACAGCCCAAGCGGCAATATTATCGGCAAAGCAACTGGATAATGAAGGAATTTTAGAATAAACTGATACTTTAGCATAAAATTTTGGTCAAGAAGATGGATTCAATTATGTCACGTGCATTTTAAAATGTATATACCCTTGCCTTTTTGAAATGTGTATATACCTTGCTCATGCTAAATGTATCCCAGGCCTCATGCATGTCATTCTTATATATGTTAGGTGACAAATGAGATTAGAGTGGATTTGTAGTAAATATTATCATCCGTTGGATTTTTACCTTTTTACAATATATAGCAAATGAAATATAGGAGAAGTCAAGAGCATAGTAGTTTAATAGCATTGTTTGATTCTACCAATAAAGACAACTTAGGTTCAAATCTCTCTTTCTTGGTTATTATAAAGGAAAAATGAAATATAGGAGGGAAATAAAAGTTAAAATATTTAGGAATAAGTCTGACCGACCTTGCACTTAGAAGATGACTTAGTTGTTATCATGGAGAATTTGCTCAATTGGATTAGTTGTGTAGCATTTGATCGGATCACGACACATTTGCGATAATTGAGCTGGAGAGCACAAATTCTAATTGAATTCGAGATTTTCCTTTTCTGAAATCAGTCCAAAATGGTTCAAAAAAAATTAATTTAAATTAAAGCTTCTCAAAAAAAAAATTTAAAAAAAAAAAAGTACCAAAAATCATCAGTTTGATCCTTAACCACACCTTCTATATGTTCTCATTCATAAATACCAATAATACAACCTAATCTAGTCCTTAAACACACCTTGTGTTCTCATTCATAAATATTGTAGAAGACTATTTTGAACCCTAAGCCCAACCCACTAAGAATGGGCTAGGATGGGGAATCAATATTCAATACAACTAATTTGTAGATATGGGAATACTAGCCAACATTTTGATTCCTTAAGGAAGCGGCTTTATAATTAAAGAAGTAAGACAGACTCTAGAGATGGCCCAATACTGTAAGAAATGGAAATGGAAAAGAAAATATGAAATTCTTGTTTATTACTCTTCTCAAGTTAGCCAAGGATCAAGGGTTCTTGAATGGAGTTACAACTTGTAGTATGATTTTTCTCTCTTTTCTCTCTCCTATTTTTTCAATCCCCCTCAAGGATGATCTTCCTTCCTATTTATAGCTATTCGAATTGCATCACAGCCTTCCACTTGGAGGGTTGCTGATCTTTCTTTGAATATTTGTCTCATCACTGCCTTGCTAATGATGGTAGAGTAGGTTACAGGCTGTGAGTGCACTATTTCATTGATTTTAAATATTATTTCAAATCCAAATATTTTAATGGTGGATTCGTCAAATCTAAATCATTGGTGTTTTTTAAAGTATCCAAATCCACCTCTCCAAATCTAAATTCACATTCCCAAATCCTGTCATACAAAAGCACCATAAACAATTATAGAATGGTGCTTGACCACACATGTGAAACGAAATGGCAGCCTAACTTCTTAATTAGGATTTAGGACACAAAATACTCCTATTCAATTAATATTTGGCTTTTTGCTAATTCTATTTTTGCTAAGAGTGAGTTTAACTATACTTATACTTTCAAAAGTGAGAAGAAGAAAAAAAATGAGGTTTTAAAAGGTTGTATATAAAATAAAAATGATGGCAAAACAAATAAAATTAATTCTATCTTACTTTTTCTTTCTCAATTTTTTTTTTCAAAATGTTAAAGTTATTATTAATTTTACTATAAATGGTTAACAAATTGACCTAATAATGAATATGATTGGTACCATTTTAATAACATAATAATCACTTCACTAAATTACTTTTCGTTGATTGGTGATAGTATAAGCCACTTCGTAAACCTTTTGTAATAAAATTTGTAGTATCGTTATTATTAAATTTTTAAAATTAAAAAAATAAAAATAAAAATAAAAACTCAAATTTCATTAAGAACTAAAAGATGTAGCAACAAGTTCCTTAGTTCACAATTCCTTGACAAACTGGAGAAGGGAAGAAATATTACAACATAAAACACAATTTGAATTAGAAGATCAAGATTTAACTAAACTATGAGCAACATTATTAGCTTCTCTTTAGTCTAGTTAAAATTTCAGCATGAGAAGCACTTCTTCACTACCAAAATATTCAACAAAATATTAGTGATAGACCAATCTATAGCATTGTCAAGGTACTCCAGGGTATCAAAACATAGCTTTGAGGTGCGAATTGGTATCATGATATGATTGGTGATATATTGAGGTTCTTGAGATGTGCACAAAAGCATTTGCCTAAGCTTGGTAGAACCTGTAAGATTATTTATAGATAGGTCATGCTATCAGGTGTCCTTAGAACAATGGTTAACAATCAATTTTAAAAAAAATTTGACACCACTTTTATAGGAAATAGAAAAAACTATCAAAATATTAATTTGTTTTTTTTTTTCTTTTTTAATAAAAACTTTCTTTAAATGGATTATTAACCATTGCCTAAAAGCAACCGTTAGCATTTCTCGTCATGAATAAACTAATGACGAGGACACCTTTTAGAATGAGATTTTAGGACCCAAGTCTACAAGGCACAAGCCCAACCCAAATTCCCAACGTATTTTAGGCTCACCAAATTATCCAAGACCTCACTTCACTTCATGCTTAAAATTAGTCAGCCCAAACCCTCACTACATGAAGCCCATTATAAAAAAAAAGAAAAGGCTACACCACAAAGTGGTGCCCGAGTTCACCATACACAAATCCTATGCCTAGAACTCAGCCTAGTAAAGAGCCCAACAAAGGCCGGAGGCCCTTCCCGAACTAATGAGCTCTCTTTTTGTATGTGCAAAGGAACAATATCTAGGCATTTTGATTTATTAACCATGTGAAATACTGTATTAACGCTTTAATAATAAATTTTAAGTAATAGATTGTTACTTACTATAATTAGTACACAAAAAAATAATAATTTTAATGTTGAGTTCAAATTAGAACTACTGAAATATTATGAAAATATTGTGGACATAACACTTGTCTGTTGTCACACTTTCACTGGTCGAGTGAATCATTAAATAAATTATTTTCATTATGGAGGTTTATTTATTTATCCCTAAATAAATCTTAGATGCTTAGCTATCTTTAATGACTACATGAGTGTCACTGCATGGTATTGGGAAACTCCTCGTATGTGTGTTTGTTTAGCTTGAATAGGTGTTGGATTGGACCGACTGACTAGCAACTAATAGCTAGGTTAGAGTGGTGAGGTCCTAATTGATAAAAGTCCTTGTGCAACAGTCTTACCTCTTCAACTAGTTACTTTGGCCAAAACGTTTAATATCCACCATTAACAAGTAGAAACTAGAATGAGATTGAGCTTCTTGAGGGGCAGATGCGTTTGCCTAAAGCTTTGGTAGAACATGAAGAAGGTTTATCACGGATAGACTAGTTTTAACTTATAAGGACCCTTTTTTAAATGAAATTTTACGACCAAAGCCTACAGGGCACAACCCCAACTTGAAGGCCCAATGTACTTCAGGCTCACCGAATAATCCAAGACCTCACTTTACTTCTGGCCAATCAAAAAGCCCAAATTCTCACTACACAAAGTCCATCAGAAAATACAAGACCTCAGCCCCCAACAAGGCCCAAATTCCCTTCCCGTACTAATGAGCTCTTTGTCTCTTTGAGCAACGGAAAAATGTCCAGTTATTTTGGCTAATTAACCATTATTAACAGAGAGAGAGAGAGAGAGAGAGAGATTCAATAACAATTTCCATCAAGACTTTCTAAGTCAAAGTGAATCATGAGGAAGAAAGCTTGCTCACAGGGTGTTTGGTTTGTTGAATTTTGTAAATAAAAACTTTGTTTCCATCACTCAAAACTTAAAAATTGTAAGTCCCGTTTGATGTTTGGTTTAGTTTTTGAGTTTCTATAACTCAAAACTCAAAATTTTGAGTTTAAGACACGCAATATAGGAACAAGTTTTCAACATTTCCAAGTTTTGAGTTTATTATAAATAAAGGGAAATTTTAACAAGTACCTTTTTTGTGTCCTCACTTGAAAAAAAGAAAAAAAGTTGTCAAAAAAATTACCAAAAGAGAAAAAAAATTTGTCAAAAACTGTCAAAAGTTGCCCAAAAAACTAAAAAGCTGCCAATAACCGTGTTGTTAACGGGCACCTTACAGTGCTCCAATTCAGTCTATGACTGTTACTCCTCTTTACTCTTGGCCAAAATGGCCAACTACCACAATTTTTTGAAATTTTTAGCAAAAAACCACTGTTTCGGAAATAAATGGAAATCTACCACTTTTTCTAGTACTCGAGTTTGGTGAACTCGAGTACCCTATTTTATAGCTGGAAATTGGTGATTAAAAAAAATAAAGTGGTACTCGATCTTAGTAAACTCGAGTACCATGCAACACAGTACTCGAGTACACCAGGCTCGAGTACATTTTATAAAAAAAATACAGAATTTTTTTTTTCTACGGTACTCAAGTTTAACAAACTCGAGTACTGTGTAAATTTTTTTTGTTTTTTTTGCTTGAGGATAATTGACAAATAAACATAAAGATAAAAATAAGTAGCTTTTCTATGTTTTTATTTATTTAAATAGAAGCATTGTAAGATATAGAGATTTTAATTTCGAAATATGAATTTAATTTCTACATTGATTAAAATTGTTCATTGTTTTCTCATAAAAATTGTTCACTATTTTCTGTATAAATTATTTATACGATTTTACATAAAATTATTTTCTATTCAGCATTATTTAAGAAATTGTTCGCTCTCTTTTTTGCATAAATTATTTTCTGTTCACTATTTAAAAAATTGTTCACTGTTTTCTGCATAAACTATTCCTACGATTTTGCATAAAATTATTTTCTGTTGAGAAAAACTATTTCGAGAAAAATCAATGGAAAATCAATGAACGTAGCAAATCGTGAATGTGTACATAAGATGTACAGACTTGTTGAGAAATTTGATTTCGTTGAAAGTACAAAATAATGAAAATTCAAAGGAAAAGTATATACGTTAGATGTATAGATCGTATGAATTTGTTTAAAAATTTGAATTCATTGAATGTATAAAACTGTGAAAACTCAAGGAAAAATTGTGTACATTAGAGGTATAGATAGTACAAATATGTTGAAAAATTTGAATTCGTTAAGTGTGTAAAATCGTGAAAATTCAAATGAAAATTGAAGAGCATACCAATTTTAGTAAACTTAATGGAAAATTAATTACATTAGATGTACAGATCATCAATTTTTTTGCATTGATAAAATCTGTTTCTACATTAATAAAATTTGCTTTCTGCACACCATCTTCACTGTTTTCTCATAAAAATTGTTCACTGTTTTCTGCATTAACTATTTCTAGCATTCTGCATAAAATTATTTTCTGTTCAACATTATTTAAAAAATTGTTCACTCTCTTTTCTGCGTAAATTATTTTCTGTTCACTATTTAAAAAAATTGTTCACTATTTTCTCGTAAAACACCTAGTGAAATCGTGTTTTCTAAATTTAAACGTCAAATCAGAATGCTTTTTCATGCTTAAATTTCACAATAATTGAATTTGTTTTTCTGCATTGATAAAATCTGTTTCTACGTTAATAAAATTTGCTCTATGCACGTCATGTTTACTCTATATTCGAATCTGATTACTGCATTCATAAAATCTGTTTTCTGCATTAATGAAAATTGTTCATTGTTTTCCCATAAAAATTGTTCACTGTTTTCTGCATAAACTATTTCTAGCATTCTACATAAAATTATTTTCTGTTCAACATTATTTAAAAAATTGTTCACTCTCTTTTCTGCGTAAATTATTTTCTGTTCACTATTTAAAAAAATTGTTCACTGTTTTCTCGTAAAACACCTAGTGAAATCGTGTTTTCTAAATAAATTTTAACGTCAAATCTGAATGCTTTTTCATGTTTAAATTTCACAATAATTGATTTTTTTTTTCTGCATTGATAAAATCTGTTTCTACGTTAATAAAATTTGCTCTATGCACATCATGTTTACTCTATATTCGAATCTGATTACTGCATTCATAAAATCTGTTTTCTGCATTAATTAAAACTGTTCATTGTTTTCTCATAAAAATTGTTCACTGTTTTCTGCATAAACTATTTCTACGATTTTGCATAAAATTATTTTCTGTTCAGCATTATTTAAAAAATTGGTCACTCTCTCTTCTGCATAAATGATTTTCTGTTCACTATTTAAAAAAATTGTTCACTGTTTTCTCGTAAAACACCTAGTGAAATCGTGTTTTCTAAATTTAAACGTCAAATCTGAATGCTTTTTCATGTTTAAATTTCACAATAATTGAATTTGTTTTTCTGCATTGATAAAATCTGTTTCTACGTTAATAAAATTTGCTCTATGCACATCATGTTTACTCTATATTCGAATCTGATTACTGCATTCATAAAATCTGTTTTCTGCATTAATTAAAACTGTTCATTGTTTTCTCATAAAAATTGTTCACTGTTTTCTGCATAAACTATTTCTAGCATTCTGCATAAAATTATTTTCTGTTCAGCATTATTTAAAAAATTGTTCACTCTCTTTTCTGCGTAAATTATTTTTTGTTCACTATTTAAAAAAAAATTTCACTGTTTTCTCGTAAAACACCTAGTGAAATCGTGTTTTCTAAATTTAAACGTTAAATCTGAATGCTTTTTCATGTTTAAATTTCACAATAATTGAAAATCCAAATCTGTATGTTTTTTCATGTTCGAATTTCACAATAATTGAATCTGTTTTTTTGCATTGATAAAATCTATTTTGATACACACTTTGTCAAAATTATCCAACAATGATAGATTGTGATTGGTTGTTTATCACTTTCTAATAAACTCACTATTTTTTCTACTTCACCTACAGTCTACCATGTAGAAGCAGGACCGGCTCAATGCATGAAGCAATTGAGGCAACTGCCTAAGGCCCCCTAAGTTCCTAAGGCCCCCAAATTTAAGCAATACAAATATCTCTTTGTCATTGTGAGATTAATTAGGCCTAAAATATTAACCAATAAAAGTAAAAGAAAAAATCAAATTTAAGTAATAGAGATATTTCTTTACCATTGAGAGTATGAATTAAGCCCCAAATATTAACCAATAAATTGAAAGTATTATTAATTTTTATATAAAAAAACCACACAAAAAAAAAAAAAAAAAACATTGACTGTGCAAAACAGAAATCAAAAGACAAAAAAATCAAAATCAAAATCAATCTCAAACCTCAAACCTCAAATATTTTTAATGAATTGTTGGAGAGTGACTTTTTCATACATTTCTTAGCAGCTAGCGCATTGGACCCTCCTCTCCGTTGAGCGTTGCCCTCCTTGAGGTTTTTGCACTTCTCTGAAATGTCTTATTCTTGCTTACTTATGTCGTTGTTTGGTTCTTGCTATTTTGTTTTATTTTCTCAGAATGTTTACTTGGTTGTTTGATACTTTTGCTACACTCTGAAACTTTAACCTTCTGACAAAGCATAGACGCGTCAAATTGGGTTGGGCTAGGGTCCTTGGGACATGTGGTAGCATAGTAATCTCCAACCACTCATCCCTACATACTTATCTCTTAGGGTTTTTTTTTTTTTTTTTTTTAATTTTATTATTATTTTAGTCACAAAAAAAAAAAAAATTTAAAAATTTTACGTTCAATTTCTTCTTTGTTTCTATGTATATATGCATATATATTTTTTTGGGTTTTTAATTATAATATTCTAGTTGTTAACAAAAAAAAATTAATTTTGCGAAAAAAAAGTATAAATAATCAGTTATGCCACAAAAAAAAAAAAGGGTTGATTAGTTATATTGAAGAAAATGTTAAGGAAACTTGAATACAAATTTTTTTTCAATAACTTTGTATCTTAAAAAGCAGAAAAAATATATTTAAATAAAAATTGATATAAAAAGTTAAATAAAAAATTTATTAATTTAATATTATAATATGAGAAAGGCCCCACATAACATTTTCGCCTTAGGCCCCACAATGTATTGAGCCGGCCCTGTGTAGAAGTATAGAACAAGTGCGACAAAATGAGTAGAAATTAGAGATGATTTGAATACAATGAATCGTAATGTATTGAAAATTTCCCTTTATTACATTTTATTATTAGTATTATTATTATTATTATTACTCCTTATTTAGTTTATCTAAAAAGTTAAACATTTTTGGGTTTATCCAAAAATCTATGCCACGAAATACATTGCGGGAAATCAAGACCAAAGAACTGCCAAAATAAAAAATTGAGCGGCATTGTTGCTGTACTTAAATAAGTTGTCATAAGCAGCATAAATTACCAACCAACCAAAAAAAAAAAAAAATAGAAACTACATCCACCTGATCAAATAAAGGTGGTAGGTTGGGTTTTCAGTTTTCACATACAACTTCGAAGCAGGTTCTTGACCAAATATTTTGTTTCTTTAAAGCCTTTCAATATCAGATTTGTTATATACTTTCCCTCTGTCTAGGGGCTAAGAGAGAATAGAATCTATATGTCTGGAAAAAAAAAATGTTTGTAATAGAATCTATGTTGGTTTAATGGCTGCAATCGTGCCTGAAAAATAAAATAAAATGTAGCTCAATAATCAATTTTCTATTATGACTTTTACCTCAGAGCATGTTTTGAGTGTCCATTTATGTGTGTGATTTTGAACTTGTTTCTGTGTTTTTTTTTTGGTGTTTGAAAGTAGTTGTGCCTGTTAAAAGTCCTGAATGCTGATGTTATGATCCATAACACTCAAAACTGTTTGTAAGATGGATTTTGGCTTAAGTAGGACATGATATACTGTTCACTAATTTCTGCATAAACTATTTCTAGTATTCCGCAAAAAATTATTTTCTGTTCAGCATTATTTAAAAAATTGTTCACTCTCTTTTCTGCATAAATTATTCTCTGTTCACTGTTTAAAAAATTGTTTGCTGTTTTCTCATAAAACACCTAGTGAAATCATGTTTTCTAAATTTAAACGCCAAATCTAAATGCGTTTTCATTTTTGAATTTCACAATAATCGAATCTATTTTTCTGCATTGATAAAATCTGTTTCTACATTAATAAAATTTGCTCTCTACACATCATGTTTATTGTATATTCGAATCTGCTTACTGCATTCATAAAATCTGTTTTTTGCATTAAGTAAAATTGTTCACTGTTTTCTCGTAAAAATTGTACACTGTTTTCTGCATAAACTATTTTTAGCATTGGCGCAGTTATTGCATTTAAATGGTTTTTGTGTTTTTTTAAATATGTAACCATATGAATAATGGACAAACTCCATGAAAGAAAAATGAATAATTCGTATAAATCACCTAATGGTAAATCCCTTAAAAAATTCGAATTTGTAAAAAATTTCGAATTAGTTGAATGTAGAAATTCGAGAAAAATCGATGGACATCAATGAACGTACCAAATCGTGAATGTGTACATAAGATGTACAGTTAGTCTAGACTTGTTGAAAAATTTGATTTCGTTGAAAGTACAAAATAATGAAAATTCAATGAAAAAGTATGTACGTTAGATGTATAGATCGTATGAATTTGTTTAAAAATTTGAATTCGTTGAATGTACAAAACTGTGAAAACTCAAGGGAAAGATTGTGTACATTAGATGTACAGATAGTACGAATTTGTTGAAAAATTCGAATTTGTTGAGTGTGTAAAATCATGAAAATTCAAATGAAAATTGAAGAACATACCAAATTGAGTAAACTTAATGGAAAATTAATTACATTAGATGTACAGATCATCCAAATTTGTTTCCAAGGAGGGCATAGTTTCCTAGAACATTGGAATAATATCTTTGGCAATACCTTATAAATTTGTCTTCAACTCTCACTATTTGTACCACTTCTTTTTCTCTTTTCATTTCTATTAAAAAAACATACACAAAACAAAACAAAACAAAAAACAAAAGAACACGCACTATGCTAATCTACGCAAAACATAAATAAAAGCCCACACAAATATATTATCTAGCAAAATTGAGTCATTTGCATAGTGAAATATTGGTTAGTGAAGGATTTAATTCTTAATAGAAGAAAAAAAAAAATCAAACCATATACGCCCAACATAAGCAAAACTCAAAGGGATATGTTAGTAATAGTATAGATAAGCATTGATTCTTTAAAGGCCATGAGAAACTATAATATCTTTGGCAATACCTTATAAATTTACCATTTTGTTTCGGTAGTAACACCCCATGTTTTACCCCGGGAATAATTTCAGGTCATTCCGATGTGTTTCGGCCATTTTGGATTCAAAGATGGAGATAGAAGTTTGATTTAGGGGATTAAAATATAAACAAAAAATGCGTATCATCTATTTAGTATTAAGAAACTATCAACAAATAAAAAAAATACAAAATAATTGTTTCTTAATATATTAAAGTACAATTTATCTATTAAAAGAGAAAACGACCGTCTTTTAATGACAGAAATCATCAATATTAAATTTGTACTAACTCATTTTCCATAGGTAAAGACAAATCACAAATAAACAAATAATTGTACAAACAAAAAGAGCCAAATATAGACAAAATACACACTATGCACACAGGTCAGCGCTACAATTCACACTATAATAAACTAATTTTATTAAATTTTAGCAACTAACCATTCAAAGTTTCAAACCAATTCCACTTTAAAAAGCTCCACACAATATATCCAAAACAATAAAAATAAAGACAGACAATCTACTACTGTAAGTTTCTAAACCAATTCCACTTTAATAGCAAATTATTTGTTTTATAATAAAAAAATACAACTATTTGGGCGACAAAATTAAAAAAAATACAACTGTTTCACACGTGCTACTCAACAACTCGGCACGATTTCACACACTGTCCAGTCATATCATCCACATTCACATGAATACTAAAATATATGAATAATCATACCCTGGTGCTAGAGACATAGCACTGTGTCAATTAAATATGATACTTTGTTCAAGACCATTGCAACTACCGCCGACATCTTCAAATCTCACTGTGACATTGGGAACATTTAAAATCCTGTTCATGTAGTGTTTTTCCAGCCTATATTAACATGACAAGTCCTAATAACTGAAATTATAATGCTTGGAACATGAAATGAGACTATAAATGCACCACAATAATGATCTTATTTCTACCCCCACTAACTTCGTAGATTGACTAAGCTATGAGTCGCAACACCCCAACATTAAATCGTACAATGCGAAACAAGTTTGGATCTACTTCAACAAATGGATTATCACAAGTTCCAGCAGATCAACAACTACAGACATACACAGACCACTATGGAGGGAAATGGGTTGGAAAGAAAAGAGATTTCCTTAATATGCCAATATACACATATGAAAGTCTTGGAAATGTCGGACACATCATGGTCAGCAAACCTACAAAACTAAGTATAGATACCACTGCAATAGAGTTCACTGTAGTAGAACCACCATGGTCAACCCTATACGAGAAGAGGTGTGAGTTGGAGATGTATTGTCGATGGCATGGGTTACGAGTTCCTAAGGCACGCTCAGCCGAGTTACCTAGAGATAAACCTGCCAACATACTTGCTCGTCTTAAACAAGAGAACAATCAAATGCAAAGACGATTAGACCGTTTTCATGCAATCCAAAAGGCTAAGAAGCATCTAAAGGGGAAGACGCAAGAGTGAGCCATCAAGTCTATTAATGAAGTTACTACATTAGATGATGAAAGAAATATTTCAGACTTCTTAGATTCAAGTAATGATGATTTCCAAAAATTTCTACCTACGAACATTAGGCGCTGTTGTTAATGTCTACACGTTCTGTGCAATACAAAATGTTGTTGTTAATGTCTGACAACTGATGATATGTACATTCAACTTTTGCAAATCTAAAGATTAACTGGTAGATTGTAGGTGAAGTAGAAAAAATAGTGAGTTTATTAGAAAGTGATAAACAACCAATCACAATTTATCATTGTTGGATAATTTTGACAAAGTGTGTATCAAAATAGATATTATCAATGCAGAAAAACAGATTCGATTATTGTGAAATTTGAACATGAAAAAACATACAGATTTGGATTTTCAATATAGAAAACACAATTTCACTAGGTGTTTTATGAGAAAACAGCGAACAATTTTTTAAATAGCGAACAAAAAATAATTTACGCAGAAAAGAGAGTGAACAATTTTTTAAATGATGCTGAACAGAAAATAATTTTATGCAAAATCGTAGAAATAGTTTATGCAGAAAACAGTGAACAATTTTTATGAAAAAACAATGAACATTTTTAGTTAATACAGAAAACAGATTTTATGAATGTAGTAATCAGATTCGAATATAGAGTAAACATGATGTGCACAGAGCAAATTTTATTAACGTAGAAACAGATTTTATCAATGCTGGAAAACAAATTCAATTATTGTGAAATTTAAACATGAAAAAACATTCAGATTTGACGTTTAAATTTAGAAAACACGATTTCGCTAGGTGTTTTACGAGAAAACAGTGAACAATTTTTTTAAATAGTGAACAGAAAATAATTCATGCAGAAAAGAGAGTGAACAATTTTTAAAAAAAATGCAGAACAGAACATAATTTTATGCAAAATCGTAGAAATAGTTTATGCAGAAAACAGTGAACAATTTTTATGAGAAAACAATAAACAGTTTTAATTAATGCAGAAAACAGATTTTATGAATGCAGTAATCAGATTAGACATATAGAGTCAACATGATGTGCATAGAGCAAATTTTATTAACGCAGAAACAGATTTTATCAATGCAGAAAAACAAATTCAATTATTGTGAAATTTAAACATGAAAAAGCATTCAGATTTGACGTTTAAATTTAGAAAACACGATTTCACTAGGTGTTTTACGAGAAAACAGTGAACAATTTTTTTAAATAGTGAACAGAAAATAATTTACGCAGAAAAGAGAGTGAACAATTTTTTAAATAATGCTGAACAGAAAATAATTTTATGCAGAATGCTAGAAATAGTTTATGCAGAAAACAATGAACAATTTTTATGAGAAAACAGTGAAGATGGTGTACAGAGAGCAAATTTTATTAATGTAGAAACAGATTTTATCAATGCAAAAAAATAGATGATCTGTACATCTAATGTAATTAATTTTCCATTAAGTTTACTCAATTTGGTATGCTCTTCAATTTTCATTTGAATTTTCACGATTTTACACACTCAACGAATTCAAATTTTTCAACATATTCGTACTATCTGTACCTCTAATGTACACAATTTTTCCTTTGAAATTTCATTATTTTTTACTTTCAACGAAATCAAATTTCTCATCTAGACTATCTGTACATCTTATGTACACATTCACGATTTGCTACGCTCATTGATTTTCCATTGATTTTTCTCGAATTTCTACATTCAACTAATTCAAATTTTTCGAGGCATTTACCATTAGGTGATTCATACGAATCATTCATTTTTCTTTCATGGAGTTTGTCCATTATTCATATGGTTACAAATTTAGAAAAACACAAAAACCATTTAAGTGCAATAACTGCGCCAATGCTTGAAATAGTTAATGCAGAAAACAGTGAACCATTTTTATGACAAAACAGTAAACAGTTTTAATTAATGCAAAAAACAGATTTTATGAATGCAGTAAGCAGATTTGAATATACAGTAAATATGATGTGCATAGAGAAAATTTCATAAATGTAGAAACAGATTTTATCAATGCAGAAAAATATATTCGATTATTGTGAAATTTAAACATGAAAAAGCATTCAGATTTGGCGTTTAAATTTAGAAAACACGATTTCACTAGGTGTTTTATGAGAAAACAGTGAACAATTATTTAAATAGTGAACATAAAATAATTTATGCAAAAAAGAGAGTCAACAATTTCTTAAATAATGCTGAACAGAAACTAATTTTATGTAAAATCGTAGAAATAGTTTATACAGAAAATAGTGAACAATTTTTATGAGAAAACAATGAACAATTTTAATCAATTTAGAAATTAAATTCATATTTCGAAATTAAAATCTCTATATCTTACAGTGCTTCTATTTAAATAAATAAAAACATAGAAAAACTACTTATTTTTATCTTTCTATTTATTTTTCAATTATCCTCAACCAAAAAAGACAAAAAAACAAATTTACACAGTACTCGAGTTTGGTAAACTCGATTACTGTAGAAAATAAATTTTATGTATATTTTTTATAAAAGGTACTCGAGCCTGGTATTCCCGAGTATTTTGTTGCATGGTACTCGAGTTTACCAAGCTCGAGTACTACTTTATTTTTTTTAATCGCCAATTTCCAGCTCAGAAGCCACGGTGGAACTATAAAATAGGGTACTCGAGTTCACCAAACTCGAGTACTAGAAAAAGTGATAGATTGCCATTTATTTCCGAAACAGTGATTTTTTGCTAAAAATTTCAAAAAATTGTGGTATTTGGCCATTTTGGCCCTTTACTCTTTCTCATTTACAAACTTCACTCCAACCTTAGTAATAGTACACCCACCCACCTTCTCATTTCATAAATTTCTTCCATTTTCCTAAACCTTCTTCTTTTCCTCTAAATTTTTTTTCCTTTTGCATTTGAAGACCACCTCGAGCCCAGTTGAAACCAAGAAGCTGAATTCCGAAACCCAGTTGATCTTTGGGTCTTTCATTAGTAGTCACACCACTTCATAGTTGTATCACCCCTCTCTCACTGTTCCTACTTATCTCTTTGAATCAAGGATTGAAGTTAATCCTTTCACTGAGTGAGTAAATCTTTATTTTCTATGAAGGTTCATTTATGAAACACAATAAATCCTAGATTTTCTTTTAATTGAAAAAATTTCAATCTATAATGTTAGCAAAATGATGATCTATCATTGAAGGCTACACGAGTGTCAACAATCCTTGTGCGATAGTCTTTAAGTGTAAATATATTTAACACATGGAACCACCATGAAAATTGAAAACTTTTGTTTTTCAGAAGCTATGCAAGAATGCTGGCTTTTATTTCACAAATCATTTTTCCATGTGAAATGGAAAGATTGTGAGTTCTTCTTTTTTTTTTTTTTTAAGTGAACTGCGTATGTATATTTGTATGAATAACAACTTAGGAAAAAAAATAAAAATAAAAACCAATGGGCAAGCAAGCATCTTTATTAGACCACAGAGGAAAACGAGGTCATTTGGTAATATTGTTCTAATAACGTTATTTGTATTTTTTGAAAATACGTGTGAATAAAAAAGTGTGTGAAAATAAATTTAATGTTGTTTAAAAACTAAAAACATATGTTTAAACACATGTACCAAACGGGCCTTCTCTGGGACTGGGACAATAAAGATGGGTTGCTCCCAAGATGAATAAATGCACAGCCCAAGCGTGCGGCAATATTATGGGCAAAGCAACTGGATAACGAAGGAAATTACAATAAACTGATACTCTAGCATAAAATTTTGGTCAAGAAGTCTTGATGGATTCAATTATGTCACGTGCATTTTAAAATGTATATACCCTTGCTCATGCTAAATGTATCCTAATGCATGTCATTCTTATACTCCATGTTAGGTGGCAAATGAGATTAGAGTGGATTTGTAGTAAATATTATCATCCGTTGGATTTTTACCTTTTACAGTATATAGCAAATGAAGTATAGAAGAACTCAAGAGCATGCTAGTTCAATAGCACTGACTGATTCTACCAATGAATACAACTTAGGTTCAAATCTCTCTTTATCGGTTATTATAAAAGGAAAAAAAAAATGAAATATATGAAAGAACTAAAAGTTAAAATATTTAGGAATAAGTCTGACCAACCTTGCTCTTGGAGGATGACTTCGCTGGTATCATGGAGCATTTGCTCAATTGGATCAGTTGTGTAGCATTTAATCAGATAACGGCACATTTAAAATAATTAAGCTGGAGAACACAAATTCTAATTGAATGCGAGATTTCCCATTTCTAAAATTAGTCCAAAATGGTTCAAAAAAAATTAAGGCTTCTCAAAATTAAAAAAAAAAATACCAAAAATCATTAGTTTGGTGCTTAACCACACCTTGTATGTGTTCTCATTCATAAATACCAATAATACAACCTAATCAGATCTTTAAACACACCTTGCATGTGTTCTCAATCATAAATATTGTAGAGGGTTGTTTTGAACCCAAGGCCCAACTCATTATAAATGAGTTAGGATGAGAACCCAATACAACTAATTTGTAGAAATGGGAATGCAGGCCAACATTTTGATTCCTTAAGAAAGCGCCTTTATGATTAAAGAAGTAAGATAGACTCCAAAGATGGGCCAATGCTAGTAAGAAATAGACAAGGAAAGATGAAATTCTGGTTTATTACTCTCCTTGGGTTGGCCGAGGATCAAGGGTTCTTGAATGGAGTTACAACTTGTAGTATGATTCATCTCTCTTTTCTCTCTCCTATTTTTTCAGTCCCCCTCAAGGATGATCTTCCTTCCTATTTATAGCTATCAAATTGCATCCCAGCCTTTCACTTGGAGGGCTGCTGATCTTTCTTTGGATACTTGTCCCATCACTACCTTGCTAGTGGTAGTAGAGTAGGTTACAGGCTGTAAGGGCACTATTTAGGGATCATTCTACCATTAATGCGGCAAGTTGAGTTGTTGCAATGTATTTAAAGCGAAGGTGGTGGATGTTTTATCTGGAAGTTTCTTCCTGCTTTTATTTGTATGTCAGTATGGTCTTGCTCTGCTTCCAATCTCATAGCTCTCTCCTGAGAAGTATCTATTCCTCGACCTCCTTGGGTGGATTTCCATCCTCGGTTTTCCTGATCCACCTAGTACTTCGATTGTCTTGATTGGGTTGGGTTTGATTTGATGCACAGTTGGGTCCAATTACACCTTGGGTGGATCCCGTTGATGATTCCTTCTTTTCAGGCTCCCTCCTCCACAAATACCAATAATACAACCTAGGCATCTAGGACTGGAACTCAAACTGAATCATGAAAAATATTGATACAACCATCACCTTTATAAATCATTATACAAATGCATACACTTACAAACTCGTCAAGAAAGATTATTTTGCAGTAGTGATTCCATTAAAGCAAATGTTGGAAGAAGGGACCTATATATAATTCTTACATTTTATTTATGCTATTTTTGTATGAAATACTTGCTTTCAAGGATTGAACCTGTACAACCATTTCAACAAACGAAAACTTTAATATTTAGAGGTTTTTTTTTTTTTTTTTTTTTCCAACTTGAGGAATTCAGCCTGCATTTTAGTACACTAGGACACGCTATCATCTGAATGAAGTTCACTGTGAGAGAATGGTTTACACGTTATATTTACATGGTATAGGATTATAGTTCACAAATGAAAAGTATACTAATTTTTTTGCCTGGACAAAATAATCCAATATTTTCTTTTTGACGAGGAAAATATTGAATTGATCATCTATACCTTACAATAGCATTACAGATTAGGTTATCAAAATGTATCAGTTTATCATATTGTCATACAAAATGTAATTCTACTACAAGTTGGATAGACCCAGTGTGCTTATATGCTTCTTCTTTGATGGATAAATTCAAAAGTCACAAAACTAAATGGATTGAATCCATGATCTTACTTTCAATTTGTTTATGAGAGGAGACATACCTATTGTTCCAAGGACCATTGGCACTGGCTTTTCTACAAGCAATTCTCGGGAAACTTAGCACATGACATGCCAAAAGAACATGAATTCAACTTGTTGTCTTCCCAACTTCACTTTTATAGAAAATAATTAAAAATATATAAAGGTTAGTAAAAGTAATTTAAAAATAAAAAAATAAAAAAAACTTATCAATTAAAGAATTAACAAAAAGTAGCAAAAGAATTCATGTGGCAAACCTCAACTAGTCTGTTAAAGATTCATTAGCAACTCTAAAATTTGGGATTAAGACTTATTGTTATTATTTTTGTAGTACTATACAAAAAATCAGATAAGTTGTAATGCCAGCATAGTACATATTAAATCACACAAATTATTTTTCATCTCATTAAAAATCACAAATTATTTCTCAAGCTTTCCTTGGAGGCGCAAAGTAAATGCTTGCAAGGATACGAGAATTTCCTTCAACTTCTCCTTGACTGATTCATCAACCAGATTACCATTGCCATCAAACTTTGTAGGAGGTTCACGTGCGTTCAAGAAGAACTCAGGTTTGTTGATGAAATGAAGATCCAGAAAAACTCCAATTTGGCGAAGGTGATACTGTGACCGTTTCCCACCAGAACCTCCTGAAGCACTTACAATTGCAGCTGCTTTGTCAGCGCAAACATTTGGTGGTCTAGATGCCCAGTCAATTGCATTCTTCAATGGAGCTGGTATAGTGGGGGAAAGAAAAGAGTTGGCAAAACACAAAGCAGAAATAACAAGCACTTGGTTTTATGGTGTAAAAACAGGATAATTGAATTTGTTTTCAAGCTTTACCTTTCACGGTTCAAGGCATTTCATTTATAGAAGAGTTTGTTACAGATTCAAATTCAAATAAAATTCTGACTTATCACATATATATACAAATTCAGTTATACTTCTATCTTATCACTTAGATACAAATTCAAAATACGATTCTATCTTATCCTAATCCTTTCTCATCACAATCCAAGATTTGTATTTTAAATGCTACAGCTGTGATGCATCAGTAACTAACATCAGTAACTCTAGCTGCTTATGAATTAGCTGCTATCCTTGACAACTACACCTGTATCCTTAACATATGGTAATGCATAATCCTAATATCTTGAAAAAAAAAAAACAATTTAACATATATAGACTGCGAACTAGCACCCCGAGCCACTCTCGTTTTCTTTTTGACAATTGAATAATATAGTGAAGGATCTATCAATGCCATTTACACAAAGGATAGTCAAGTATTCTTGCTTGAGACTTGGGAACAAGGTTAGCGTTTCCATTTTCATCCGTTGTAAAATTTTTCCAGTTGACTCAAACATCTTTAGTTCTCTATATATTTTCAACTATGCATAGTACAAAGGATATTATTAGATTAAATGATTAAATTTTTTTTTTTTTTTTTTGGACATTCGATAATTTATTATATTATAATATCTGAGCAAGAGGTCTTAGATTCAAATCCTGTTAATAAGTGTAGTTTAGATCCAAACGTGAAAAGTGAGTGTTAAATTAAATGATTAAATTCAATATTTTCTTATTGCTTAAGTTTTCCGGATAATTTTTCTAAATAATAATTGGTAATTTATCAGATATTAGAGATGAAAGGGTGCTCATCTCTGCCGAAAGTATGCATACGCCTAATAAATCAGCTTTGTATTTGATAAGAATGAAGAATAAATATATCAACAAAATAGTGCCAGAAATTGAAATCTTAAGAATTGCCATAGTAAAAGACAATTTCACAAGAACAAATGTCTACAACTCTCGAATCAGTGACAGAAAGCAACACGATCGAAGAGGATTATATTAGATTGCAGCATCTGAAAGAAGCAACATCTAGAAACTAAGATATTGCTGTATTAATAAGATATGGTCATTTTATCTGTGTCTAGCTCTATGCCAGAGACAGCACGCACGCAGTATAGACAATCAACTTTCCAACAGATGACCAGAATAATCAAGATCAAAGAGGAAAGAAAGTTCCAAGCATCTTGGCCCTACAAAGGACATCAATGATTGATCAATAAGCATTGAGGAAGAATTTACAGAAACTGGTCCCCAAAATGTTTTTTTTACTATGTTCAAGCTCCTTATAAAAAAGTGTCATTTCGATACAACCCATGGAGGTTGGGTTGGTGAACATTGAAATTTATCCAAAATAAATTCAACTACCCATGACAAAAATTTGTAGACCAAAACTGAAAAGTTGCAAACCAAACCAATTTTCCAAGACTTATGAATAAAAAGAAGGTATAGAAAAGGAGTACCTGAGACTGAGTAGTTGCACTCGGGCGAGGCAAAGAGAATGGAATCAGCTTCTTTAATCTTCTGGCGGAAAGCTTCCACGGCTGTTGGGAAAGTTCCCTCTCCTTCTAAGTCAGTGTTGAGCATAGGCAAAGGTTCAATGTCTATGTACTCTATTTCCAAGCCATTGATGGACTTGCTCAGCTCGATTGCTATAACCAAACACACAAAAAATCAGAACCCAACTCCCAAAAACAAAGAAGAAAACAGGAAAAAAACAAAAGCTGGGAAAGTACCAGAACGAACAAGGCCACGGTTATACGAGCCTTTGCGAAGAGACCCACATAGAGCCGCCACTTTAACTCTTGGTTTTGCGGCTACAACTGCCTCCATAGCTCTCTCTCTCTCTCTCAGTCTCAGTTCTCCGATTCTCTCTTCTTTCCTGTTTCTGTGTGCGTCTGAAGGATGTGTCAGTATTTACACAAGCTGAGAAAATAGTTTTTGACTTTTGACGAAGAGAAGTATGAGTTTCGTGAGGAAGCCACTCTATTAGTCCATGTATATTAGAGCATCTCCAATACTCTCCATCTCATTCTCTATCTTATTTAAATATTTTTTTAATTTTTTTAATTTTTTTAATTTTATTCCCAACAATTATATTTTTTAATAAAATATGTTATATTCACAATATTTTTCACAATACTTTCATAAGAATTACATCAAAATTTTATGTGGAAAGTTGTTACTAGTTCTAATTTAAACCCACTGTTGAAATTATTTTTTTCTCACCAATATTAGCTAATTACTTAAAATTTATTATGAAAATATTGTGAGAGTATTTCTAAAAGGTTATTTCTTATTCTTTTCCTTTCTTTCAGCCATACGTTTCCTTTTCTTTCTTTTTTCTCTTGGTTTTATCTCCACCACACACGTATCCCACTATCTCCATCTACCCTTCTTTTTTCTTTTTCTAGTTCTTTCCGGATCACTTGTCTCCAGAACAACATTCTTCACTTCTCCGTCTCTGTTTCTTCCTCTTTCTCTTACACACACACACACAAATTTCTCTCCCTTTATCTCACACAAAAAAATTCTCTCTCATACACACATAGATCACCGGCAGAGAAGTGGAGATCGGCGTTCTACATGGTTTTTTTTTTTTTTTTTCCTGGTTTGATCAGTTTTATTTTATTGCTCAGATTTCATTAGGCTTATGAGAAATATTGTTTTTGTGTTTCAAATCTTTCGATTGGGTTTTGTGTTTTTGTTTTGATTGTGGTATGTTACCGTTGAGATAGAGAAGGAATGAGAGAGAAATAATTTTTTTTTATTCAACCGGGTAATATTTTATGGGAGGATATTGTTCAGAGAGCTACAGTGATTGCTACAGTGCTCTCCAGGCCTGGAGAGCTACTGTAGCAACTCTAAAATTTTTTTGGAGATAAAGAGCCTGTTGGAGGGCTGTTTTTGTGTGAACAATGGCTTTTCTCTCCAAAATTTGGAGATGGCCAGCCCTGTTGGAGATGCTCTTAATATTAGCTAAATTTTGCATATTCAAGTTAAAAAATATCACCCACATCGTTGGGTAAAGCGGTAAACTAGTATAAAATAAATTATAGCAACCATTAGAGCATCTCCAATAGGGCTCTCTATCTCCAAAATTTGGAGAAAAAAGCCACTATTCACCCAAAAATTGAAGTCCAACAGCCTCTTCATCTTTAAATTTTTTTTTAGAGTTGCTACAGTAGCTCTCCAGACTTGGAGAGCACTGTAGCAATCACTGTTCATATTCAAAAATTATTTCCCATTAAATTAATACCGGTTGAATTAAAAAATTATTTGTTTCTCTTTCCTTCCTTTCTGTTTCTTCTTCACTTCGTCTCTCTCTGTGCTTCTCATCAGAAAACAACTCTCTCTTTGCTTCTCATCAGAAAACAACGGTGAAGCACAAAATCGACGGAGCTCTCTCTCACAAAACGATTTGCCCAGATATTTTGAACCCCAAATCGTTGCTCAACCACCAGTGAGGAAGAACAGAAATTCATTAAAATTGATTAAAATTTTTAATTTTCACTCAATATTCAAAACGATAACAACAGAATTATTCTTGATCTTTTCTCTCAAACATCTCTAAACTCAGTCTCAATCAAAATACAAACTCAAATCACAATTTTAAAACTAATCAAATTAGAACCAAAAAAAAAAAAAAAAAAACAAAGCTGACCCATCTAGCTTCGGTGGGGAGGGGGATATGCGGTGGTCGGAGAAGGACAAGCGGACGATCTTCATGTGTGTGAGAGAGCTCCAGCCGAAGTGCTCCTAGAGCTCCAGCCGAAGTGCTGCTAGAGTAGAGCTCTGAAGTGCTGCCAGAGTAGAGTGAGAAGAAAAGAAAAAAAAGAAAAGTAGAGCTCCAGCCGAAGTGAGAAGAAAAGAAAAAAAGAAAAGTACTCCTAGAAAGTGCTAGAAACATAGAGATAAGGAAAAGATACGGAGGAGAAAAAAAAGGAAAAAAGAAAAGAAAAGAAACGTGTGGCTGAAAAAAAAAAATAAGGAAAAAAAATCCTAATTGAAAAATACTACTACAATATTTTTACAATAAATTTTAAGTAACAGATTGTTATTAGTTAATATTGACAAGTAAAAAAATAATTTCAGTGTTGGGTTCAAATTAAACTAATAACAACTTTTCACATAAATTTTGTTGTGAAAGTATTGCGTAAAATGTTGTAAACATAGCACTTCTCATTAAAAAATATAGTTGTTAAAAAAAGAATAAATGATGATTAAAAAGAGAATAAATAATGAATGAAGAAATAATATTTAAATGAGATAGAGAATGGAATAGAGAGTCTGTTGGAAAGTGTATTTGAAAAAGTTGGTAGATAAAAGCTAAATGTCACTGTTCATTCTCCAAATTGGTAAAATTTGAAGAAAATTTGGAGAGGCTGCTGGAGATGCTCTAAGAGCATCTCCAGCAGCTTCTCTAAATTTTTGTATTATTTGGACAATGAACAGTGACATTTAACTTTTACATATCCACTTTTTCAAATACACTTCCAACAGATTCTCTATTCCATTCTTTATCTTATTTAAATATTATTTCTTCATTCATTCTTTATTCTTTTTTTATCATCATTTATTATTTTTTTAACAACTATATTTTTAAATGAGATATGTTATATTCACAACATTTTACGCAATACTTTCACAACAAAATTTATGTGAAAAATTGTTATTAGTTCTAATTTGAATTTACTACTGAAATTATTTTTTTTCTCGTCAATATTAACTAATAACAATCTATTATTTAAAATTTATTGTGAAAATATTGTAGTAAAATTTCTTAATTAATATTTTTTATTTTTTATATTATTTTTTATTCTTCCCTTTCATTCTCCTTCACACACGTGTCCTCCATCCCCTTTCCTTTATTTCTTTTTCTCCTCAACCTTCCAGCAACATCATTTTTACTCTTCACATCAGAGAAAAGAGAGAGAGAGAGAGAGAGAGAGGAGAGATCGGCTTGGGCCTCCACCGCCGCTCCAGCTCCAGCTGCCGCTCCAGCCGCCGCTCCAACTGCCGTTCCAGCTCCAGCCGCCGCTCCAGCTGCAGCCCCAGCCGCCGCTCCAGCTGCCGTTCCAGCTCCAGTCGCCGCTCCAGCTCCAGCTGCTGCTCCGGCCGCCGCTCATCGTCCTCCCCACCACCAGGCTGGGTCAGATCGGCTTCGTCTATCTTTTTTTTTTTTTTTTATAATCTTGTTCTGATTCACTTTGTTGTTACAATGGAGCTTAGATAGGCTTTCATGCTCTTGATCTGTTGTTTTTGTTTTGATTTTAGATTTGTTGTTCTAATTAAATTTGTATTTTTCCCTGTTCTTGATCTGTGATTGTGTTTGTGTTTTGATTGGTTACCGTTTGAGAGAGAGAGATGAACAGAGAAGAGAGGAGGAAAGAGAAAGAATTTTTTTTTATTCGGCCGGGTATTTTGTAAGATGAAATAATGGTTTGGAGTTGCTACAGCGTTCTCTAAAACAAGAGAACTACTGTAGCAACTTCAAAATAAAATTTGGAGAATCTGCGCGTATGGAGAAGCCGCTGGAGCATGAACAGTGGCATTTGGTGCTCCAAAAATAGATATACAGGGGCTGTTGGAGATGCTCTAATTATACATGGTTATTATTATTTACATAAAAATTCATTTTTTATTACTTCTTTATTCATATAGGATAGGAAGAAGCAGAAATGATTTAAGAGAGTAATAAAAAAAAATTGATAAAAAATAACAGTTTAATAAAATAAAATAAAAAACACAAATTCTTGTATAAACTGTTGCGAATGCTCTTACATTTTAAGATTTATCCATTTGTTTTCTAAATTTAAAAGCTTATAATCTAAAACAACATTTTAAATTTTAAATGATGTAGCTATATATATATATACTTTGCAAGATTAAAAAAATTAAATTAACAATAAAATAGATGAAATGGGCCATTTTGAAATGAAAATGATTCTATTCCGTATTTTGCTATGTGAAAACGAAGAAAATTGGTATAAACATGAAATTACAAAATACCCATTGTTACAAACTACAATAAAGGCATAATACTAGTTATTTAAATGTATTCTTCCACTCTTTCATTTTCTGTAATCTATTTTAAACACATGTGATGAAAAAGTAAGATCTTTTTTTAATATTTCGAACATTTACATTCTCCTACTTTTTCGTTCACTATATTTAGTTAAAGAGAAATGATATATTCACAATATTTTTACAACAAATCTTAAGTAGTAAGTTGTTACTAGTTGTCATTGTTGGGGCAAAAAAGTAATCTTAGTGTTAGGTTCAAATTTGAACCAATAACAACTAACCACCTATAATTTGTTGTAAAAATGTTGTAAAAATATTGTGGATGTAGCACCTCTCTTAGTTAAATGGCAATAATGCAGGCGAGTGTAGAGACTGAGGATGCTGACATGGTTGGTATTAAATTATTAAGAGAAACTAGCCGCGAACTCGCGCATTGCGCGTGATAATTATTTTATGGTGGTTTTATTATTATTTTTTTAAAAATTTAAACTAATTTAATAAAGAGTAATTTATTTTGTAATCATATTTTTATTTATTAGAGGAACAATCATAAATGTAATATAAGAATAATCATAAATCATAAATATAAATTTTGTCGAACCAAAATGAAAACAATACAATTTTTTACAGAAATTCAAAAGGAAAATTAACGAAAATATTCATTTTTTAATAAATATAAAATTTGGAAATTATTCTTTTAATTTTAAACAAACTTTCTCAAACCTTATTTTTTTTGCCTATAAACCAAAACACCAAAAAATGTAACTAAGAAAATGAATAAAACTTAACAATAATTAATTGGACCAATTAGGAAAACAATTTGTTGTAATTTAATCCACCCAAAACATATTATCAAATAAAAAATTATTAGCAAAATCTAAGAATTAAATTTCTATATATGCATTGTTATAAAATAATAATAATAATAATAATAATAATAATAATAATAATAATAATAATAATTAAAATAAAATTACAAAAGCTAAAATTTGTCCCCCATCCGATAATTTTTGTTTGGTTAACCTTTGATTTTCTCTAAATAAATGGCATTATAGTGTACTTCTAATACAACTATTAAGAGTACTTCCTCCACCACAAAGGATTAAAGAATAAACAAAAATTAGTAAAGTCTCATAGTTTAACATCTAAATTGAGCACTATAAAAAATCATGCTATGTAATAGAAGAAATATCAATTTACAATAAATACCAAATTATCCAAATCATGCTATTTAATAGAATAATATTATATTTTTATATGCTATATTTAATTCTTTATAATGCAATAAGATAACATTTAACAATCAAAGAGAACAGAAGAAAAAAAAAATTTAAAAACAAAACTAAATCGCATTAACCAAAAGTAGAGTTTTAAAGAATATAAAAAATTATCAACTTGAAGTAGATATGCAAGAAAAAAAATCCACCAAAATTTTGAGAGAGAGAGAGAGAGAGAGAGAGAAACAACCTTTTTGTTGTGATGAAAAACTATACATAGAATGGAAGGGATAGCGACAAATTTATAGTAAGAATGTGTGAATAAGAAAAAACAAAAATAAAGGAATATGAAGGGAAAGAGGAAAAATGATATTAATTTAGATAGTAGTGGAGAGATGAAAAGTTAAGGGAGAAAGGTTGGAGAAGTAACGAGGAGATGAAAAGGTAAGGGAGGGAGAAAGGTTGGAGAAGTGTAAATATTAAAAAAAAATGTTAAAAACAATTATAGGAAAATTGAAAAAAAAAAAAAAAGATAATGACGTGGACGCTGATGTGGCTCAACTAGAGCGTAGCAACAATAAATGCTATGTTTCAGCTTTTAGAAATATATATAGATATAAAATAATAATAATAATGATTAAAATAAAATTGTAAAAGCTAAAATTTGTCACCTATCCAATTATTTCGTTTGGTTAACCTTTGCTTTTGTCTAAATAAATGACATTATAGTGTATTTTTAATACAACTATTAAGAGTACTTTGTCCATCACAAAGGATTAAAGAATAAACAAAAATTAGTAAAATCTCATTGTGGGGCCCGTGGGCCTGGAAGTCTCGGCCCACCTTTAGGCTGGCCCAAGGCCCATTCCGAGGAGTGATGGTTGTCCCAGGCAGTTGTCTAGGGGCTTTTAGCCCTCTGGGCCCACGCCGAGGACGCCCCCTTCCTCGGCATACCTGTCCTAATCCCAGGTGGGGGACAAGCCCAGTATAGGTGGTCACATCCACACTTAATGCATCTACCTAACTCCCCTGGCAGTATTAATGCTGAGAGGACTCCTGAACAGCGGAACCTTGGGTGCTGCGACCCACAGTAAGGTGGGGAGCGTGGCTGATGGGACAGGTCCTTAAGCAGTGGTCTGGATGATTGACAGTTGGAAGGCTAGGATCGACCGAAGGAGATATATAATGCAAGGTGCCCTTCAGAATGAGGGGCTCCTCGGCCGTCCGAGGAGCAACCCCAAGCCAAGAAGAACGGGGCAAAGCCCCCTCGAAGGAAGAACGCTTCCGGAGAACCGGTGGCAAGCCTGTTAGCGCCAAACCCTTCGTCCCACTCTCTAAAGAAATGTATTGTTGGGGGATCTACGACAAACGAGCCCCTACAATTGGCGCCGTCTATGGGGAGGGTTAGTGCGCTGGCCGGTGCAACCGGCGATCGTTCTAAGCAGTCACTTCGCAGAAAGTAAAAAAAAAAAAAAGGGAAAAATCGCAACAAAAAGAAGACTCAACAGCAAATGAAAAGAGAAGTTTTTTATTAGTTCATGAAAAGAAGATTACAAAATACAATCAGAGGCTCAGGCAGGCTTGTTTTACAAGCTTTATTACAAGCTAATCCTACAATCGGAGGCTCAGGCGGTCCGATTCTACAACTAGCTAGAGGGAGGGGGAAGTGTCAACCCGTGCTTTTATTGGCATCAAGAGAATGGGAGAACTTGACAATAAAAGCGGGGAAGGGGGCTGAGGCTGGCTCGCTTCAAGGCGGAAGCTTGAACAAAGCGAGGAGCAGATGCAGGGGCACCGGAATGTCCTCCCCCGTGATGTTTCCTTGATGCTTTCCAATCCTCCCAAGCGCTGGCCGTTGGAGACGGCAACACTCAGGCGCCAACCATGACATGAGTTCGCGTGTCTCCTCCACCGGAGGTGCGCTCCGGGGAGAGACGTTAGGTACTTCAACAACGTCCCACCTGGCCACCGCATACGGCACTGCCAGTGTTACGCCCGGACTCTGCCGCGCCGGAAGCCCAGTGGGGGCTGCGGCCACAGTGGCCCTCAACCCCATATCTCCCAACTTTGGTCACAATCCTGGCGGTGGTGTTAGAGGGGCTCAGAGGGGCGGAAGGACGTATTTCGGGTTGTGGTGGAAGGTCCATGGAATGAGGAGAAACATTCCCCCCAGAACGCCTTATATAGAGGGCAAAAACTGGTGGGAGTTGAGCCGCGCAGAATTCGAAGGGAGGATTGTCAAACGGAATTAATTCTCACCCAATTCTAAGGGGATTGCCAACCGCCAGATTCGTGTTAATTCACGAGGGCATTAATGAAAACGCGTCTCGCTCACCGAAACGTCAAGCGCGGGGCACGAAAGGCCAAGCGACGCCTCGAAAACTAAAAGATGGGGAACACGAACTGGAGGCGAGGTCAACGTCACGTGTGAGGTCACAATCCGACCTGAGGAAGAATAGCTCCCAGCAAACGATCCGGGGACACCGTTACACCAAAAGCAAAACTCTCGGATCCGAGGACGAGCTCCTACTAAAGAGCGTTGGACAAAACCAAGGAACTGCATGGTCCTCGGACTCAGTCCTATAGGGAAACTGACTGCTTCAGAAGAGCTAAGCACTAGACAGAACCAAGGTATTGCATGGTCCAAAGACTCAAACCTATAGGGAAACTAGCTGCTTAGCTGACCACTATATCTTGAAGGCAGCAACTGTACCTAGGCCTTGCATGGTCCTCGGACCCAAGCCTACGGGGAGCTAGCCACTGTATCTTGAAGGCAGCAACTGTACCTAGGCCTTGCATGGTCCTCGGACCCAAGCCTACGGGGAGCTAGCCACTATATCTTGAAGGCAGCAACTGTACCTAGGCCTTGCATGGTCCTCGGACCCAAGCCTACGGGGAGCTAGCCACTATCTTGAAGGCAGCAATTGTACCTAGGCCTTGCATGGTCCTCGGACCCAAGCCTACGGGGAGCTAGCCACTATATCTTGAAGGCAGCAACTGTACCTAGGCCTTGCATGGTCCTCGGACCCAAGCCTACGGGGAGCTAGCCACTATCTTGAAGGCAGCAACTGTACCTAGGTCTTGCATGGTCCTCGGACCCAAGCCTACGGGGAGCTAGCCACTATCTTGAAGGCAGCAACTGTACCTAGGGCTTGCATGGTCCTCGGACCCAAGCCTACGGGGAGCCTGCCACTATCTTGAAGGCAGCAACTGTACCTAGGCCTTGCATGGTCCTCGAACCCAAGCCTACGGGGAGCTAGCCACTATATCTTGAAGGCAGCAACTGTACCTAGGCCTTGCATGGTCCTCGGACCCAAGCCTACGGGGAGCTAGCCACTACCTTGAAGGCAGCAACTGTACCTAGGTCTTGCATGGTCCTCGGACCCAAGCCTACGGGGAGCTAGCCATTATCTTGAAGGCAGCAACTGTACCTAGGCCTCGCATGGTTCTCGGACCCAAGCCTACGGGGAGCTTACCACTTTCTTGAAGGCAGCAACAAAATCCTCTATAGGAGACTAACTACTTACTGAAGAATTGAAGCACCAAGCCGACTATTTAGGGAAGAGCCAACCAGCGGAAGGCCTTCTGGGGTATGAGGGCCGTGGATATCAAAAACCTCCTCCCCGTTCGAGGGAACGTGCAGCAGGATTTTGAGGGGCTATTGTGGGGCCCGTGGGCCTGGAAGTCTCGGCCCACCTTTAGGCTGGCCCAAGGCCCATGCCGAGGAGGGATGGTTGTCCCAGGCCGTTGTCTAGGGGCTTTTAGCCCTCTGGGCCCACGCCGAGGACGCCCCCTTCCTCGGCATACCTGTCCTAATCCCAGGTGGGGGACAAGCCCAGTATGGGTGGTCACATCCACACTTAATGCATCAACCTAACTCCCCTGGCAGTATTAATGCTGAGAGGACTCCTGAACAGCGGAACCTTGGGTGCTGTGACCCACAGTAAGGTGGGGAGCGTGGATGATGGGACAGGTCCTTAAGCAGTGGTCTGGATGATCGACAGTTGGAAGGCTAGGATCGACCGAAGGAGATATATAATGCAAGGTGCCCTTCAGAATGAGGGGCTCCTCGGCCGTCCGAGGAGCAACCCCAAGCCAAGAAGAACGGGGCAAAGCCCCCTCGAAGGAGGAACGCTTCCAGAGAACCGGTGGCAAGCCTGTTAGCGCCAAACCCTTCGTCCCACTCTCTAAAGAAATGTATTGTTGGGGGATCTACAACAAAACGAGCCCCTACACTCATAGTTTAACATCTAAATTGAGCACTATAAAAAATCATGTTATGTAATAGAAGAAATATCAATTTACAATAAATACCAAATTATCCAAATAATGCTATGTAATAGAATAATATTATATTTTTATATGCAATATTTAATTCTTTATAATGCAATAGGATAACATTTAGCAATCAAAGAGAACAAAAAAAAATGTAAAAACAAAACTAAATCGCATTAACCCAAAGTAGAGTTTTAAAGAATATAAAAAATTATCAACCTAAAGCAAATACGCAAGAAAAATAAAAAATCCACCAAAACTTTGAGAGAGAGAGAGAAAGAGAGAGAAACAACATTTTTGTTGTGAGAGAAAACTATGCATAAAATGGAAGAGATAGCGACAAATTTATAATAAGAGGGTGTGATAAGAAAAGACAAAAATAAAGGAAGACGAAGAGAAAGAAGAAGAATGATATTAATTTAAACGGTAGTGGAGAGATGAAAAGGTAAGAAAGGGAGAAAGGTTGAAGAAGTAGTGGGGAGATGAAAAGGTAAAGGAGGAAGAAAGGTTGGAGAAGTGTAAATATTAAAAAAATGTTAAAAACAATTATAGGAAAATTGAAAAAAAAAATAAAAAAGATAATAACGTGGATGCTGATATGGCTCAACTAGAGCATAGCAATAATAAATGCTATGCTTCAACTTTTAGAAATATATAGATGTTAGTGTTATAAAAAGTTTCACATCTTTTGTTACAATTACTCATGTGATAAGTTGTGAATAGTAAAAAAAAATTAGTGGAATGGTGAAGGTGTATATCTCTAACACTCACAACTCACCACGTGACGAATTGTGAAAAAAATTGTAAAACTTTTTGTGGCATTATCATTTTTCAATTATTAACTACGTAAGTGATGATGAGGCAAGAAGAAAAGATCTCGCATGTTGACATGTGAGGTTGGTCTGTTACACAAGTGATGAGGTGACAATAATAGGGTAAAAGGAGAGTTTCTTGTTAGTGCAATTGTATGTTGACACGTGGAAATGGTATGGTAAAGGATTGTGTCCCAATGTTTTGGGGCACTGACTGAATGAAGTAGTCCTCATGTACGGTCTATTTGGGATTTGCTTATTTTGTTGAAATTGAAAGTTTTTTACTGAAGATATTGTAGATAAAGGTAAAAGTTAGTTGAAATAGTATAATGAAACTCATAAATAGTACCAAAAAGTGCAATGAAACCCATGAATAGTAGTAAAAATTAGTTGAATAGTAAAATAAATTGGTTTTTTAAGCTGAAGCCAAACGCACACATAATAAAATAGAATATAATCTTTTTGATAATCAATAGAATAGAATATAATTGGTTGCCCCAATATATATATCTTGTGCATAACATAAGTCTTTCAATTGAGTAAAAGTAATGGTAGAACCACAAATTTTATTATAACTTGCTCAAGTGATAAGTTGTGAATGGTAGAGTTGTGGACCCACATGAACCTATAACACACACCTAGCATCTAAGTGTTGTCAACTGAGAGAATTTATAACAAGTATGTATGGTAAAGGGTCATAGGTGACAAATGACAAGTACTTTTGCTTGGACAAAGTTTGTGGACACTGGACGCAACTATTGTGCCACAACTCTGACGTGCATGGTAGGCATGAATGGTGGATTCATGTAAAAACAATTGTCTACTACTTACAATTGATCACATCAAAGTTGTGGAAAAAATTATGACACAAAAGTTGTAATCATAGAAGAATTGTTGGACAAAATATTCCACTATTTTCTTCATGACAAGGAAAATCTTGAATCAATCATCTATATCTTATAATAGCATTACATATTAGGTTATCAACATGTTATCACTTAATCATATAATTATGCAAAATGTAATTCTGCTATAGGTTGGATGACCCAGTGTGCTTATATTCTTATTTTTTATAGATAAATTCAAAAGTTATAAACCTAATTAAATGGATTGAACCCATGATCACACTTTCAATTTATTTATGAGGGAAGACATGTCATTTGGTCCAAGGACCATTGGCACTAGCTTTTCATCACCAAGCGATGAACAACATGAACAAACGCTTGGCTACTACTAACAATTTTGAAAACTTAGCACATGACATGCCAAAAGAACATGAATTAACATAAAGTACAATTTCAAATAAAATGGAATGGAGTAAAAGAATACATGTGGCCGACCCTGACTAGTCTGTTGAGGCAACTCTAAAATTTACAATTAAGGCTTGCTTTTTATTATTGTTGTTGTAGTATATAAATGATCAGATAGGTTGTAATGCCAGCATAGTACATACCAAATCACTCATTAACTTCCACCAAAGAATAACAAATAATTTCTCAAAGCATTCCTTAGAGGCGCAAAGTAAATCTCTACAAGGATAGAAGAATTTCCTTCTACTTCTCCTTGGACTTGCTCAGCTCAATTGCTTTAACAAAACACATATACAATCAATACCCAACTCCCAAAAACAAAGCAAGAAACAGAAAAAATAAAAGCAAAGAAAGTACCAGAACAAACAAGGCTACGGTTATACGAGCCTTCACGAAGAGACCCACATAGAGCCGCCACTTTAATTCTTGGTTTTGCGGCTACAACTGCCTCCATAGCTCTATCTCTTTCTCTCTCTCTCTCTTAGTCCCAGTCTCAGTTCTTTGATTATCTCTTTTTTTTTTCTCTGTGTGTCTGTAGGATGTGTCAGTATTTAGATGAAAATAGTTTTGAACTCTTTGTAGCTATCTATCTAAATCTGCTTGTATGGATTTGACCTTGACGATGAAAAGTATGAGTTTAGTGAAAAACTCACTTATATTAGCCAATGTATACTAAAAGCATCCGCATTAGTGGATGTAAAATTTTTGTTTATTTTGCAAAAAAAAAAAAAAAAACATACTTTTTCTAATTTACACATCTACCTCAGTTTGTTTATTCTACACACTCTTTTTATTTAAATGATATTTTTCTCATATTTTTTTTATTATTTCACACCTACCCATGGCCACCAACTTTAGCACATACGCCAACTCCATTTTCTATGAACACTTTCCCTTTTTTTTCTCATTCTTCTTCTTTTTTTTTTCTTTTTTTTTTCTTTCTTTTCCTCCTCCTTCTTCTTTATCATTCTCTCAATTCATATCTCTCTCTCTCTCTTCCCAGTTCCCTCAATCAATCTTCCTCAATTTACCGCCCCTATCAACCAAACACAGTGAAAGGCAGAAGCTCAAATCAATACCAAAACAAAACCCACACATTCTATCATCAATTCCAACAAACCCACAAAATTCCCCAAGCTTGAACATCAATTCCAGCAAACCCACAAAAGTCCACCAAGCTTGAAACCAAATAAGAGAAAAAAAAACCTAGATTATGTGGGAATTTTGTGTTTGGAGGGATAGATTTCTCTAGCTGAAGTATTTGATGATGGGTATGTGTGGAGATTTTGTGTTTAGAAGAGAGCATGTCTAATGAGGTAGATAGAGAAGAGAGTGAGGGGAAGAGAGTGAAGGGAAAGTGACGAGAGAGAGGGAGAGAGATCAGATCTGTGGAGAGAAAGAAATAATAAAATATAAAATGCAAATGAACAGTAACCGTGTAAATATATACGGTTACCGTAGAAACTTTGGATATTTAGACAACTTTAGCTTGACTGTTGTGGAAGATTTTTTAGGCAAAATGTGTAAAATTTGTTGTTTTTTGTATTTTGCAAAGTTTTACAAATGTTGTTGTGATTGCTCTAAGATTAGATAAATTTTGTATATTCTAACTTCAAAAATCATCCACATTATTGAATGCAAATTTGTGTAAGGGTGAGTTTGGTTCAGCTTTTTGAAAAAGTGGGGGTTTCAAAAGTGCAGTATGAAACATGACTTTTTTAAAAAGCTAACTATTTGGTTCAGTTTGTTTATTCTACACACTCTCTTCTGCTGGCTTCGACTTTTGTCGTCGCTACTCTGGTTCGTATAATCACCCATAGAGACGGAGTTCAAACTATTACTGTAAGGGATTGATTCTTTTTTTTTTTTTTCTTTAGCTGATTTGGGAATTTGTTATAGATTTTTTTGTGTTTGGATTTGGAAATTTGTTATTGAATTGAACCTAGGCTAGACGCTATTTTTTTTGTGGTCTTTGTAGCAATTAATTTATCAAGGGTTTTGGGGTTGCAAATGACGATCTGCCTTGATTTATCAAAGGGTTAAATTGAGTTTTCAATAAAATGTGAAGCGCAATTTGGTAACTGAACACAGAGTCTAACGGTAATATTTATGAACGCGCATGGGCTTTTGGAAAAGGCTCTAAAGAGCTACTTTCTGAGAACACGCATTCCCTTTCACATTTCAAAAGCTGCGTTTTGAAACTTCACCAAACGCTTATATTATTTTTTTGATTTCAAAAAGTGCTTTTTGCTAGAGAAAAGTGCAAACAAACAAGCACTAAAATACAATGCGAACTACAATAACCATGTAAATAAACAAGATTACCGATCACATGAAAATTTATTTTTTAATATTTCTTTACTCATATGCACAATGAGAAAGAAACAATTTAAGAGAGTAAAAAAAATTGATAATATATTATATTTTAATTAACCCGATCTAATTGTTACAAACCACAATAGAGGCACAACATTAGTTATTTAATTGTATTCTTCCACTTTTTCATTTTCTGTAACCTATATTAAACATGCATAATGAAAAGCTAAAGTTATTTTTATTATATGTATCTTCTGCACTTTTTGATCCTCCCACATTTTTATTTCAAATGGAGGATGTTGTGCTGATATGATTTGTCTATTAAATTAATAATTACGTAAGTGATGAGGTGAGAGCATCTCCAGCAAGCTCTTCAAATTTTTGTATTGTTTGGAGTGTGAATAGTTCATTTTATTTTTTGCCTACTTACTTTTTCAAATATACTTTCCAACAGACTCTCTATCTTTTTCTCTATTCCATTTAAATAATATTTATTCATTATTTCTTTAATATTTCTTTTTCAATCTTCTTTCATTCATCTAATTTTAATGAGAAGTTCTACGTCCTTAACATTTTATAATATTTTTACAATAAATCAATGTGATAAGTTATTATTAATTTTAATTTGAACACATTACGTAAATATTTTTTTTTTATCAATATTAGTTAGTAACAACCCACTACTTAAGATTTATTGTAAAAATATTGTAGTGGCATTTTTCAATTTTAATTTCTTATTTTTTTCCCTTATCTTTTTTTTATTCATCCACACGTTTCTTTTCTTTCTTTCTTTTTCCTCTTTTTTTCTCCTCCACACCTTTCCCTTATCTCTATCTTCACTTTTATTTTTTCTTTTGTTCTCTTGTACTTTGTCTGAGCTCTCTTCACTTTACTTTTTTTTCTTTTCTTCTCTTCGTCTACTCCACTGGAGCTCTCTTCACTTTTCTTTTTTCTTTTCTTCTCTTCGTCTACTCCAAAGCATTCAAGAAGCTCTCTCTTTCTTTCTCTCTCTCACACAAACAAATTCTCTCTCATACACACATAGATCACTGGCAGAGAAGTGGAGATCGGCATTCTACATTTTTTTTTTTTTTTTTTTTGTTCTGGTTTGATTAGTTTTATTTTTTTGTTTAGATTTCATTAGACTTATGAGAAAGATTTTTTTTGTGTTTCAAATCTTTCGATTGGGTTTTGTGTTTTTGTTTTGATTGCGGTATGTTTTAGTTTGTAACCATTGAGATAGAGAAGTAAGAGAGAGTGAAGAACGAAAGAGAAAATGAACGAGAGAGAAAGAATTATTTTTTTATTCAACCGGGTATTATTTTAAGGAGAATATTGTTTAAAGGAGTTACAGTAATTGTTAGTTGTTACAGTGCTCTCCATGCCTGAGAGCTACTATAGAAAATCTAAAAAAACATTTGGAGATGAAGAAGTTATTTAAGGGGTGATTTTTTCCTCAAAAAGTAGAAATAGAGCATCGGTTGAAAAACCTCTGATAGGGTAAGAAGATCCAAAAGATTTTAACCAAAAAAAAAAAAAAGATCCAAAAGATCTTGTATGTTGACATGTGACGTGACTTGTGAGGTTCATCTGTTACGTAAGGGTCCGTTTGATTCGGATGATGGAAAAGTGGGAGGATAGAAAATAGAGAGAGGATGAAAAAGTGAGAGGATAAAAAAGATTTTAGTTTTCCTCATTCGTGTTTGGATGGAAGGGTGGAAAAGTGGAGGAATGGAAAACTTTTTTGTTTGGTTGGAAAGAGAAATGGGAGGATGGAAAATGAAATTTGTATAAATTTACTCATATGTCCTTATTAAAAATAATGCTCAATTAAGAAAGAAAAAAAGAAGAAGCAAACAACCAACCAAAAAAAAAAAAATGCAATCATCCAAAGTTTATTAAAAATGAAAATTCATGTCCAATAAAAAATAAGAAATAAATTTAAAAAATTAAAAAGAAAAAACGTCCAAAAAAAAAGCACTGTATAGTAATATGGTGAATCATGGATTCATGCACTGATGCACATCATCATATTTATTAAAAAAAAAAAAATCAACGTCCAGTGAAACCCAAAAGACAAAAAAGGAAAAAAAAAATGATAGGCAAGCCACGTTTAATCATTTATTGCGACAGGTTGAGGTTGCCAAAAGAAAATGTGGGCAATTTTGTCTAAATATTTTTGTTCACTTTTCACTCTCATTTTCTCTCCAATTTAGAGAGATTGTGTTTTGGAGGGGGAGGAGAGAAAACTTGTGGATCCCACCACCAAAATCTCTCCTCTTTTCCACCCTCAACCAAACAACCAAAAACAACATTTTCTCTCTACTTTTCTCTCTTTCATTTTCTATCCTCCCTAAAATCACTCCAAACAAACATAGCCCAAGTGATGAGGTGATAATAGGGTTAACGTAGAGTTTCTTATTAGTGCAATGGTATGTTGACACGTGGAAAGGTTAGGCAAAGTATTTATATGTCCTAGTGTTTTAGGGCACTGGCTGAATGGATTTGTCCTCACTCCTCAGCTAATAGAATAGAATAAAATTGGTTGCTCCAATATATATCTTGCGAGGTCTTTTCCATAACATTGTTTTATTCCAAACGTTAACGAGCACGCACATGTGTTTGTTAAGGGTGTGTTAAGATGGATCTTATTTAATAAAAAAATTAAATAAATAAATAAAGGTATATAAAATTGATCCTACTGGTTATTTTAATATATTTTTTCTCTCACTAAAGTTGGCTTTACACTAAAAAAATGACATGAAACTGTAAAAAAAAAAAGATAAAAAGATAAAAAATAGTAAAAAAATGTCAAAGTTGCTTTTAACAACACTACAAAAAACGCGCACTGAAGCTGCGTTTTTCAAAAACGCGGCTACAAGTGAATGGTTGAGCCGCGTTTTTTAAGAACGTGGCTCCACGCTGGACCTATAGCCAAGTTTTTGAGCCGCGGCTATATATCAAGGGTGAAGCCGCGTTTATAAAGTTGGCTTCACACTAAAAAAATGACATAAAATTGCAAAAAAAAAAAAATAATAAAAAAATAATAATAATACCAAAAAAGTCAAAAAATTGCTTTTAACGAGCACCTTATAGTATAGTGTTCGGTAATACAACTCTTTGTTTTATTTACTGTAGTGTTTATTTCTCACATTTTGTTACACACTAAATACATAAACACATTTTTGCAGTAAACTACAAGTTCAATGCAAAAATTGTGTAGTTCAGTCCAAAAATTGTGTAGGTATATATTATTTAAGATTTTAGAAAATAAGCCCAAGAAAAATTATAATTATAGTGGCCCCCTGCCCCCCTAAGAAAATTATATTTGCCCCTTCACCCCTCTCCTTTCCCTCAAGAAGAATGAAAATTGACCTCTCTCAAACTAAATTAACCCAAAGACGATAAAATGGTTACATGCATAGCCTACTCTTTTGGCCCATCGCCCCTATTGAAACAATTTTTTTTAGTACAAATACAAACCCACTTCTACAAATCTGAAATTCCTAACAATTACACTCAAGAGTCAAGAGAGATAGGCTCAAAAAAAAAAAAAAAAAAAAACCTCAAGAGGGAGAGAAATCTAACAATTAACCTTCCAAGCCAACCGCATGTCATCTAAGAAGGAATGAGGGAGAACAACCACTAGCCGCTATTCCCACTGCTTTACCGTTGCTCACACTCACTAATATAAATATATAATCACTCTCCCTCCATATCTCTCTCTCTCTTCTATGGATAAATGGACATGGATCCATTACTATTGTGCGTGGAATTATTTACCCCAAGTGTGTGGTTTATAGGAGCCTATATAAGCTAATAGTAAAACTGTGGAATGTCAACCACAAGTTACTAACAACAATAAATGTTTTTATTAAATTGGAATATAAATATTATTATTGTATTAAAAATAGTATCTTGTGTAGACCAATTAAATTGACAAATTTGAAATTTTCGAACTCAACTATATATATATATATTTAATACTACTTTTTTACTTATTCATGGTATTACACAGTTAGTTAATAGTTATATACGCTTTTAATAACGTCTTCTTCTTTTTTCCTGGTATGATTTTTAGTTATTGTAGATTATTTATTAGATTTTTTTTTTTTGTCAGTTGTAAGTTGTAAGTTAACATTGTGTATCACCCATGCGTATAGTTATGTGGTGATAATTTATAAAGTTATTTTGCCTTTTGCAACTAATTAGTTTTCCAAAAATAAATACAAATATTTTAGAAGTCATTGCTAGTGATGCAATATTACCTACCTTTAATGAAGATATCTCAATTTATGAAAATCCTCAACCAATATTTTTCATAAAGAATTTTTTTTATTATGAAAGAAGATTTTCTAAGGGACTCTATAATTTTGAACATTAAAAGAGAGATTGCAACTAAATTCTATACAAAGTCCATCATATATGATTTATTGGGAATTAAACAATAATCGAATTCCATTTTAATAGATAATTTTGTTAAGAATCCAATCTATTGATTCTCAGTTTTGTAGTTCTTCGAGGGAATTAGGCCTCCATTGATTGATTCTTCGAGGGAATCGACCTCCTGTAGCAATTCAAGAATGAGCTATTTTCATGTATTATTCTTCAATGAATCCTTACAATCTGAGTTGTGGCTTATATCCTATTGTAACTAACTAGGTACAACAAAGCACAACTTAACTAAGTACAACACTTAATGCAATACAAGAATAGTACAACAGTACAACACCTTATAACTACTGGTTACAAGCCTCTCTTGCCACCCTGTCACAACAGCTCATCCTAACACACTGCCTTGCACTGCTCAACACACTGCCCTGCATTGTCCATCAGGCTGCCCTGCATCACGGACTGTCTAGCCCTGCAGTCTACACTGTCTAGCCCACGCAGCCTCAATGCACTTTAGTCAGTGTCCTAACAAATTTAGTTTAAATGTACTAAGAAAAAATTATTTTGTCTTTTCTTTTGTTGATTCTTTGTTTATATATATATTCAATAGACGTTAATTAGGTTGGATTTACATGAAAAAAAAAAATTATTCATGTTTGGTCCCCCTCAACTTCAAATCCTAGTTCCGCCCCTATGTACATTGTACAGTAGTGTATAAATTAGTTATTACCATATTTGCAAGTGGAGTCCAATTGAATTGATCTTTCGGTACATTAGTTCGGTGTCATATATCAATTCCATCATAAGTAGATCCCTTAATGAGAGATGCTTTTTGGTACTCTTGAACAACTGTAGTTCGGAGATAATATAAAACGTACTGAAAATTGAAACTTTGTGTTTGAGAAGCCAAATTGCAGGAATGCTAGCTTATATTCCACCATCCTATGACACAAGCCTAGCATCTGAGTGTGGTCGACTGAGAGAATTTATTACAAGTATGCATTGTAAAGGGTCATAGATGACAAATGACAAGTACTTTTGAGCTCTTGCTTGGACAAAGTTTGTGGACACTGGACGCAAGTATTGTGCCACAACTATGACTTGGTAGGCATGAATGGTGGGTTCATGTGAAAACAATTGTCTAATACTCATAATTAATCACATCAAAGTTGTGGAAAAAATTATGACACAAAAGTTGTAATCATAGAAGAATCGTTGGACAAAATATTCCACTATTTTCTTCATGAAAAGGAAATACCTGAATCGATCATCTATATCTTATTATAGTATTACATATTAGGTTATCAACATGTTATCAGTTAATCATATTATTATTCAAAATGTAATTCTATTACAGGTTGGATAGACCCAGTGTGCTTATATTCTTCTTCTTTGACGGATAACTTCGAAAGTTACAAACCTAAATGGATTGAACCCATGATCTCACTTTCAACTTGTTTACAAGGTAAGACATGCTCTTTGGTCCAAGGACCATTGGCACTGGCTTTTCATCACCAGGCAATGAACAATATGAACAAAAGCTTGACTACTACAAACAATTCTCAGAAAACTTAGCACATGACATGCCAAAAGAACATGAATTTAAGTTTTCTTTCCAACTTTTAATTTACTTTTATAGAAAATAATTAAAAATATATAAATATTAGTAGACTTATCAATTAAATAATTAACATAAAGAACAACTTCAAATAAAATGGAATGGAGCATAAATGTACATGTGGCCTACCCCGACTAGTCTATTGAAGATCCATAGGCAACTCTAAAATTCGAAATTAAGGCTTGTTGTTATTATTGTTGTTGCAATAAATAATCAGATAGGTTGTAGTGCCAGCATAGTACATACCAAATCACTTATTAAATCAGATAGGTTGTAATGCCAGCATAGTACAGACCAAATCACTTATTAATTTTCATCAAAGAATAACAAATATTTTCTCAGAGCTTTCCTTGGAGGCGCAAAGTAAATCTCTGCAAGGATATAAGAATTTCCTTCAACTTCTTCTTGAATGATTCATCAACCAGGTTACCATTGCCATCAAACTTTGCAGGATGTTCGTGTGCGTTCAAGAAGAACTCAGGTTTATTGATGAAATGAAGATCTAGAAAAACTCCAATTTGGCGAAGGTGATACTGTGACCGACTCCCACCAGAACCTCCTGAAGCACTTACAATTGCAGCTGCTTTATCAGCCCAAACATTTGGTGGTCTAGATGCCCAGTCAATTGCATTCTTCAGAGGTGCTGATATAGAAGAAGAGAGAAAAGAGTAGGCAAAACATAATGCAGAAGTTACAAGAACTTAATTTCATGGCAATGCATAATCCTAACAATATCTTGAATAAAACAATTTAACATATATAGACTGCAAACTAATTAAGTACTCCCCCTACCCCTCTCGTTTTCTTTTTGACAATTGAACAATATAGTTAAGGGTCCATTAATGCCATTTACACACGGGAAAGTCAAGTATTCTTGCATGAGACCTGGGAAGAAGGCTAGCGTTTCCATTTTTATCGGTTGTGAAATTCCTCGAGTTGACTCAAACACCTCTGGTTCTCAATATATTTTTAACTATGCATAGGATAAATATTGTTACATTAAATGATTAAACTCACTATTGCTTAACAACTTAAGTTTTTAAGACTAATCGGATAAATAATTTATTATAGTATCTAATAGTATCTAAGTAAGAGGTCTTAGATTCAAATCTTGTTAATAAGAGTAGTTTAGGCCAAGACTTGAAGGGAGAGTGTTGAACTAAATAATTAAATTCAACATTTTCCAACCCCTTAAATTTTTGAAAAAAAAAAATTGTTAATCAAATATTAGAGATGAAAGAATATTTATCTCCGCCTAAAGAATGCTTACGCCTAATAAATCAGCTTTGTATTTGATTAGAATAATGTAGCATCAAGATAAAAAGAAAACAGTGCCAGAAATTGAAATCTTGCTACAGTAAATGACAATTTCACAAAAGCAAATGTCAACAACTCTTGAATCATTTGAATTAATGACAGAAAGCAATATGAAAAGGATTATATTACTACATATTGCAGCACCGAAGGAAGCAACAGCTGAATCCTATGAAATTGCTGCATTAATATAGTAAGTATTAGAGCATCTACATCAGTATGTGCAAAATTTTTTCCATTTTGCACATCTAAAACTTACTTTTTCTATTTTATACACTTATTTTTACAAAACACCCACATCAATTTATCTATTATATACATTTATTCAAATAAAATATTCATTTTTTTAACACTGTGAACAGTAACCATGAGAGGAGAGAGAAAGGAAAAGAGAGTGAGGTGAAGAGAGGAGAGAGAAAAAAAGAATAAAAAAAATTATTTACACGGTAATCAGTAACCGTGTATATATACACGGTTACTGTTCATTTGCAAGACCATTGTGCATATTTAGATATTTTTACAAAGACTAATATGAGAAGTTTTTGAATTAAAATATATAAAATTGAGCACTTTTTATATTTTAGAATAGTGTCTATAAACTAGTGTGGTTGCTGTTAGAAATGTTATTTTATCTGTGTCTCGCAGTCTCGCTCTATTTTATCTGTGGTCTATGAGGGTGGAACCCTCGTGTGAGGGAGAAGATATATGCAACATAAAGAGGGTATTCTTTTCGAGGTCTACTGTCTACGTCTACAGCTTTCATTGTATATGTTAATGCTATATTTAGCATTGATAATAGTGCCATTTGCTTTGGCAATAGAGAATTTTGACCGTTGATTTTATGTGTTGTGGTTGTGGACATGTGGTTTACAACTTTCACTATTGATGTTTTATTATTTTAATTTCTAGTTTTGTATATTTGATATATATATATATATTGATAATAGTAACATGCATTCTTATTTATTGAAGTATTGAATTCATTTTAATTTTTTGGTTTATTATAAATAATTTTAATGTGCGTTTGAATTGAAATGAAAAATTAAAATTATTTTACTATTTAGTTTATTTTTGTTACTATTTATGGACTCTACTACACTTTTTAACGCTATTTATGAGCTCCACTATTCTATTTCAACTAACTTTTACATTTACTACAGTATTTTCAGCAATAATTTTTCAATTTCAGCAAAATAAGCCGTATCCATACCAACTAAGTTAAAATTAGTTTATGAAATAATTTTTTTTTTCTAGAATATTATTTTAAATCTATGAATCTGTATCTTGATGATTGCTCTCACACCAATTAATTTTTCATGTGGGTGAAAATCAAACTTCAAATATCTTTTCTGTTTGACGACGAGAGTTTTACTAATTAAACTAACTAAAATTCACAAAAAAAAAATTAATAATCATGATTTTTTTTTTTTTTTGGTCATATTTAACTTGGTCCACTTGAAAACAATTCCCGACTCCACCAACCATCTTGGCTCGTGACAAAGAACATCAATGAAACATCAGGAGTTGTTGAAGCTCCTTAAAATAATTTGTCATCTTGAAACAAATTGTACCGTGTTCAAGATCCTTTAAAAAGCTTTTAATTTTTTCTCTTAAAATATAATAGCTCCTCCAACTTTAGGAGTTTCATTCTGATACACCTCATGGAGGTTGGGTTTGTGAAACTTTCCCAAAATAAAGTCTAACACATGACAAAAAATTTGTATACCAAAACTGAAAAGTTATTTACACACCAATTTTCCAAGACTAATGAATAAAATGAAGGTATAGAAAGGAGTACCTGAGACTGAGAAGTTGTACTCGGGCGAGGCAAAGAGAATGCTATCAGCTTCTTTAATCTTCTGGCGGAAAGCTTCCACAGTTGGTGGGAAAGTTCCATTTCCCTCCAAATCAGTGTTGAGCATAGGCAAAGGTTCAATGTCTATGTACTCTATTTCCAAGCCATTGATGGACTTGCTCAGCTCGATTGCTATAACCAAACACACAAAAAATTAAAAACCAACTCCTGAAAACAAAGTAGAAAAACAGAAAAAACAAAAGTACCTGAACGAACTAGGCCACGGTTGTACGAGGCTTTACGAAGAGACCCACATAGAGCCGCCACTTTAATTATTGGTTTTGCTGCTATAACTGCCTCCATTTTCTCTCTCTCTCTTAATCTCAGTTTTTCTCTTATGTTTCTGGGTGTATCTGAAGGATGTGCCGGTATCTCAGTATATAGACGAGCAGAGAAAATAGTTTTGAGTTCTTCTACCGCCACAATAATGGAGGGTGCACGTTTTGGTGGTATTAGAATTTTTTAATAGTTTTTTTTGCGTCTATCTATGTCTGCCTGGGTGGGTTTGACCTTGACCTTGCCTTTGTTTCGTAGAAGGGTCTCCAAATTAGAAAGTTTTCAAAATATGAAAAATATAAAAATTTGTAAAAAACGAATTAGTTTTTTTTTTCTTTTTACATAAAATTTTCTAAAAATATTTCCTATACCAATGTTCTTAAGGTATTTGTTATTTTTTTCTTTCATGAAAAATTCCTTTTTTATTCCAAGATTTATTCATTTATTTATTACACAGTATCCCAATTACATTTTACAAATCTAAAAGTGTATAATTTGAAACATTTGAAAATTTTAAATAATGTAACAATATGTATATTGTAAGATTTAAAATATTAAATCTGAACCATTAAACAGATGAAACAGACGTGTTTGAAACGAAAATGACCCCATTTTGTATTTTGCTGTCTAAAAAGGGAGAAAATGGGTGTAAATACGAAATTACAAAATTGACCCATTATCCCATTGTTTCAATCTACAATAAGGTATAATACTAGTGATTTAATTTTATTCTTCCACTTTTTTATATTCTGAAATCTATACTAAATATACATGATGAAAAACTAAAATCTTTTTTATTATTCTCAACATTTTTTATTCTCCCACTTTTACATTTATTCAACCAAGAGAGTACCTTATAATATTTATCTGAACCGTTATTGAAAAGATTTATTTCAAATGAAAATAATGCAAATAGGAAGAGTGGGGAGAGATGGAGAGTGTTGATGGGGTTAGTCTATTATTAATTACGTAAGTGATGAGGTGATCATAGGGTAAGAATAAATTAAAAGAGAAAAGTTCATGTATGTTGACACGTGGGGTTGGTCTATTACTAAGTGATGAGGTGATAGGGTCAAAACTAAGAAGGAAAACTCATTTTTGTGCAATTGTATGTTAAGACGCATCATATCCTGATCATTGGCCCCGTCTTCTTGTTCATTTTACATGTTAATGTTCTATCATTGCCACTCATTAAAATTGAAAAATGAAAAGATGTTAACTGGTAGTCTAGGAAAAATTCCTAGATCAATATTCCATCGATTTTTGAAGTCACTCCTGATTTATATACTCCTTCATGCTTCATATATAGCATCAATTAAGTTAACCCAATCATCTGGACCCTTTTTTTAGCTGAAAGGTTTAATATATGCCATTCACTTAGGCAAGGACTATCATTATAATGAGGCCTTTTCGATCCGTGATAATCGTAACGTGGTTTGACTTTGGCAATCAAAATCAAAGTCACACACGATGTCCAAAACCAAGTTACACATGATGTTTGACATCTTGTAAAGTAAGGACTTGCAAATTAAGTCCCAGTTGGTTTAGGACTCTTGTAGCCGTCCTAACATATTGGCAATACTAGTCAAATATATATATATATATATATATATATAAGTGAAATTGACAGAGTCAGGATTTCAATTTTAAGAGGGCAAGATTAAAATAAAATATTAAAAGTAAAATTAACCTAAAATATTAATTGATAAAAATAACAAAATGAATAAATAATTGCAAACAAATGTAACTACAAACATATGTTTTATATCATTAAAATAAAGGAACAAATATAATCAATGCATAGTTACTAATAATCAAAGGAAGAGATTAATCTAAGTACATAAATTTTAGACATTTAATTTGATTCTTTAAAATATATTAAGAAAATAAATCCATCTTACTGTATTAACACTTAAGAATATAGCAAATACTTGTAAAGTTGAAGGTACAGCACTAACAAATTAAATTGAGGCCTAGAAAAAAAAAAAAATGCTTCTCACCAAAATAGTATGGAGAGAACCACTTCAAATTTTTTCTCTATCTTTTTATTATATGTGAATTTTGAAAATCTCATCGTTGAATTATAGATTCTTTATATTCTTAATATACATATTAAATTTCATTCAAATCAGATAATATTTACTATTTGATCAATAAATGTATTTTTTATGTATAATTTTATACTACAAAAATTTGAAATTTAAACATTTGATTGATGACATAGCTATTAATCTTTGATTTTCTTGAAATTTTGTAAGCATGAGGATATAATAAAAACATGCAATCTAATGGTTAGATTTTCAAAATTCACATCTAATAAAAAATTATTGGAAGAGTTTGAAAAGTTTCTCTCTAATCCCTTTCAAAAAAAAAAAAAAAAATCAACTAATTCCCTATATAATAGGCAACATTAGTATTTTACTTTAGTTAATTGCACATTTTATCCCCCACTTGGGCTTGATTATTTAGCACCCATAAACAAAAGAAATTGCGTAGATCTAACTAACGAAAAACAATAATTTCTCAGAAACGGGAACAAAATTTCATTACCACATTACATACCAAAGAAACATTTACAATAAGTTGAGCTAATTAAATGCCACTGCAGCACAACCAAAATAAAAAGGAAAATAATAACCCACACAAGCCTCACCCCCATTGCATTAAAAAAATCATATATTTTTTGCCCCTTCTGTCTGAGAATTACGCACATATTATCTTATCACTTGCCTTGAATACGCGAAGTAAATTCATGCAAGGCTAGAAGAACTTCCTTCAACCTCTCTTTGGTCTCTGCATTGACCAAGTTACCATCTTTATCAAACTTTGCAGGAGGCTCGAATGCATTCAAGCAAAACAATGGCTTATTGATAAAATGAATATCAAGAAAAACTCCGACTTGGCGAAGATGATACTGTGCTCGTTCGCCACCACCACTTCCTCCAGTGCTTATAATGGCAGCAGCCTTGTTAGCCCAAGCATTTGGTGGTCTAGATGCCCAGTCAATAGCATTCTTCAAAGGTGCTAATTAAGAAAAGAAAGCATAATACATGCACAAAAATTATAAGCTATATTGTTATAAATCTAATATTCTTTTTCTAGGCCCGAAATTAAATAAATCTTGTCTAATCCATAAATTGGTTAAGAGCCAATTCCTACATTTGCTATGTATGATTCTAATCATTTTTAATTAAAATTTTCTTATATTCTAATGTTTGGTTTGTTATGGCATGCATGCATAGTTAACCTTTTTTTTTTTTAATAAAAAAAAAGATATATACTTCAAAATTTTTCTCTTGGTATCAAATTAAATTTCATTTCAAAATAGATGAGACATGGACAGAAAATCATATTATTTCTGATAAAATCACAAACTTCTCCTCCAAACTAGATTTTTTTGAGGGTGGTTTGTTAAGTGTTTTTGAAGTAGATTTGACACAACTCTGTTAGGTTTATATATTAAATTATAATGATTTTTACAAAGAATAAATTATAGTTCAATAATCATCTCTACGCACAGAAAAATAAACCACTTCAAGCACTTCATTTCTCAAGATTCTTGAAAATAATTAATTAGCAAACGCCAATTTCGACAAAGAAACATTTCAATATATTGGAGAATGAGAGAAAAGAGGGTACCAGCGAGGGAAAAGTTGTACTCAGGCGAAGCAAATAGAACACTATCAGCTTCTTTTATTTTCTGACGGAAATCTTCAACTTCTGGCGGAAATGTTCCCTGGCCTTCAAGGTCAGTATTTAGCAAAGGTAGCTGGTCGATTTCTATGTACTCTATTTCAATTCCTTTGACTGACTCTTGGCTTAGTTGGATTGCTACAACAAATTTTTATCATATCAAAAACTCATTTCACATAGAGAAAAATGTATCAGAAAAATTAAGGAAATAACTAATCAAAAAATAAATATCCTTATATAAAAACATGGGTAAAATCTAAGTCAAGATAATTTAATTAGTAAATAGTTCTTATCCAACCATATGCATTTTTTTTTTAAAAGTAACAATGCCAAAAATTAAGGAAATAACTAATCAACAAATAAATATCTGTAGGGGCGTTAGGCCTAGCAATATATATATATATATATATATCCATGTACATATTGGGCCGGGGGTCCAATTCGAGGACATGAAATAGTCCGAGGAGGTGTGAACATTATCATGGGAGTCCGTGTTAGTAAGTGAAGATGTTAGTTTTGATCATAAGGATCCATGAGGGTGGTCCGAGGATGAATGCCTCCTCGGCTGAGCAAAGCCAAGGTCTGAAGGGGTGGTTTGCCATCCAGGGCAACGTTCCATGAAATTCTATTGATACGGATAAGCATCACAGAAGTGCAGGATAGAGGGAAGTCCTAAAATATCTAAAGAGAAAGCTATTACCACCGCATTAAATGCTTTGTAGCTAACTCTCTAGCCACATTAATGAGAAAGTGATACCTGAATAGTAATTTTCAGCCTTACAGCTACTACCAGAGATTTCAGGAAGGTGCTGATGGGACAAGAATCAACACCAGCAATCTATTGTACACATGAAGGGTAGAGATGAAGGAAGGAAGAGAGTATAAAACAGAAAGAAGACTCTGAAGAAAAAGATCAAGAAATTAAGAGAAAAACACTGTAGCAATCAAGAATTGAACTTGTAATCAAACTTGAGAGAAATATATAAAAAACTGATCTCCTCGAATTGTGCCAATGACGATTTTCTTTAGATTAACCCAATCTATCTTAATTTTCTTGTCATTTTGATCCACTTTACTTGTTGTCTAACTCATTAAAGCCCAGTTTTTCAACCTACTTTCTACAAATTCTTTGTATTGGGCTCTTTGGGCCTAAGTTCATCTATCCTTTGGACTTGAAAGCCAAATTGTGTCCTTACAATATCCTTATATAAAAACAAGGGTAAAATCTAAGTCAAGATAATTTAATTAGTAAATAATACATTCTTATTCATGCATATGCATTTTTTTTTTTAAGTAACAATGCCAATAATTAAGTGTGAATTCTTCTACAGCTTCTTATTGACTTGTGAGACATGCATTTCAATGAATTAATTGTTTCGTTATCTTAATGTGTTGTACAACTTATAATGCTAGCTAGGAACATATATAATTTTTTGGGAAATTTTCATTTTAAACCTTATAGTTATAGGGGTGTAACAAATTCAACCTTGCAGTTTTAAAAGTAAAAAAAAAAAAAAAAAACTAAAACCTAATATTTTAATAAATAAAAAATTAAATCTTAAGATTTCAAAAAATAACTAATTAAATCTCAACCTATTCAAAGGGTACAACATTAAATTATAAATTAATTATAAGGTTAAAATGATTTTTCTTTCTTTTTCCATTTTTTTCACAAATTGTTAAGGTAGTAAATTATGAATTTAATTAGTTACATCTTTTTTCACAATAAGTCATGTTAGGTTCTAAAAATTTAGGTTTAAATGTTTAGAATCATATTTTAAATGTGTTGGCAAACCGAGAACAAAACATGTTTAGTCTATGTGTTAGGCAATGCTTAAAGGTCTAGGTTTTAAGCTTAAAGGTCTAGGTTTTAAGCTTCAAGTTCAACTGATTGCAGAAAAAAGGAGACACTTTCTACCTTGCTCGACCAATCGAGAATTAGGCTCGATCGATCGAAAATTGCAAGAAAGAAATTCTGCAGATTTTTAAATCAAGCCCAAGCCCACGAAAATATTTAGGGTTTCATTCAAATTTGTCCACATATAAAAGAGAAACCCTAGCTACGTTTTGGAGACTTTTGTAAGACTTGTGTGTTATTCTTTGTAAGATTTGAGAGGTTTTATACCTTCTAACTACACAAGAATCTACTGAAGCAAGATCTACAATCAAGCATTAGTAGAACCTAGTTGCTGCAACAAGATCATTACTGATAGTGATCTGAAACCTTTGAGTAAGATCTCAAAATCACAAGCAAGGGTGCTTGTGTTGCTGTAAATCCAATGAGAAAAAGAATCCATGGATTCAGAGTTTGCGCGTGATCGTATCAGTAAGTTACTACATAAGGTAGCAATAGATTTAGGGTTAAATCTTTTGTAAAGACTTTAATTCTCTTATAGTGGATTTACTTTATCTTGAGGATAGTTAGAACAAATTCTCCTCAGGTTTTTACCTTGAAACGGTTAGTTTCATCGGTTTTCCTAGATTATCATATCGTGGTATTATTTACTCTTTTGCTTTTGTGCATGATATGATATATGCTTATTTAACCTAAATCTGAATAATACGCCTAATAATAAACTTATTTAATTAATTAGATTAAACAATCTGGTTTAAGGGATCTAAACGAACAAACAAGTTATAAATGAATTAAGTTGTTGATAAACAACTTAAGCTCGACTTGAGAACAAACTTGAACTTTTAATACTTAATTCAACTCAGTTTATTTATAGTCAATAATAATAATATGGAAGCTCAACAATTATATATAAAAGGAAATTTGTAAATAAAAAAAAAATCTTTAGTCATCAGAATTATTGATAATAAATAAGAGACAAAAGTGACACAAATTACGTACCAGCTCGAATGAGGCCTCGGTGGTAGGAACCTTCACGGAGAGACCCACATATTGCTGCCACTTTGATTATAGGTTTCATTTCATTTGTTGCCTCCATCTCTCTATCTCTCTTTGTGTATCAAATCGTGGAAACTAGAATGTACAAATGCAATGCAATGTCTCTCTTTATATCTAAGTCGAACGAACAATATTAATGTACAAAACTAAAACTGCAAATGCAATGAAATCTCTCTCTTTTATGTAAAAGTCTCATCTGAAAATGCAAAGCAATGCATTCCAAATTTATAGGAAACCTGGACCGAGCGATACTGTTGAATAAAATATTACATTAGTTAGTATATGGTTAATTTAAAGCTTATAATCTTATGTGAAGGGTTTGCATGTAGACGTGATTCTGAATGTGTACGTTGATATTTGTCAAAGGTCAAAGAAAACAAATTTTCTAATAGGAAGTAGGAACATTCTAGAAAACAATAACAATTATAAAAATCCCAGTGGATGGGGGGGTTATTACGTAAGTGATGAGGTTTACAAAAAATTAAAGAAATATAGAAAGGTATATTTGACTGCGTAATAAGAGATCGACTTCTTAAATAGAACATGAAAGGTTATTAATATGGGACATGCTTTTAGGTACTCTTATTTGTACAATTGTTTATATATTTAACACATTGAATCAATTAAAGTTGAAACTTTTTTTTTTTTTTTTGAGAAGCCAAATTGTAGGAATGCTGGCTTTTATTCCACCATCTCATTTTAATTTTTCAAAGATTGTGAATTTTTCTTTAGAGTTCCCCCCCCCCCCCCCCCCCCCCCAAAAAAAAAGAAGGTGACAAATTTGTGGTATATATTTTTATAATAAAAACTTAAAAATAATAGAAACCAAAAACTATTCCTTACCCTAAAAGCCTTATGATTATTGACACTTCTTAATATTTTTAACATCTAAGTTTTCAAATCTCCATCTTTTGGGTTAAAGGGCAGGCACATTGTATAAACAACACAAATTCAGTCTGCGATGCACATGGGCCGGCCTATGAAAAGACCAAAATTTATCTGGCCCTTGACCACACCTTGGAAGACTTGTTACAGGTAAATCTGAACAATACAAAAATTTAGGCATCTTGGACTAATCTTCATACAACCATCATCTTTATAAATCAATTTACGGATCCATAAAACTCATCAAGAAAGATCATATACCCGCGGTGATCCCATGAAAGCAAATTTTGTAACAAGGCCGGGATTTATATATATGGGTGGTGTTTGTTACACACATCTTGTTGTGTGTGTATATATATATATATATATATATTATGCTATTCTTGTATGAAAATACCTGCTGTCAAGGATTGAACTTGAGGAACCCAACCTGTATGTCAATACCATGACACACGCGTACCATCTGAGTGTGATTTACTGAGAGAATGGATTACACATTATGCACGGTAAAGGGGCATAGTTGAAGAATGACTGTACTTTTTGCTTAGACAAAGAGAAAGTTTGTGAACACAATTTTTATGTCACAATTTTGATATGATTGATTATGAGTGGTAAAGAAAAAGTGGCGGGTCCATGTGAAATTAAGTAATGAGGAAACTGTAGTTAACCCACCTGTGGTTTGACCCGTTTTAACAGTGTCCACCTGTGGTTTGAAATTCGTCACTTAACCCACCTGAGGTAGCCTCCGTTAGACCCCCGTTACCCACCTCTGCCCTTTCCGTTAGAAAATCCCCTTTACTATATAAGCCAAAATTAAAACCCAATTAGAACCCTAAAAAAAAAAAAAAAAAAATGAGCTCTCTCCCTCTCTCTACCTTATATGTTCTTCCACATCCATGTATGTCTCAAGGTTAGATGAAAATCGATTATTTCGCAAAGATTTCAACAATTACTCAGCCAATTTTTCACTATCTCACTGCAAACACAAAGGATCTTCAAAGATTCAAAACACAAATAGCAACAAAGCAAACCCAACAAAGTAAATCGAGATGTCATGGGTTTGGCTTTGGTGTCGTGGTGCCTGTCGTGGATGGTGGTGGTGCTCGTGGGGTTTGGCTTTGGTTGAACTAGAGATTTGAGGGAAATCTAGGATGGATCGAAGCGAGAGAAAGAAAACAGAGAGAGAAGCGAGATCTGGGAATGTTCAGATGAAGGAGAGAGAGGGTGGTGGGGTTTGGTAGTGAGAAACGAGGGAAGCACCGCCTGGATAGGCGGTGGTGTTGAGTGGCGGTGATCGAGGAAGAGAGATCTGAAGAGAGAGGAACTGAAGAAAGAGTGAGGGTCGGCGGCGAGTGGAGGAATACGTTTGGGTAGGGGAGTTGGGCCGGTGAGGAGTGGAGGAAGATCGGTGAGCTGGATCGGCGGAATGGGTTGCGGAGATTGGCGAGTTGGGTCGGTGGAAGGGCTGGATCGGAGCTGGGGAGGCGAACTGGGTTGGCTGAAGGGCTGGATCGGAGCTGGGGAGGCGAGCTGGGTTTATGGTGGATGGGCTTATGCAGATCGGCAATGGAGGAAAAGAGAGAAACTCAGAGGGAAGATGGAGAAGAAAACGTGAGGAGAGAGACAGCTGGGATGAAATGAAAGAAAAGGAAGAAAAAAAATAAGGAAAAAAAATCATTAAAATAATTAGAGTAGTGAACGTGCGAATAAAAATTTTTTAGGTATGTTCTTAGGTTCAAAATTTGTGTGAATGGAGAGACAACAAATACCACTTTTTGATCTTGTTTTTCTTGCATTTTTGTTCTAATTTTTGTTTTTAGAGGAAAGAGACATAAAATATAATGAAAAAGACACATTTACCCCTATTTTTAACGGTGAAAAGAGAGAGGTGGGTAATGGGGGTTTAATGGAGGCCACCTCAGGTGGATTAAGTGACAAATTTCAAACCACGGGTGGGCACTGTTAAAACGGGCCAAACCACAGGTGGGTTAACTGCAGTTTCCCCTTAAGTAATTGTCTACTACTCACAATCGACCATATCAAAGTTGTGACAAAAGTCGTGCTACAATAATTGTGGTCATAGAAAAACTGTTGGACAAAATATTCAGATATTTTTTTTGTAATAAAGTAAACCTTGAATCAATCATCTATACCTTATAATAGCATTACAAATTAGTAGGTTATCAAAACGTTATCATTTTATCAATTTGCTAAATGTAATTCTGCTACAGTTTGGATAGACCCAATGTATTATGCTTCTTCTTTGATGAGTAAATACAAAACTCACAGATCTATACGGATTGAACACATAATCTCAATTCCATCTTGTTTATGAGGGTAACATGCCATTTGATCCAAGGACCATTGGCTCTAACTTTTCATCACCAGGCCATGAACAACATGAACAGAAGCTTGACTAGTACAAATATTTCTCAAAACCATGACACGCCAAAACAACATGAAAGCAAGTTGATGTCTGCTTCCAAACTTCACTTTTACAGAAAAATAAAAATAAAAATAAAAATCCATGCAGCATGTTACTACTTGGCATAAAGAATCAGCTAGGTTGTAATGCCAGGCATAGTACATACTGAGTCACAAATTATTTTCACCCAAAAATCACCAATTATTTCTCAAAGCTTTCCTTGGAGGCGTAAAGTAAATGCCTGCAAGGATATAAGAACTTCCTTCAACCTCTCCTTGATTGATTCATCAACCAAATTGCCATCACTGTCAAACTTTGCAGGAGGTTGGAACACATTCAAGAAAAATTCAGGTTTGTTGATGAAATGAAGATCTATATAAACTCCAATTTGGCGAAGGTGATACTGTGACCGTCCACCACCAAAACCTCCTCCAGCACTTACAATTGCAGCTGCTTTATCAGCCCAAACATTTGGTGGTCTAGATGCCCAGTCAATTGCATTCTTCAGAGGTGCTGGTAAAGTGGGGAAGAGAAAAGAGTTGGCAAAACACAAAATAACATGCACCTGATTTTTTGGCAATGCATAATCCTAATATGTTGGCTAAAAAATTTAACATATATAGACTGCAAATTAACACCCCCTACCCTCCCTTTTTAATTTTTGATAATTGAATAATATAATTACGGATCCATCAATGCCATTTACACAAGGGAAAGTAATGTATTCTTGCATGAGAATTGGAACAAGGTTAGCATTGTAACAAAACAAATCAAAATATTTTACATGGCAAGCGGTGCATTATTAGATGTGCACTCTGTCAACGCTGATGAATTATAACCCACTGACTCTGGACAATATGATTTAACAACTTCCTCTTGCATCTAATCAAAAACCATGCATTTCCATTTTTTCCAAGAATCCATTAGGAAATTTAGTATGATTCAAAACTATAAAACCTTTTTTCCACTTTCCTACATTATGAAATTCCTCGAGTTGACTCAAACCCCTCTGGTTCTACATTAAATTTCAACTATGCATAGGACAAAGGATATCATAGCCGAAAGTGTGTTCATCTCCACCAAACGTTTGCATGCACCTAATATATCAGCTTTATATTTGACAAGAATGTAGCTCAAAGATAGCAAGAAAGTAGTGCCAGAAATTGAAATATTAGGAATTGCCGCAGGAAAAGACGATTTTAGAATAACAAATGTCAATAACTCTTGAATTATTTGGAATCAGCAACAGAAAGCAATATGAAGAGGATTATATTACATTACAACATCTGAAAGATGCAATAGCTGGAGCCTAGGAAACTGCTGTATTAATAAGTAAGAAAGGTTCATTTTTTCTGTCTCACTCTATCCTAGAGACAGCATGCTAGCAGTCACTACTACTTTCTTGGGATGGTCCCCACTAGTAAACTATTTAGCTAATTGTATCAATTTTTTTTTTTTTTTTTTGAAAAGTCTAATTGTATCAACTTTCAACACAGATTACAGACAATAAACTTGCCATCAGAATAGTCAAGGACAAAGGGGTAAACAGTTCCAAGCATATTGGCTCTACAAAGGATATTAATGATATATCAGGAGGAAGAATTAATCATTGGGCATTGGAAAAGAATTTACAGCAACTTGTCCAAGAACAATTTTTACTATGTTGAAGCTCCTTTTAAAAAACTTTTAATTTCTTCTCTTGAAATATGTCTAATTTTAAAAGCCTTTTTTTACATCTCAAATTTTAAGTTCTGCAAGTATTTTTCCTCAACAATTTTTTATTAAGGCTTGGATGAGTTGAGTTGAACCTTTATGCATCCATTTGTTCCATATAAACTGACAATGGACCCAACAATTTTCCCTGAAAATTTAAGCCATTCAGATGCTTTTGATCAGTAAGATATGCAAAATAGAACAAATATATAAACTTCCTTGATGTCCTTCCAACCTTCCTACACAGAAATCAGTCTATTCAACACATAGTTGCTGTACATCACAGAGTGATCTTGGAGAAAGGATACCTAGAATCAAATCACTCTAGGATTTGGAATATGGAATCACATACTGTAATATGCCAGGCTTATGTAGCTCTCTCTTTAAGGTTGCTAAGTTCATAGCAATTTTCTGAAGTCCTATGGGACTCACTTAGTCAGGGTCAAGATGAATATCCCTATAAACAGTTCCTGCTATACTTCTCATATCACACTAGATTTTGTTTGAAATAAGATTAATGAACCATACTTATAATTGAGAGGCTTAACGCATCAGGTACCTCAAAGCTCATAGATTGAAATGATCAACTAAAAGGCATTGAATGTACGTTTAGATGAACTTTGCTTTAGTTGGCTTATTAGCTCATTTACTTGTGTACAACTTTTTAAAGTTTCAATCTATTTTTTTAAGTATAATGAAACTTTTGTCAACTTTCAACAAATAATCTTTTCAACATAAAGCTAATACATATATATATATAGTTTCAAAGACAATGACCACATGTATGCTGATTAGACATTTGAAAAACTCAGGCTAATTTAACTCTCTACTTTTTTTCCTTTTCCTGTTTTCTCCCTCCCTGCACTGTTTGCTTGAAGATTCTGATTTTTGACAGAATGTGGGAAATTTGGTTGAAAAACTAAGTAATATTATATATTACCACAACATTGCATTTGAAAGAATTTGGGTAGTATAAAGTGCAAAGTGTATGGTCAACAATAATAATAATCATAAAAGTAATTTAGAACCAGCTGTAGTTAAAGAAATATAATATTGGGGGATTTGGGTGGTCGAGTTGGCAATGAAAGCCGTGATACCATGCGTACAAAATAAAATCCAAAAGTTGGGTCAACTAAACTTCCAAGTAATAAAAGTCATATATTATATGCAATGGTACCTACTACCAAGTTGAGACCTCACCCACTTGCAACCACAAGGTCCTGAATTCCTTATCTATCTCCTATAACAGGACACCTTTTGCTTGTCCCATTGCCCTTTTTCTTTTCCATTTTTTAATCAAACAACACCACCCCAAATATTTAAAAAACTACAGACAAAGCCTCAAAGGTTCTTTTCTAAGAACTAACCCAGCCCTTATACAAAGCACCCACCATTTTCAAAACCTTGCATGCTTCATGTCCCACATCTCCTCTGAAAAATAAATGGATAAATTACAACAATCTCCATAAGGATTTATCAAAATGAGAGTACAAAATGTGACAAATCAGTCCATGTCTGACTTTTCTAACAAAATATTTTATTTTTAAATAAATATTCTTATGCAAAGTATGATCAAAATAACTCTACCCTCTCTCTCGAGATTTGTCAAGATGGCGTTCTATAATAAATTCAGTACAAATGAGTAATTTATAAAAATAAAAATAAAAATTGTTAAGAAGTTCAATTTTTTTGGTTACATTTTTACATTCACTAACATTTGGAGAGTGTCTTTCGATACACCTCATAGAGGTTGAATTGTTGAAATTTACCCAAAATAAATTCAACCCATGACATGAATTTTAGTCCAAAACTGAAAATTTGCAAACATTACCAATTTTCCAAAGACTAATTTTTTTTTTTTTAAAGAAAGAAAAAGAAAAAAAGGGAGTACCTGTGACTGAGTAGTTGTACTCGGGTGAAGCAAAGAAAATGCTATCAGCTTCTTTAATCTTCTGACGAAATGCTTCCACGGCTGGTGGGAAAGTTCCTTCTCCTTCCAAATCAGTGTTGAGCATAGGCAAAGGTGATATGTCTATGCACTCCATTTCCAAGCCATTGATGGACTTGCTCACCTCGATTGCTACAACAAAACACACACACAATCAAAACCCAGTTCCCAAAAACAAAGTAGAAAACAGTACTATAAACAAAAGCAGAGAAAGTACCAGAACGAACGAGGCCACGGTTGTACGAGCCTTTTCGGAGAGACCCACATAGAGCCGCCACTTTAATAATCGGTTTTGCTGCTATAACAGCCTCCATAGCTTCAAACTCAGAGTTCTCTGACTCTCACTTCTGTCTGTCTCTGTGTCTCTGCGTATAAAGTGTGTGTTTGAACTTTGAACTCTGAAAGATGTGTCAGTTACTATTTAGACAAGTGGAGCTGTGTGAGGTACATTATAAAATGCCGTCGTTTGCACCAGTTAATGGTATTTGATGAAATACGAATTGTTTATGTGTTTAACTGCCGTTGGATTAGTGGAAATGGGAATAGAAAATGGGGTTTGACCTTGATGAGTGATGATGTGATGATAAGGTAAAAAGAAAAGTTTAAACTTTAAAGTTGTCTGTCCAATCTTCTGTTGACAAGTGGGAATTGTGAGATAAAAGGATTGTGTCCCAATGTTTAGGGGCACCTGGCTGATTGAAGTTGTCGGCAGGTAAGAGAATTTGTTGCTTAGGGACTGAGCAAAGTTACAAATAGTCAAATACACAAAGTTCAGCAACGAAAAATTCAAATCCAAGCTTTTACGGGTTTGGATTCTTATTTAGACTTGTTACTGATGTTTTTTATTTATTTATCACTACCAATTTGTCATATTAGTTAGATGTAAAAGTTTTTATCATATTTTTATGTCTATAAATCTTTAATTCCTTAGAGATTTGGTTTGAATTCAGTGCTCTTCTATATTGATAATTGAACCCATCAAAATCATGACATATGACCAAAAATGAATATGTCATAATCCTAATAATCCTAACAGTTCTGTTCACAGGAATACTGAATCCACTCTTTGCTGGTTGTGCAATGCGTAAGGTCTTTTTTTATAATATACAATAAATTTCACAATATTTTTCCAGCATATTCTTGTGATCGGTATATAATAAAAGTGATGTTAACAATGATATTAATCAAAATGATATTACCCTCATTACAATCTAGTATCTTAATAAATCATGTAAAAAGTTGGTGAAATTTGTTTTCCTTTGTGTAACATTGTTGATTTACAAATGGAGTCCCAACTGATCTTTCGGTGCATCAGTTGAGTGTCATATCATATCCTGATCATTGGGCCACCTTTATAAAGGTGATTTGCCTAAGTGGCCTCATGAGAATGAGATGAGGAACCTACTAGTGCCTCCTTGTTCATCTTATGTTTCAATGTTCTATCATTGGCACTCATCAAAGATTGAAATGATGGTTACAGATACTTGCTTGGGTAGATCTAGAAGTGCATGCTCCACTAAATTTCTTGATGTTGGCTAATCGGTTGTCTAGGAAAAACTTCTGGTATTGTGGGCTGTTGGACCAAGTTGAGTCTCAACTCTCAATAAATCTGAAATTTTGTTTAGCCTTAATAGTTAATACCTTTGCTGGTAGACAAAGTTTATTTGTCTCTTTGCTTCTCTCTTAGAATTCAAACTAGTTGAAAAGCCTGCTAGCTTCAAGAGTTGAAGGCAAAGTTCCTTAGGATCCCACGAGTTGATAAGTTTGACTTTAATTAAGTTGGTACTGAACTCACTCCTCATTTACACCTTAGGCTCCCATCTGTAATTTTTGTTGAGACATGATTATAGCGTACAAGATGTGATGTAAGGGTTAAAACTTAAAAGAAAGCATGTGCTTGAAACTAGAACACAAAGTGTTAGGTTGTAGCTAGACATGCACCTTTATATACACCATGAATAAACTTGAATAAATTACCATGAACAGTGAAACTGCAAGAGTACATGTGGGACATGGTCTAGGAAAGTCTGAATCTCCTCATTCCAACTCCCAAGATGATGTCAATGAAGCAAGTCATCCTCTAAAACACTTTAGCCATCCGTTCATCTTTTCAACAAATTTCTCTTTTATTCCATTAAAAGGGGAAGAAATCCTTTCCTTAAAGGAAAGACCAGATTATAATCCTACGAGCAGTTACATCTTATTAGCTATCATACAAAGAAGCAAATATAAATCCTCAAGCTCTCTCATCTATGCTTCATGCTTGGTCATTCATTTATTTCACATTACAAATATCTTCAAGACAATGAGAATGTACTAAAACAGTTAAGGACTGAAGTTTTATTTGTTCAATATTTGATGGCTATTAGAGGGAAATCAAGTTGGCCAACTTTTAAGCATAGGTAGATCACACACTCTCATGAGACATCTCTCTCACAACATCTGGTACCCACATCACACGTATGGAACTCACAAATGTAAGAGAAATGTTTTATGAGACAGTTTCATAAGATATGTGAGATTCTAGTCAAGATCTATTCAAAGAACTCATATCTTGCAAAGTCATTATTCAAATTTTGGTTAGTGGTATTCAACATTAGAGGCTCCAACACAACTTTTTAATGATGTTCGTAAAGAAACTTTGTTTGTGTGTTTGATTTGTTTCTTAGCAAAGCTCACTAGTTCATCCCCCCAAAAAAAAAAAAGATAATTTTACTAAAATGATTTTTATTTGAAAAGCCTTAGGCTTGGTAAGTCGTTCAAATTATATATATATAGCTATAAAACTAAAAGAATGTATGAATTAACAAAAAAATTATATATATTATATGAAAAATGAGGTAATTGCAGTAAACTCATATGTGGTTTATCCGAAATCACTTAACTTACCCATGGTTTAAAAAGTATCATTTTGCCTATCTGAGATTTGCTTCGTTTGTTTCCTATAACCCACCTTTGTTAAAAAAGAGGGCAAATATGTATTTTTGCTCTAATTTTATGTCTCTCTTCTCCCAAAACAAAACAAAATATACAAAAACAAGGAAAACAAGATTAAAAAAAAAATGCTATTTGTAAAAAATTTAAAATTAGCCCAAGAACTCCAATAAATAAGAAAATGTCTTTGTAACACACTTAGGGCATTCCACCAACAAAAGTGGTATTTCCTTCTCAAATTCTTATCTCAAACATGGCTTCCACCTCCATTTCAATCAATATTACTACCATTGCACAGATTGCGACAATGGTAGGTGATAAGCTCTCAATCATGAATTATGTCATGTGGCATGACCAAACTCAGCCACTCATTGAGAGCATCCAAATGCTCAATAAAAAAACAGAAGGCTTTCAACTAGGGGTGTCCACCAATTCGCATAAACTGCACAAACCATCAAAATTGCACCAAAATCGTCCACAAAATGGCATAACCGCACTGCACCGCAAGTAACAGTGTACCACACCGCATGGTGTAGTGCAGTTTTCGGTTTTATAATAAGAAAACCACACAAACCACACTGCACTGCAAGTCCAAATCTTCTGTACCACTTTCTCTATATCACTTTATATACCACGAATAAAAATCTGCCATGTGTCCACCAATTTAATTAACTCCCTATTTTATGCTTTTTCTTATTTCACTTACCTAAAATAATAAAAATAAAAATCCTCACACATCTTAGCACCACCACCGAACTCTGCCGCCACCAACATGCCCATTCCGCTGCCAGCACAAACATCATCACCACCCTCAACCACCGGTAATTCATGGCTATTAAAGAAATTGGAAATTTTAAAAAAGCTTATGTGTGTGTGTATTCCTGAGCTCTAACCAAACAACATGCAGCAGATTTGCTCTCACCCTCTATTTCTCTCATTCACTCCTCTTAGATTTATTTTGTTTGGATTTTTGTTGGCTATAGTTGTTACTGTTTTGCTTGGTGGTTGAGCTTAAAGAGAGAGAACGATAGTAATGTCTTGTGGTTGTGGTGGTGGTGCTTCAGATCCAGTGTGACTGACCTTGGTGGTGCTGCTTCAGATCCAACGAGAACGGCATCGTGACTGACCTTGATGGGTTTTTTACTTTTTAATTTATGGTGGTTGATGGGATTGAGAGGGGTTGTGGCATTGGCTTGGGTTTTCGACGGTGTGTAAATCAGGCGAAAGTGGTGGCCGTGACTGGTGACGTGGTGGCTGACCGTTGATGACGTCAGTGAAGGTGGGTGGCAGCAGTGGTGGTGGTTGGTGGCTGATAGGGTGGTTTAGATTTTTATTCATTTTATGAAACTAAATAAGAAAATGCTGAAAATTAGATTTGAATTAAATGGGTGTACACATGTCAAGATTTTATTGGTGGAGTATAAAGTGCAGCAGAAAAAATGAGACAGAAGATTTGGACTCGTTTTGAGCTGGGTATAAAAAACCCAAAATTTGAAAAATATACCAACTTCAAATCATTCAAATTGCATTTTATACATAGCACTGCACATGTGACTGTAAAAATGAGGTGCGGTGTGGTTATAGTTTTGGTTAAACTCTAACTGCACTGCACATGTGACCGCAAAAAAAAAGCGCGGTACAATTATGATTTTAGCTAAACTGCACCGCAAAGTGCGGTACTAAAAATTGTCCAAAACCAAATCACATCGCACTACGAGAACACCCCTATTTTCAACAACGAAAAGCTATCTTGACCACTTAGGGAGGAAAAGAGGAAGTCAACCCTACATACATGACTTGGAAGCAAGAAAATAGACTCATAAAGATTCTTATTATTGACCTCGACACAACAGTAGAAGTTTGGAAATGTCTTTAGGATCGCTATGCAAAACTCCTCAAACAGAGTACGGGATCGGCTACGAAGCTGCAAGAAATCTCTCTGCTCTTTCTTTGTCCTAGATCTCTCCCTCTATCTTTCTTCGCTCAAACCCCAGTTTAGTCTTGGTTGTGGGTTTCTGCAGTTTAGTGGAACAAAACAAGTGACTAAATCAAAGCAAAACCCACTATCAAAACCCCAAATCTTTGCTTTAATAATTTGAACACAGATTTAATAAAAACACACTATCAAAATCACTACCCTTTATACCCAAAATCCAAATTTCTTCGTGACTTATAATAAACAACACAACAAACCCAGAAAATAATTATTAGGAAATAAGCTTGTGAAGTCTCCTTGTCCCTAGAAAGCCAAGATCTAGAAGATTTTTTAATGGAGAAAATTTTCAACAAAATTGCTCCAAAAAGAAAAAATTACTAAAACTCATTTGTTCACAAAGCTCAGTCTCCCCGAAATAATGCAATCTCTTAATTTTTATTATTACCCACTTCAAAATTCAATTAACCCATCAAAAATTATGCAATAATCATAGAAAATTCACCAAGAGAGGGGGCTGGGTTCTTGTGCTAATATGAAGTTTGAAATGCAAGAACATTTCACAAACTTTTTTTTTTACCAAATAGGATTTTTTGATCTTGTTTTTCTTGTTTTTGTATGTTTTGTTTTGTTTTGGGAGAAGAGAGACATAAAATTAAAGCAAAAATACATATTTGCCCCTATTTTTAACAGAGGTTAGTTACGGGAGACAAACAGAGCAAACCTAAAGTGGACAAAGTGACATGTTTTAAACCACAAGTAGGCAAAGTGATTTCAGCCTAAACCATAAGTAAGTTTGCTCTAATTACCCCATGAAAAATTGTGTAATAATTGTGGGAGGATATTTTTCCATCACAAAGATTTTGTAGCCTGACCCTGGAGCCAGGCAGAGATCGAGGTTTTGTCCTTGCCAGCCTTCAGCAGGTATTACACGCCTTAGCGAATCCCACATCGGAAGGAGGAGCGCCCCACTAAGCCTTTATAACGCATCTGGTGCTTGGCTTAGTGTACCACCACTACACATGCGTTATAAAGGCTTAGTGGGGCGCTCCTCCTTCCGATGTGGGATTCGCTAAGGCGTGTAATACCTGCTGAAGGCTGGCAAGGACAAAACCTCGATCTCTGCCTGGCTCCAGGGTCAGGCTACAAAATCTTTGTGATGGAAAAATCTCCTCCCACAATAATATTTTGCATTTTTCTTTTATAGTTTAAGACCGCCTTTATAGTTGAGGTGACCTAATCTTAATATATAGGGAAGCATCTACCCATCACATATCAATGCTGAATACCCTACACTTTACCTTACATCATAATAATAGGGCTCAAATCCAAAAAATGTGTATCAAGCCCATAGATAAATATAAATAATGGGGTTTTTAGATAAATAAATTGAGATTTATATTATTATTGACAAACCCAAAATCCAATTAACGGTTAACATAAAAATTTAACATTTTCTCACTTTGGCACCATTAATTGGCAGTTAGAAAATTATTAAAAAAAATGTTTGAACAAGAATAATGACAATGGCCACCATAATTGTAGCTCAGTTGAAGACACTCAAATATCATGATTCAGTTCAACAAAGCCATTAACATGAATAATGGTTGGCATTAAGGAGTGATTGTATAGTATTTCCATAGTTACAATGTCATTAGTCACATTGACATGATCAAACATTTTACATATGTATATTCCATAATGTTTAAATTACAAGTGTGTTGTTTTTGTTGGTGCTCTCATTACAACCTATACACCAAAATCAACCCAATAAGTCCCCTTCAACACCCATTCTCTATCCCTATCTTTTATGAAGAAAATTTCATTTGCCATTATTGTATTTCGATTAGTAACTCTTATTATTTTCAATGGAAATATCATGAGTTCAAATTCCCCTTTACAAATTATCAAATTATTTATAATAAAAAAATCATTTTAATCTCACCCTTTTCCTTATCTAATTCTTACTTGTCTTTACAACAAGAGGTCTTCACTCTCACACAGCATCAAAATATTATATATTATAATTTAGTCATTCAGTATTTTTTTTTTTTTTGGGTAGAAGTCATTAAGTTTTTCATTTTCATATCATCACCCTTCCTTCGAATATTTCCTCTCAAGTCTAATCATTAGATCTAAAAATAAATTAAACAAAATCTTTAATCATTAATTTTTGTCCTTATCATCCCCAATAAGGTCAAAGATAAAAGAGATTTTTATAATATAATCATTAATTATATCATCCCTATCTTCAAATATTTCCTCTCAAGTCTCTAATCATTAGATTCTAAAAAAAAATCTAATCATTAATTTTTGCCCTTATCATTCCTAATAAGGTGAAAGCTTAAAGAGAATTATTGACCTAATTGAATGAAAATGCTCTTCGCAACATTTTTTTTTTTTTTGGGATAACAATATTTCTTGTATTAATGTTTAATTTTTTATTTTACATATATATATATATATGTATATATAAAAGAAAGCGACGTTTTACACTTGACAATTCCATTTTCTGTCCATGAAAAAGAGACTTTTGTCTTTCCAAATATCACCTCTCACAAAGTCTTCTCTATCTAAGATATACTATATTCTTTAGTATTAATTTTTGTTATATCATTTGATCATGAATTATATGCTGATTCTTTGAATGTTACACTACTTATTAAACTTTCAATTTTGAATTAAGATTAAATTTTGTAAGGATGTGATGTAAAACATATATTTTACCCTTTCAATCCCAACATGTCATTTCATTTTTTCACATATTTAAGAATAAGCACAACCACACCCAATCAATTATAATACCCATATATAAATCCAACCAAATTGGGAGTTTATTAAAATGTTATTAGGCATGGTAGAATGTATTGAATTGATAGTATAAAACATGAATTTTACACCCCATCTTCACCGAATTCGGGCTTGAATAGAATAAGTATACAATATTTTTTTAATAGAAAATATCCTTAAAAAACTCCAGGCATCATTTGTGAAAGGTTTTTGTTAATGAATCATGAATGTCTTGAAAACAGTAGTTAATTAAAATGCATTTAATGCTTCATTAAATAATATTTGTATACATTTAAAAAAAATAAAGTCAAACTATACACACATATCCAAAACACACACACCCACAATAATAATGAATATATGTGTTTAAGCCAATAAATATGGGAAATGCTAACAAGTGTCCTTAGGGCACTAGTTAATAATCCATTTAAAGAAAGTTTTTATGGGAAATGAAAAAAAAGTAATTAATATTTTGACAGTTTTTTTCATTTCCCATAAAAGTAGTATCAAAACTTTCCTAAAATGGATTATTAATAAATACCCTAAGGGCACTCGTTAGCATGACCCAATATTAACAAACGTATTTTCTTTTTTAAAAATGTACATTATAACTCATAATAGAAAATATCCTTAAAAAACTCTAGGCATCATTTGTGAAAGGTTTTTGTTAATAAATGTCCCGAAAACAATAGTTAATTAAAATGCATTTAATGCTTTATTAAATAATATTTGTATACATTTTTTTTTTTAAAAGTCAAACTATACACACATATCAAAAAAAAAAAAAAAACATACACACACAATAATAGAAAAATTATTAGGTACTCTCGGAGTACCATAAATATATACTCTTTCCTCTCACATGAATGGTGGATTTCACCATGAATTTAATTAGTGAGACTCGTCATTCATGTGAGAGGAGGGAGTATGCATTTATGGTACTCCGGGAGTATACAATAATTTCCCCACAATAATAATAAATATATGCGTGTAAGCCAATAAAACATTAACAAATGTATTTCCTTTTTTCTAAATGTATATTATAACTCATAATTGATTATTTATTAACTCTTAACTTGTACCTTTAGAGCACCTCATTAAGAACCACCGCACACCCTTGGTACAATTGTCACTCCACAGGTATAAGTGCTTGTGGGGTGTGGGGGGTAAGGGCCGGAGTTCAAGTCTCCAGAAGGGAGTTTCACACACATATACACTTAGATTAGGTTAGAGTAGAATTCTATCTTGTAAAAAAAAAGAAAAAAAAAAAGAAAAAGAAAAAAAAAAAGACCTCTGTAAAATCTTAAAGATAAACATTAAACAACATTAGCCTTATGGTTATAGTAGTTGAATATTTGGTTTGTCTTCTAAATACTTTGCTATCTAATCTTCTAGGGAAGGGAGGACCAATCCCAACGCCACCAGTCTTTTCTCTTGTTGCAAGTATATTCATATTCGGAGAAAGGAAATCAAACCTTTCCCACAATATATAATTGCCCTAATAATCTGTCTTTGGCTAAATAATTGATGATTAGTGCTAATAGTTTTTCTTAATTTTTTTTTTTTTTTAAATAGAACTTCTATACACGAGAATATAGAATTCTCCTATATATTAAGACATTACAGTTCCATCTCCTGTACGTGACTCTTCACTAAATGATTTTTATTTATTTCTTGATGGGACGTAAAAATGATTTAGAGTTTATTTATAAAAAAACATTTTGATGTTTGTATTGCATTGCTTTTATTTATTTATTTATTTTATAGATAATGTTAACTTATGGCGTCCACTTTTAATGATAATTTTTTATTATCAGACAGACCAAAATACCAATCAATTTTGGTGTAATATATAATTGCCCTAATTATCTGTCTTTGGCTAAATAATTGATGATTAGTGCTAATAGTTTTTTTTTTAATTTTTTTTAAAATAGAACTTCTATACACGAGAATATAGAATTCTCCTATATATTAAGACATTACAGTTCCATCTCTTGTACGTGACTCTTCACTAAATGATTTTTATTTATTTCTTGATGGGACGCAAAAATGATTTAGAGTTTATTTATATAAAAAAAACATTTTGATGTTTGTATTGAATTGCTTTTATTTATTTATTTATTTATTTTATAGATAGTGTTAACTTATGGCATCCGCTCTTAATGATAACTCTTTATCATCAAACCGACCGAAACACCAATTAATTTTTGGTGTAGGCATATATTAAACTCCAGATCTCTTATTTAACTATCAAAGAATTTACCAGAATTGCTTTTATTAATCTTAATTATTGGAAATAAAATATATTGTAATGGAATAAGTAAACCTATTGATAGCTGTAATTTACATATAACATTATAATAAAATTTAAAACCTATATTTAGGAAATATAGAATGTATACAATTTTATATCCTAAAAAGGATTTTTTTTTTTTTTAAATTGAGAAAGAAAGTTTTTTTTTTTTTTTTTACTTTTATAATTGTTATGTTCATATAAAAATTTTGTATACTTAGAATTATATTAATTTTAGAAATTATTACACATACTAAAAAATAACTATTATAATCATTTTAAAGAAGAATAGTTATTTCTCATTTTAAAAAATAGCTATTCATAAGGAATAACCATGACAACTGTAGGGTCAGATTTTGCGGCCCAAGCCCAAGGAGATGTGGATTTGGAGCCCACTGAACCCAAAACAATGAATTTGTAGAGAGTGGGTGAAAGAGCTAGGCTAATAATGAAAAATAACAGTATTAAACGGCATAGAAGATGGGGAGATTTGAATTAAAACGTGCTCGGACAGAGGTGAATGTCTCGTCCGAGGAGGTGATTCTCATTGATGAACCTAGTTTACAAAAGTTGGAGCTACAGTAAAATCATATGCTCTTTTCTCTCTTAGATTTTCCCTCCTCCCTATCAGATACCTCTCTCTCTTATATAGTGTTGCCCTTCTCCATCTCCACCGTCCACTTGTTCACCATCTGTGCGCCCACTTGAGTGCATGTCCCATCATACTCCCCCTTTAGCCCTGTCTGAGTGGCGGTAGCTGAGGATGCACTGTTCAGGGGTCTTCTCCACATAAATGCGGTCAGGTGGGTAGGTGCAGAGCATTAAATGCGGTGGTTGAAGTCTGTCTCCTTGATATTTCTCTATTCCTGTCACCTTCTCACGTGTCCGAGGTCCCTTTTCTCCCCTGACACTTGTTAAACAGATCGCTTGACACGTGCCGGACATAAGCCTCGCCGGGTCCGACGATATTGGTCTCCTCGGACGTATGAGCATCTCCTCGGACGGTACACGTGCTCGTCTGCGGACATTCTCCTTTCACATGGGCCTCTGGCTGCGTCTTAGTCTCCTCGGGCGAACAGTGGTCCTCGGATAGGGCCTTTGGCCCAATAAGTTGGGCTGGGCTTTTCTCCCCCACAACAACCATTTTATAGTGTTTTCTAGGTGATTGGAAAAACATAGGAATATGAAATTATCCTTGTAACTAATATGATTGACACCATCTAGTATTTCCAAATGAGATATCTAGCATTCGAATCCTTCCGCTTTCAACTATTGAATTATAAAATAATAAAAAAAATCAATTTGATTCAAGGCTAATCTTAAATTAAGTTTTTTTTTTTTTTTATATATATAATTTTTTTTTCTTTATGAGAGCTCTCTTTTCAAGATATTTCTAAAACACACTTTAATCTTTCTGAGTTGTTAGTTGCAATATAAGAAAATTATGTGTAAATATTTTGTATAGTAAATTCATCAATTTTGCTTCTCAAATTCTTGTTAAAAAAATATAAAATTATAAATAAATGATGGTAAATTTTATTTTAAATATGTGTTATATATATTCCAGCTTCAAACTTTGAATTGATTTTAAATATAGTTTTGAATATCTATATTAGTTTTTTATTTATTAAAAAAAATCCTAATTAGGAAGCTAAAAAAATAAAAAGTCATTTTAAAACACACAATATGTTGAGGTTGAAATTATTATTATTGTTGTTTGATTAAAAGTTAGAATAAAATTAAACAAATATTTTATTATAGTAAATTATGTAGACATTACTCTCATTTTTCGATCCAAAATGTCATTAAGGCAAGAGGCTTGTGGCATCAAAATTAATAAATTAGAAATAATGAAAGAAACCTTATGTAAGGACCAGTTTTGAGTTCGAAGCCCACTATGTGGAGTGACTTAATCCCAAAAAGCCTGAAAACAATGAATTTGTAGAGAAATGGGTTGGAAAAACTGGGTTTTAGTTTATCAAACAACAAATTGAGTAGGTTGCTAGTGAAGGACTAAAAATGGATAGTTATAGAGTGTGTAATAAGTGTCTTCGGCAATATCCGAGGAGACTTGTTCTTGTATATTGATTTTCAGTAGAGTTACAAGTTTGATTCTAGATTCTTAGTGTTTTTCTCTTTCTTTTTTTCCCTCCCCCTTCATGAAGGGTCTCCTCTCTTATATAGTTCCTTCTAAAGCATCTTGATCCTACATTTGTTAAGCTCCTGAGTCATCACTTGAGTGTCTGTCCCATCAGACACCCTTTTTGGTCTTATTCGTCTTGGGGTAACAAATTTTACACTGTTTAGGGGTCTTCTTCACATTAATGCAGTCAAGAAATTAGCTGTAGAACATTAAATGCGGTGGTGACAGCTTAATTCTTAAGATATCTTAGGACTTCCTTCGGTCCAACGTCCCTTCCATGGTTGCTCATACCAACAGAACTTCCTAGGAGGTTCTTCTACATTAGTAAGCTATTTCTTCTGATCTCGGCTCCAGTCTGCCGAGGAGATATTATCCTGTGCCAATACCACCTTGAGCCTCAGTAACCAAAACTAAACCTTTTTCTTGCTAACACAGTCCTTTGTGATGGAAACTATTCCTATTCAGAACAATCCCTATCCTCGGCTTGGGCTATGGGCCCACTATAATAAATTTATATTAAACTTCTGGGTCTAACATCCCTACACCTTACATTAGAAAAATGAGGGAAGAATTATGTGTTGAAAAATTGTTTAGAAATAGATAAAGGTGATCATTCTTCTATAAAAAAAAAAAAAAAAAGATAAAGGTTATAATTTTTACAACCCATTCAAGACAATCATTTTTAATTTGACTTGAATTTGATCGGGTTTAAACCAAGCTCGATCGACTCGAATTGTGTGCTAGATCTAGCTAGGGACCGGGAGGTGCTTTTCTTTTTAAAAATAAATTATTTATAATAAAGAGAAAATTAAAAACATAAATAATAACCAAGGCAAAATAAACTTATTTAATAAAACATAAACCCTCTAATTCCAAGCACCATTAGAACCTAAGATGCATGACTACAAATACGTGTATGGTACGATATGTGTATGAGTATGGGGATGCTACTTTCTTTCTTTTTTATTTTTATTTTTTTTACAAGATAGAAATTCTATTTTAGTATAATCTAAGTGTATATATGTGTAAATCTCTCACCTAGAGACTTGAACTCCGGCCCTTACCTTACACCCCATAAGTACTTATACCTATGGACAGGAGCGGACATAGGATTTCAAGCTAAGGGGGGCCGAAATATAAGAAGAAGAAGAAAATCCAAATAGGTATCCATATAGTACTAACAAACTATTAACCAAAATCAATACACAAAATCATTGTTTCTTAATACATTAAGATGCAGTCATCTACCAATAAAGACAAAAAAACACAAAATAATATTGTTTCTTAGAAGCATCAACTGTTGCAAATATATATATATATATATATTTTTTTTTCACAAACCAAAACTTACTTTTGTTACTTTAATATAGTATTTGAAATGTCTCGTACAGTAGTATTTTTGGTATTTGGTGTTCTAAATACTAAATATTTTAGCATTCAAAACACCTAATTCTAGTACTTTAATACTAGGTTGACTGAGATTTTTTATTTTTAAATTTTGTCTTTGTTAAGTTTTTGAGTTGGGTAGTTGCTAGTTGGGATAGGCTAATTAAAATGGAGGGGGTCTAAGTTTTTAGAAAAGTGAGGCTAGAAATAAAAAAAATATAACCATTAATTTTTTTTTTCTTTGGGCTAGGGGGGCCCAATTATTTTTTTTCTTTGGGCTGGGGGGGCCTATGCCCCCTTGGCCCCCTGTAGGCCTGTCCCTGCCTGTGGAGTGACCATCGGACCAAAAACTTAGGATATGATACATGTATTAATTACTTATTAAATACAATTTTTTTTTTTATATAAAATAGAAATTCTACTTTAGTCTAATCTAGGTGTATATGTATGTGAAACTCATTTCTTGATACTTAAACCCCGGCCCTTACCCCCCACCCCCCACAAACACTTAGGCCTCGCTTGAGAGGAGGAGATGAAATGGAATGGAAAGAAATGAAAAGAATCATTTTAGAATATTCTTCCATTCCATTGTTTGAGAGTTTTAATGAAGGGAATAGAAAGTTAATTCCCTTGTTTGGGAGTTTAAGTGGGAGGAAATGAAATTGGTAGGAGGGAACACTCATTCCTCTCTATTCTCTTAAAATCTCAAATTTTCATTCCCCACAAAATTGGGAGGAATGGGAGAGAATGAAATTAGATTTAATGATTTTTTTACTAAAACTTTCAAAATACCCCTATATATTCAACTCTTTATTTTAAAATAGGGGTATAATAGTAATATTTTCATAAAATGATTCCATTTCATTCCCTTCATGCTGCTCCAAAACAAGATTACTTACATTTCATTCATTTTTATTCTTTTCCATTCCTTTATTTTAAAACATCTAATCAAGGTTACTTAATTCCATTCTTTTCCATTCTTTTCCCTTACTTAAATACATTTCATTCCATTCCTTTATGATCATTCCATTCTATTCAATTCCCTTCCCTTATAAACTCCCAAGCGGAGCTTTATATTTGTGATATGACCATTGTGTCAAGGGTATGCGGCGGTATTAAATACAATTTTTATATATTGTTAAACATTTATTTTTATGTATATATTTTAAAGCATATATCAAATTAAAAGCATTGACGGATAATAAAGTGAATTAAGTACCATTAAATGCTATGTAGAATAGAAATCCAAAAGACTAAATAAAAGATAATTAGATAATTATTCAACTTTAAAATCAATATATAAAGCATATAAATAAATTCTTACAAGTTTAGGCTATCTCTCACTATTAGGATTGGGTTAGAATGGTATCTAAGTCGCATCATAAATGCATCTTAGATGTGCTGGCACTTTAAAATATATTAAAAGAAAAATTATTGGACATGTATCTTAGAGGTATTCGGTATGATACCGGTACAAAATGTACCAATATCTGTAATTAGGCTATCTTATATGAAAGGGAAAATATTAATTTTCCTTTTATGCTAAAATTATATATCTACTATAAAAGGGAAAATATCATGTTTCCTTTTTAGCCAGAAATTCAAAATTTGGCTTACTATTATCAAGTACTATCAAATTTATTACAACAAAAATATTAATTACAAAATAGGTATTTTTCCCTTTGAGCCAAACAAAACGACTTGTCGCAAAGTAGTATTATTACACACAGTTTTAACAGTTAAAAAGACAAGAGAAAAGAGAGTCCAAATCCAAATTCCAAAGCATAATAAGAAGACTTTTCAAATTTCACTCGTCAGAACTCTCCTCTCATTATCCTTCGCCTCTGGATCCAAAACCACCCATCTTCGAATCTCGCTGTCCCTTCACACACGTCAAGGTACTTTCTCTCTCTCTCTCTCTCTCCCCCAAGTTTCCACGTAATTAATGCATAGTGATAAGAGTACAACAGCAGCAACAACATTTTTCTTTTTCCTTTATGCAACGTTTCTGTCTTGCATTTATTTGTTTGTTTCTGATAGTTTCCTCAACTTAGCGCTTGTTAATGTTTCTGGGTTTTTCTTATTTTCTGGTCTCTTCAGCTTTTCTGGGCACCCATTTGGATTCTTTAGGTACACAGCTCTCAAATTTTGCATTTTTATTGGTTCTATACTTTGGTTTCTCAATTTTGATTTGAACCCATCTGTTATCTTTTATTTATTTATTTATTTATTTCTGTGAATTAGTGCAATGACTAAATGGTTTTCAATGTGTTTGATTTGAATTATGCAAATTTGAAGTAGCTGTAATTTTCCTCCTTCATTTTTTATTGATTAACTTGCTTGTCTGACTTGATTGCTTCAAATTGTTGTTATATAGCTTTTGCATATTTTGAATTTTTGTCGGTGCTTCTTGAATTATGGACAACAGTGTTGTATTACTACATTTTTGTGTGGAATTAACCGTGAATTTTTAGGCGTTTGATGGGTTTTATAGGTTTAATGAGTCCATTTCAATCTGTTTGATGTTTAATTGTACCAACTAGGATCATTCTTATCTGAAGTTTTGTTTTCTAGATTGTACCAGAAGGGGTAGTTTGATTATTTTCATATCAATGTTCTGTTCTTACTTTTGTGTTGATTGTAGTAGTTTTACTTGGTATATCCTGAAATATAATTTGAAAGTTGACTTTTCTTTTTTCTTTTTTTTTTACAATGAATTTTTTTTTTTTTTTTCATAGGTATATATCGAAAGTTGACTTGGAATTGAAATGGGATTAATGAGTTTATTTTTGAATATTTCTGATACCTTGTAAGTGGGGGAGGGGGATTCAAACCTTAGATGTCTCTGTTAGAAACACCAAGCAATGCTATTGAGCTAAAAGGCTCTTGATGTTGTTTTTTGAATATCTTTGAGTTGAATTGATGAAAGCTTTGCATGTTTCTGATTTTAAATTATCTTTCTTATTGATCTAATGTGAACACTTTTTGCCTTACTTTGCCACTTATCAGATTAATTTTTGTCCTAATTTCACTGCAGTTTGCTTGCTGGAACTATATTTGTGTGGTTAACTCGTGAACCTCATCTGGAAAGTTGTACCATATAAATATAGTGTTTGATGCTGTTACATGGTTAATGGTAAAAGTTTCAACTTTTAAGGAATAAAGGGGTGTTCATTTTGGAGCTGTTCTGAATAGGAAAATTAGTCTCTTATGAGCTTGGAGAATCTGGTTTTGATTTTATTATAGCCAACTATGATTGGTAGAAAGAACATGGGACGGGCTTCACCAGTATTGCTGGTACTGTTGGCTCTTGGGTTTTTCTTTGCAACATATAATTTGATGACAATGATATTCCACTATAGATCTGGTGGGAATAGGGAAGGTGCATTATCATCTGACCCCATTATTGAGATGCCTGAGAGTGCAAGGAATCTGAAGAATGCCAAGTTACCATTCCATATTGCATTAACAGCCACGGATGCTCCTTACAGCAAATGGCAGTGTCGCATCATGTACTACTGGTATAAGAAGCAGAAGGAGTTGCCAGGATCAGAGATGGGAGGATTCACTCGGATTTTGCATTCAGGAAATCCTGACAACTTGATGGATGAGATTCCTACAATGGTGGTTGATCCTCTTCCTTCAGGTCTTGATCGGGTATGCTTTCTTGCAATGCTATAACTTTCAGCTACATATTTTCTGCATTTGTTTCTTAATTACTAGCCCTTGTTAATTGGAGAATCTTAGCTGAGCTCTTGACCATGTGAAGCATGTTCTTAAGAGTCGAGTACTCTTGTAGGTCTTTGGCCCCATACTCTGTTCTCATCAGCAAAATTCAAGCTGGGGGTTGGCATGTAACTATTCTGTACTTTAGTGTTAATTAGGAAATAGCTGGAAATAAGGATAAATAAATGGAATTAAGTGGAGTAAATAACATACTGTATCTTGGAATTTTTTCTTGAATGTTACTAGTTCTGGAATAACTCAACATGAAACTTAGATGTGATTTTCCTTACTAAAGTTTGAATCATGTTACTTGGTCCTGAGTGCTCAAATAAGTTGCCTATATCTCAGTACTTCATCAGGGTCTGGAGAACTTTACTGTTATGGATTTTAAGGGAGTAATATTATTTATAGGAGTTTTAATAAAGTGTATATTTCCAATCTTATTGAATGAAATGTGTTTAAGCCCTTTCTTATAGGCATTGGTTGAGCTTTCCGTTCATTTTCAAGACTATTACAGACAGTGAAGCAACTGAAAGTAAATTCACGTGTGAAGCATAAACCTTGCATCTCTATACTAGAGGGTTTTTATTTTTATTTTATTTTTATTTTTTTTAAAATATAAATTTGGTATATTATTTCCAATGTCTTACAAAAGATTATTTTGAAGTCAAACTTCAAAGCCTTGCTAGTGAGGGTACATATTCTAGACTGTCTTATCCACCCATATACTCTGTTGTTCTTTCTCTTTTGACCAAATATCCAGTCATAATAATTTGTTTCTGCTTATTACTAATGATTGTATAAACATATACATTCTTGACACAAGTTTTAAAATCATGTCTCAGGGATACGTTGTCTTAAATAGACCATGGGCCTTTGTGCAATGGCTACAAAAGGCGACAATAGAGGAAGAGTGAGTGCATAAATTTATGGATCTGAAATTGGGTTACATTTATCTTCACAAAGGTTAAAGGCTGTTTGTTCTACCATTGATGCAGATACATTTTGATGGCAGAGCCTGATCACGTCTTTATAAAGCCACTGCCTAATTTGGCACGTGTGGGATATCCTGCTGCCTTTCCATTTTTCTACATTAAGCCTGATCAGCATGAGAAAATTGTAAGGAAGTTCTATCCTGAGGAGAAAGGCCCTGTGAAAAATATTGATCCTATTGGCAATTCTCCTGTAATTATCAAGAAGGTAAAAACTCTTGTCGCTAGATGGCCTACTAAAATGTATGTGGTCATGTAATGACACTAGTTTTTCCAATGTTATTCTTTTCTTGGCTATGCTATTGTTTATTAATTATTGTGTTTGTCTTAAGAGTTATTTATTTTTTGTTTGCTAAATAAGTAGTCACTTGTGGATTGAGTCATTGTTTAATTCAGGATATATTGGAGAAGATTGCACCTACATGGATGAATGTTTCTTTGAAAATGAAAGATGATCCAGAGACTGATAAAGCTTTTGGATGGGTTTTAGAAATGTAAGCATAGAAAATAAGTGACTGTTTTTGACTTATCAGATTCAAGAGGATAAAAGTGACTGTCATTTTGCAAGTTGATACTAGAACTTTTGATATGAAATTATGAATATTGACTTTTTCTATGCTTCTGTTTCTTTGTTTGAACCCAGGTATGCCTATGCTGTAGCTTCTGCTTTGCACGGTGTGCAGCATATTCTTCGCAAAGACTTTATGCTGCAGGTATGTCTCTTTTTTTGTGAAGTTTTTTTATTAACTATTAACAGGAGATTTTCATTTTGAATTTGATTTTTAGTAAATACCTTAAACAACATTGCTCTATGCATTTATCGAAGCTCTTCTTAGAAGCCTGGTGTTTTTTCTTTTGTTTTTTCCCCAGCCCCCATGGGATACGGAACTTGGAAAAAAGTTTATCATTCATTACACTTACGGATGTGACTACAACTTAAAGGTACTATTTCTTCCCCAATTTGTCCAGTTATGACAATCTGCTATTCCAAGTATGGCTGTTTGCTATTGAATATCTTCCTTTGTTTGCTTTTTCTTTATTTTAGCTTCTAAAACTGGCCTTTTCATCATCATCTTCTTCTCTTAATTTTGCAAGGCTACTAGGCCTGAGCTTACATTTTTATATATTAGCAGATACTCACTATCTTTGATTTATTACAAAATATCTATCTGAAGTAGCTTGATGTTCAGGGTGAGCTAACATATGGGAAATTTGGGGAGTGGCGATTTGACAAGAGATCATATTTACGTGGACCTCCACCAAAAAACCTCGCCTTGCCCCCTCCAGGGGTACCTGAAAGTGTGGTATGTATTTGTTAATTTCATTCTTCATCAATTGATCTTCCTAGGTTGAAATTGATCTTAAGCAAGCATCTGTTTTCATATTTCCTTCTCTGCTACACTTATATGCTGTTAATTTACAATGTAAAATGTGTGTCTCTCTTTAATAATAAAATTATTTTGGGCCAATTACAAGGGGGGTTTTACAAAATGACTCTCCATTCTTGAGGAATATTTCATGTGCAAAGATATTTTTACCCTTCACTAGTGTTTTTACTTTTTAGGCCTTTTACTCACCACTAGTGTTTTTAGTTTCTAACGTCAGCATATTTTAACGACCTCAACCCTTTGGTGAGAACTTATTCTTTGAATTTTCTCACTCCTAGATGTCTATTTTAGGCCTTCCCATGTTGATTCATTTAGGAATGTTATTTTGCCTTAAATTTAGGTCGTTTAGGATTTATGGGCCATATCAAAAGTGGTACATAACCTAAAAATTTCTGACCTGTTGTTAACTAAACTAACAGAATCTCTAAACTAATAACAAAAGTGCTGTAAAATACTTTTCTTTATACATGCATTAAATGGTTGTAGTTTTGTTATCTACCATGTAGGATTTTTATTGTTGATATTTTTAAAGAACTTTTGGAAACGATGCATCAACAAGGCTGGGACATCAGGTCTGGTTTGCTGGAACATTATAAATGGGGCGGCCATGTTTGGGTTCAATTACAGAGCCTCAAAGTTGAATTATGTCTGTAATTATCTGTGTTATAGGCTGTTGTGCTAATTGGGGCGGGGCAAATTGCCTCCCACATGCACTTCCATCATATTTGCATATAAAGATAAAATATTTTCCCACCTCATACAATTTATTTGAACAGAATCTCCCCCCACCCCCACCCCCAGCTCTCTCTCTCAGATCATTAGGAGTCATAGCCACATTATAATATGATATAGCCAGCTAAGTAATACCATCTCTTTGACTAGATTCTGGAACAATGAGTTTCTCTAGTTGTTGACACCTATTCCAGATAATTGGTTACCGGGTGTCCTTGAATTTTAGTACATGAATGGGCCTTAGAATCTTCTTAGCTGCATTATGTTGCAGTGGGGCTGCCAAAGTTTGGCCAGAACTACCTATAACATTCCATTTGTTGTTGGCGTCTGGATTTGTGTCCAGTCAGTCTCCATTGATTTTGATAGCTCACCATTTTCAGTAATGGCATTTTCTTCATTGTTTCTGTAAGACATAGTCCATCAAGTTATTGAAATCTGTTCATCAGGAGTAAGTTGTTGATCATGGTTTTACATTTAGGACTTCATCCTTTCCGAAAGGCATGTCTTTATTTCTTTTTGGGGGGATACATTTTAATTTGGGTAGAGAGAGTTTGAACCTTGGACAGTTGGACGTTTTCGTTGTAAACGCCAGAAATGCCATTTGACCTAGAGGTCTTTGGCTTCCAAAGGGCATGGTTTTTAATTACCGTTCTGTTCCTTCTCTTAAATTTGCAGTTACCAAGCAGTTTTTAATTGTGTAATTTGGTCATGTAACTGCAACTTTCATGTTCCACTCTGTGGAGTAGGTTGTCAGTGAAGATAATGTTGACGCATGGAAATCAATTATAGAAAACATGAGGATGCCACTATGTATTAAACAACGGAGCTTTCTGCATCCCTGTGTCTCTTTTCAAATTTTCTCTACAAAAAACATGAGGATGCCACTATGTATTTCCTTGTAATGATTTTGGGTAATTTATAATCATGGAAGGTGGAAAATTACTCAGTCTGTGCTGCTGGCCTTTTTCTTCCATTATATGTGTCATCCATGCCACACTGTTTCTGACTAAGCTGTTACCCATATTTGCATATTGGTCTTAGTTTCTACTCAAGCGCATGTGGCAATTATGTCTGTATGAGTTTGTCTCTCTTCTTCACTCCTCTGTGATAATTATATAGATTTTTTTACACGTCTCCTCTCATAGATATGTAGCCTTCTTTGTCCTACTTTATCTTACTGTAGGAGTGGGGAGATGCCTACCACTAGTTAAAGTGGCACTTCAGCTCTGTTTATTCCTTCTCTCCTTGACCCTTTTCTAGCATATATTGGTTGGAAGTGCTTTCTCAGTTGGATTGGAATGATAGCCAACACTTAAGAAAGGGTAGAGGATAAGGCTGTGTGTTCAAAACCCATTGAGTGCATCTGTTAACTTATCAATAAAAAAAAATACATAAGAGGAAAGAGCCCTCCTTGTGGTGGAACATAATTTTTTCCCTCTTTTTTATGATTATTTACTATTTATTCTTCATATTTAGTGTTTAGACTTTGGATTGATCCATTGGTTTTAGTGTGTAATTTTTAATTTTTTAATTTATTTTAAATGTACACTTTTTATCTAGCCAAAAGTGATAGCAAAGTTTTATTAAAATTTAGAACACTATGTACTTCTGAAGATATATTATGGGCCGAAGGGGGAGGAGGCTCCTCTATCCAAATCTCCCAGAGGGACCCGCAATGCCCCTTTTGCCAAAATAAAAGCTGCTCTTTTACACTTGCAGTGTACCAAAGAAAAAATAACACAAATAAAAGAGTCCACAAGTTCTTTAAAATCCCATAGCAGCTGTGCTAAAGTTTTGTATGTACTCTATTTCTATGTACTCTATTTCAAATGTCTGTCATATCCGAGGTGGATTCAAATGTGTACTTGGTTTTTAATTAATCTGTTATATTCTGACAAGATAAGAAAGACAAAGAGAAAGATCACATATACATTATATATAATGCATTGTTACTTTTGGGTATGATTCATATGAATGTGATGTGTGAATTATGATTTTTAGTTTATTTTATTTTATACCATAGTATGCTAATTTCATAACTTATGGATGTTGGGAATATATTATCATTGAACTTTTGTTTTATTTCTCAAATATTATTGCATAAATTGATGATAAAATAAGTCATTGATGGATTATATCTCTAAAATATGCCTTTAAATTGGTGCACTAATAATTTTTCTATAAAGTTTATTGTGTTCTAATATTGTATGATACATGAAGCATAAAAATGATAAATCCATGCATAATATGATTCAACCAAGAGCCTCTTGGCTCAATGGCACATTTGGCTCTCTCTTTAACAGTGTCTCTCACCTTACCATAGAGGGGGAGAAAAAGAGTTCGCATTATATGGTTCATGTTTTGACGACTATCATTGACATATGAATTCACTTACCCAACTAATATATATTTCGTCCTAGGGATTAGGAAATGGCAATTAATTTTGAACTTTTAGAATTTGAATTTCCTATAATTATTTCCAGTTTCATGTGTTACCAACATCTTGAAGTTTGGATGCTTGCGCATAATGACATAATATAGTAAACAAGTCTATTCCATATTCTATTACCCTGTCAATTCATTTCTCTTTTTGGTCTTCTTCTATAATTTTTTGCCCAATATCTATGAATTTGCTTAATGCATTTACTACAGTAATTACAACTCCCATATTTAAATGCTCTTTGCCATTTCCTTTATGCAGGTCACCCTTGTTAAGATGGTGAATGAAGCAACTGCCAACATTCCTAATTGGGGAACAGAATGAACATATGCTAGCCATAAAATTTTAATTTTTGGAAAATGAAATTTTTTAATGTTATTCATCCTCCTAGAATGATTCATCTACAAGAACCTCAGGTTAAATGTCTTCAGTAAGAGAGAAAAGAATATAGATAGAAAATAAGGTCATTTTAATGCTTTTCTTTAGATCTTAGTCAAACTCAAACACACACTGGGAATGGTTAAACATAAGTGCAATGCAAAATAGATTCCCATCATACCATACACTTGAGACTATAGATAAGCTGAACTAAGCTGAACAGTAAGGTGATCATGTTTAATTTGCATACTTTGTTATAGAGTTTAAGCTGGACTTTCCATTCCTATGGTTGTGACTTGTGAGTCCAATATTTAAAGCAATACTAGTGAATGTGTGCGTGTGTGTGGAACTCTTAGGACCATACAACAAAATAACTTATTTTACTTTTTGAAATGAATAAATAAATGATATTCTTAATAAAACTTCTACATAGGGGTGGTCCAAATTAGTATTCAATACCACTTGTACCTATCACTAATATCGTATTTCTTACAATTGTAAAAATATGCGTTAGAGCCCTCATCAAGTTTTATTGTAGTCTTTGAAATTCAAGAAGTTTACTTATTTTTGATGATTATATATATATATATATATTTTTTTTTGAGAATGTTGATGATTTTATAGTTGGTAGGGGAATTTGAAAAATTATAAATGTACAAGGTTGGTCTCTTAAAAAAATTGTAAATGCACAAATTAACCTTTTTGTAATTGAATACAAATCTTCTGTATCACTATTTGTGTTCTACTTTATGTTTTACAAATTACAACTTGTTATGTATTTGTTTAACTTTACTTATAAAATTGCCAAAGTTTAAAATGGAAAAAAAATAAACACATGACAAGTTATGATACGTGGAACACAAAAAGTGATACAAAAGATTTGTATTCTTTGCAATCTTACTCTTACAGTAATAATTCTTGCTTATGTGACAAACTTAGATAAAACTGCCTCATTTTAATGACAGGTTACAAAAGGGGTTAATGTTTTACATTTATAACTTTTAGAAGACTAGAAGATAATTTATAACGGGTGCATTAACACATACTTTAATTAAATGTTGTGCGACTCTTAACAAATAATAAAAAACTCAGTATTAACCATTGGACTAAGGGCTTGGGGCACTTAGAAGTCAGAAACTTGTTTTCATATTTATAAGTTGTAACAATTTGACAATTATATTTGATGATGGGAAAACTTTGTCACAAGCTAGGAATAGGAAAATGTTGGAAAAACTTTGTCACTAGCTAGGAATAGAAAAATGTATGTGTGATATTAAATAGACTTGTAGTTTAGTACCTGCTGGTTCTTCACATAAATAGAACTTGGGTTGTGATTCCTACTTGTAAGAAAAGTGAAAAGTGAAAAATAAAATTAAAAAAGCATTTGTCATTTAGGATAGAGTTGACCATACAGAAGCAGAACCCCATTTGGAATACTGACATTGTGACACAAAGTGTGACGTAAAAGACATGCAATGAGTCAAGCTTGCGAGTGAGTGAAACCTGTGCCTGTGAGTATTTGTCGGCCAAAGAATCCAATAATTTGCTATGACACCTCGTGATTCTTGAAACTGAAAAAAAAAAAAACAATAATAATAATAAAGAAAGTTGGTATAATAAATGAAAAAGAAAAAAAAAAAAAAAAAGCTTGAACCAAGTGTTGCTTCTGCAGAACTTGGTTTTCATGGACTATACATGAGAAAACTCTCCCTCTCTTCCACGTGTATACCATTTTGGCTGTAAAGTGTGTGCGCTTTGTTTTTTTGTTTTTTTTTTTGGTGGTGGGGTGGGTGGAAAATTCTATTTCTATTGTTTTGTGTGTCTCTGAATTGCTGAAATCTGAACCGTACTTTAATTTATTACTAATACTTTGCCTGATAGGGTCTGTTTTGATATTATTTATTGTTAAAATTAAAAATGTTGTATAATTTTTAAATGTGTGAATAGTACCGAAAGATTTAATTTTAAAGTTATTTTCGTTGAAAAAAGTACTTACGAATCTCGTGAACAATGCATGAAACTCACTAAAAAAGTGCATTCACTGGCTTTTTTTTTTTTTTGTCTAGATGCTAGTTACTTGAATTTTTTTTTTTACACATCTAATTAATTTAGTATAATATATATATATATATATATATTATTTTTTCTAATTGCATGTTGTAATATCACTACATGGTTGTATTTTAAGGCCCGTTTGAATGAAGGGAGAGTAGAATAGAGTAAAGTAGAGTAAAATTTGTTAAAAATAAATTAATTTTGGATCAAATATACTCTATTCTACTCTACTCTTCTTCTTTTCCCTTCAATCTAAACGTACTTTTAACGATAAAAGTTCTTATATTAGACCTTTATATTAGACCTTTAGTGATAGAAGTTCTTCTATTATTTGGCAGAAGTTGAGTGACACGAAGTTTTTGTGCCTACAACAATAGTCCTGTCGAGGCTTTGGTGGTATATGATGTAGGATATACGTGTGTTAAGAAAAAAAAAAGGAAAAAAAGAAAAATAAAAAGACAAAGAAGCATGTTGCAAATTGCAATGTGTAATATGAAAAATGATATCTCTAGTTGGTAGAGCTTCATACTTACATAGCTACTGACCCACCTGATCGGCCTCTGATTCGATTTAGAAACATTTGGTCAGTTTTACAAGTTGGGTCAGTTAAGCAGCAGAACCACGTACATAGAAGTTTGGCCCCTTCCCCCACTCTTGAAGCTTCTCAAGAAATTTTAACCCTTAAATTTACTAAAATAGTAAAATGTTTCAAAAATGATATATGGTTGGCCCGCAAATCCTTCATATTTTTTATATGACACTTTTATATTTGCTATAAATTTTGGTTCCCCATTCTTAAAATTTTAGGGTGCGTATCATCCAATTAACCTAGCACATTCGATGCTCATATTTGTGGTCATAACTTGTATATTGGACATGTTGAGACACGAATATATGTTCAAAATTGGACATGTAGGCATGTATTTGGATTCTAATATGTCAAGTGTAATTGATGTATTGAACACAATCTCAATCACAGCTCTCTCTCTCTCTCTCTCTCTCTTAGATGAGTCAAATTAATTTGGCAAGCCCAATTTCACTAAGACCATATCTGCCCTCTGCCCAGTGCTAAAGAGTCAAATGTCCTTTGATCCTTTCCACAATGCATCTCCTTGCCTTCTCCTTCGAGAATGATAGTGTGACACAATGTGATTTGAGTTCAAATTCTAAACCTTTTGAATTGAAATCTTGACTTCAATGCACCAACCCACGCTTCTATATGCATTCTAAACTTTTTGAATTGAAATCGTGATGACTTGAATGCATCAACTCACGATTTTATATACATTAAGTTACGATTTCAGTTAAAAAATAAAAATAAAAAGTTTGATTTGTGAGTGTAAAATAGATATTGCCCATGAGATTTACAATCCAAACAATATGTCAGCATATTTCACGCTAGCTTTTTACATTTCACGTAAGAGTATCCACATCAGTGTATGCAAAATTTTGTAAATTTGCACATCTAAAACCTACTTTTTCTATTTTACACTCCCATTTTTACAAAACACCCTCATTAGTTTGTCTATTATACACATTTATTCAAATAAAATATTCATTTCTTTAACACTATCATCTCTCTCACAGACCCAACATGACCCACACAGCCACCATCATCAAGATCAACGCCTCCGGCTTCCCACTGTGCAACAAGATCAACACTAGCATCCAAAAAAAAAAAACCAGTAAAAAAAAACCCCAAAGCACAAGCCGATCACACTGGAATCCAGACAACCCACCGACTCACACCCACAATCACCGATACCACCGACCCACACCCACAATCACTATCACGGCAGCCTCAAGCTCAACCAAAAAACTAGAAAAACAAAAATTGCTCGTCCACCGTGTCTTTCCCTCACATCCAAATCCAAATTTGCAAAGCCCTTTAACTTGCTTCAACTCAACCGAAACGCTGTGTTTTCAAATGGGTTTCACAGATTTCGTCCTCCATGCACACTCGTTGTTCGCTGCAATGCTTCGTCTGGAACTGGAAGGGTAACTTTTCTCAACGAGAAACCCAATGATCAACCCTATTCAACCCAAAACCCACTGATCAATCCCATTCAACACGAAAACAATGAGAAACAAAGGAAGAAAGAGAGAGCGGTGACGATGGCGATCGGCGGAAGCTAGAGGAAGAAAGATTTATGAGATGAGAGAAAGAGAGAGCTGTGCATTTGAGAGAGGTTCTCTGATGAAAATGAGGAAAAGAGAGGGAGGTGAGAGTCCAGTACAAAGAGGAGAGAGAAAAAATTGTTAAAATATTAAATGCACATGCTATAGTAACCGTGCATATATGCACGGTTACTATAGTAATTGTGCATTTATACACAATTTTACACCCACTAATGTGGATATTTTTTTGCTCAAAATGTGTAAAATCAGTTACTTTTTCCATTTTGCACATACTGATAGGATGCTCTTATGATCAGTTATTTTTACCAATTTCTTTGGGGAGCTTGTCTTATCACTTGAGTTGAGTGGTCTATTTATCACATGCCATGCAGATGCTTGTTTTTCATTGGCATTTAAAGTTTTTAACTTTCTATTCGGATCATTGTTTCCAAGTTTCTTTTGGATTTACTTGCTCTGTAATTCTCACTGTCACAGCTTCCAGTTCCACCGACAGCACCCCCCTCCCAAAAGGGAAAAAAGAAAAGAAAAATAAAGAATGGAGATATATTCTTTTTATATTCTTCATACTTGTAAAATTTTTAGAAAATTAAAAATTAATAGCTATGCTATCAATAAATTGTATAAATTGTAAGTTTTTGTAATTTAAAATTATACATAAAATATAAATTTATAGATTATATATTAAATAATATCCGATTGAAACAAAATTTGATATGTATATTAAGAGCGTAAAAAACATGCAATTCAACGGTTAGATTTTCAAAATATATAGTAATGTTTATTTTATTGAGTATGATTGTAGTCTAATGCTATAATTAATTTTGTAGGGGGTGGATTCGAGCGCTCTCTAAGGATTGAGAGAGTGGGCCCAAGCCCAACTAACCCTTCAATAAATTTGTAGAGTATGGGCTCAAGAGCTAGGCCTCAGTAAAGAAGGCAACGGCCATGCATGGTTGTACGTGGTTGCTAACAACTAGAACGTGAGTTTAAACACACAATGAGGCTCCTCGGACGTGCCTTATGGAGCCGGAAACTACTGTTATCTCTTTTCAGAAGGGTTACAAGAGTTGGGAGAGAATGCTTTGCTACAGTATTCCTTTTTCTCTGGTTTTTCATCCGTCCCCTTCACAAGAGGGGTTTTTACATTATATACCTCCCAATCAGTTGATCCTAGCCCTACATTTGTTGATCAATCCGGTTTCTACTCGAGTGCCTGTCCCATCAGCCGCATTCCCATACCTCCAGTGGGTTGCAGCGCTCAAGACGGCACTGTTCAGAGGTCCTATCCTCATTAATGCGGCCAGAGCGTTAGTTGAGGGCATTTAATGTGGAGGTGACAGTTCGCCTGGGACTTGCTTCTCCGCCACGCTTCAATGTCCGGTGATTGGCCCTTGTTATTTGCTCCTTGGATGCTTGGGGAGACTCCCCTTAAAGGTGTGCCGCATGCCCACTTTCTGTCTTTGGTCTGCCGAGGATGTAACCATCCTCGGCAATGCTCCTTGGGTCATGGGCTCTAAACTTTGGTCCTTGGACCTCGGATCGTGGAGGCGTCCTCGGCATGGGCCTCTGGGCTGGGCCTGGAGTGGGCCGGGGCTGCTGACATATTCTGGCCCCACAATAGCCCCTCAAAATCATGCTGTCCGCATCCTCGGGCGGAAGGAGGATTTTGATATCCCCGGACCTGCTTTGCGTCTAATCAAGTCTTATCCCTCGTCAGCGTTGGCGCCTTTTCAACTGCCCAAGGTGCGTTACTGGCGCTTCGATGTGCGTAACGTGTCTTGCATTAAATTCGGGCGGCTTTATGCTCCCCACGTTCAATGGGCAGATGAAAATCTAACGGTGGAGATGCGTCTGGCACTTATAGGCGGGAAAACTTGCGCAGCTCCTCTTTCTAGGGTATAAGTACCCATTAGAGCCACTTCTTCACCTTTCATTTGCAATCGAGAGCTCCTGCGCCTCTATTCTGAGCCCAGCCAAACTTCCACCTCCATCTCCAGCACAAAAAGCCAGTCCGAGGACTCCTCCTCATTTCTGTAAGTCTCTCTGTCTTTCTCTGAGCTTTCTCCCCCAATACTCGTCCTTCTCTTTCATTCGTTCGTCTTTTAGTCCGCTTAGGCGTCATCTAGGATGGGTAGACTTAAGAAGTTTGTTGGCACTGAGGAGGCGATGGAGAAATTCATCGCCGATTACAAGATACCGACCAATGTGGGCTTAAGGTATTGTGAGGAGGGGGAGTGGTACCTCACGAAGCGAGAGGGCGAAGTGGTGATTCCTGTCATCGCTTTCCTTGAAGGGGGGATGAGGATCCCCATGGGGCCAGTGATGAGGGGTTACCTCACCTATTTCCGGTTGACCCCCACCCAGTGCGCCTCCAACATGTTCAGGATTTTGGGCAGTGTGGACGCCCTTAACGAAAAGATGGGTCTGAGGCTGACCTATCACGATGTCAACTACTGCTACAATCTTCAACATTTGAAGAACAAGTCCTATTACATGAGGACGAGGGACGACAGGGTCCGGCTTATCCAGTGCCTCCCCGAGTCCAACAAGGGGATGAACGAGGATTTCCTCATCGTGTCCGGAGCGTGGCACGATGGCCTTCACTGTCCGACGAGGGAGGGAGAACCAGGTGGGGCAATGGGAATGAAAGGGGATTTGTAGATTCTAGCTTCTTTCTCTGCGCTATTTCTTCTTGTATTGTTTGACTTCTAACCACGGACGTGTAATTTCTTTGCAGATCTGCACTCCTATGCGCGCCATTTCAACTTGATCAATAGGGAGGACTTGCAGAAGGTGCTCAGGTCGGCGGACTTCGAGGACGAAGAAGACCACCAAGTCAGAGCTGCGCACAAGATTCTGGGGTACACTCCGCTCCAGAAGTCATTTGCGGCCCCGAAGTACGTAATCAGAGCAAACGATCCTCGGCTGCAGAAAATAGCAGTGACCGAGGACGGGTTCGAGTTTCCTGAGGACACCTCCACTTCAGAAGGCGTCACAGTAGCAGTCCCCTCGTCTTCCCATTCGTTCCCAGAGGCCGCGGAAGAGAATTTAGAGAGGGAAGGGGAACCTGTAGATTTTGGTGCTGCCGAGGAGGATTTCAGCGTTTTTGAGCAACTCCATCAGTCTGAGGACCCATCTGGAGACTTGGGTGATCCTCGTCTAACCGAGGCAGACCTCTTCGCGGCACAGAAGTCTTCCCGGCGCAGGATGGGCTACAAGAAGAAGTACCAGCCAAGCCTGTCCGAACTGCTAGAAGGGCAGCCGGGGAAGTCCAAGCCGAAGCTTCCTCCCCCATCTCCAAAGAATCGCCCTGTTCAGACCAGGTCGGCTTCAACACAATCCAAGCTTCCTCCTCCTCCGCCTCAGGCGAGCCCGTCGTCCAGGCACGAGCCCGCTGACCCTAAGCAGAAGAAGGACAAGGGTAAGAGGACCGTTGAGGACAAGTCTAGGCCCACGCGGGAGGGCGATGGCGATCAGCGGCCATCGAAGCAGTTGAGGATAGGCCCCTCAACGCAGGAGAAACAGGTCGCTCCCCCGCCCGAGATCCAGGCCTGGCTCCCCGCCCCAATGCTCCGCGGGGCTCCCTTGAAGGATGACTCCTCCCTCAGGGACTTTAAGGAGGGCGAAGGCGCGTACGTGGCCGACGCTGTGGAGAGATGCCTGCTCTTGCCTGCGGACATGGCGGAGCTAGGAACCATGAGGAGTAGGGATGTCTTCCTCTGCCTCAAGCGGTATTTGGGGATGGTAAGACCTTAATACTTGTGCTTTTTCTTGCTTTCATTTCTTTTCGTGCTCGGCTAATTGCAACTTGTCTGTTTCATTTGGCAGGCTGTACAGGCCACCTTCAGGCTGGAAGAGGCGGCCAATGAGCATGGGAAGGTCCTGGATCAGGAGCGCGATAGGCGCCTGGTGGCTACCAGGACCCTCAAGAAGTCGGAGGATGACCTTGCCAAGGCCAGGGAGGAGCTGAAGGCAATGACCCAGGCTAAGGAAAGCGCAACGTCAGGCCTTGAGGGTGCCCAAAGGCAGGCCGAGACTCAGACAAAGCGTCTGGGTGAGGCAGAGAAGCAGTTGAAGCTCGCCGAGGATCAGATAGCTGGCCTGGCGAAGAAAGTGGCTGATGCCGAGGAGGCCAAGAGGGTGGCCGAATGGGCCAAAGGGGAGGCTGAGAGGGCCAAGCTTGAGGCAGAGCATGGCAGGGAGGAAGCCTGGGCCACTAAGCAGGAAGCTGAGGAGGCAGCCTTCACTGCCGGGGCAGCTGAGACAGCAGCTGCCTACAAATCCCAAGTCCCTGGGTTATGTAGGCGCTACTGCTCTGAAACTTGGAGCGAAGCCCTCAGGCAGGCTGGGGTGGATGCTTCTTCTGACTTGTGGAAGGAGGAGAACGTGTACTACCCTCCTTTCATCCGCGAGACTGCCCACGATGGCTCTGAAGCCGAGGAGGCTCCTGTGGAAACTGCTGCTACTCCGGGCGAAGAGGCCTCGGATGCTGGGGTTGCTGATGAGCCAACCCAAGGGAGCAATCCTCCCGTGGTGGTTGTGTTGAGTGATGGCTCCAATGAGGACGCGCCTCAGCAGGTTGTGGAGCCTTCTCCCGCTGCCCAGGTCTCTTCTGGCGAGGGGGCGGCTATTCCTGCTGTGCCTCTGCAGGCCATTCCCATCAGTCAGGGCTCAGGGGGCCCTGAGGCAGCTACGGGCCAGCCACCTACTGAAGCAGCCGACTAGGCCTCATGGCTCTTCTGCCTGCTGCACTTTATTTCTGCATCTCTTTCTTTTTCCCTTTTTTGCTTTATCTGTAATGCGACTTCTTGGGTGCAATTCCCTCGTGTTTAATGAAATGAAGACTTTATTTCCTTTTCTGTTTGTTGTGACTATTTCCTTACTTGCACGCTATTCATTTGTTTTGTATAACTTTGACTTCAATTGTACCTCGGCCAATCGTGGCATTTGATAATTACAACGTAAGGTGGAATTTTGCAGTAGACACTTAGAATCTTTTTAAAGTAGTTAGTTTCTTCTTAGGCATAGGTCCGAGGACCCAGCAGTCCTATGTTTATGTCTAACACTTGGTTTTCTTTAAGTGGTTAGTTTCCCCATGGGACTGAGTCCGAGGACCGTGCAGTTCCCTGGTTCTGTCTAGCTCTTAAGCTTTCTGAAGCAGTTAGTTTCCCCGTAGGACTGGGTTCGTGGACCATGCAGTTCCTTGGTTCTGTCTAAAGCTTAGCATTCTTAAGTAGCTAGTTTCCCCGGGGGACTGAGTCCGAGGATCATGCAGTTCCGTGGTTCTGTCTAACACTTAGTTTTCTTAAAGTAGTTAGTTTCCCCATGGGAATGAGTCCGAGGACCATGCAGTTCCCTGGTTCTGTCTAACACTTAGTTTTCTTTAAGTATTTAGGACGCGAGGCAAACAACCAAGATATGCTAACAATATGAATCAAAGTGACTTCTTTATTAATAGTAGTACCTTTTCAGGTTGTTTACATTCCATGGACGAGGTACAGGCTTGTCATCTAAATCTTCTAAATAGTACGCTCCTATCCCTGCCACCGAGGTGATCCGATAGGGGCCCTCCCAATTGGGTCCGAGCTTTCCCCAGGAAGGGTTCTTGGCAGTTCCTACAACTTTCCTCAGCACCAAGTCTCCCGGTGCTAGTGGTCTGAGCTTTACGTTGGTGTCATATCCCTGCTTGAGCTTTTGCTGGTAGTAGGCCAGCCGGATCATGGCTTGCTCCCTTCGTTCGTCCACCATGTCCAGGCTCCGCCCCAGCAGCTCATCATTGCTGCCTGAGGTGAAGGAGCTCGTCCTTAGTGTCGGGAAATTAGTTTCCAGGGGGATCACTGCCTCCGCACCATAGGTCATGGCAAAAGGTGTTTCCCCTGTTGAGCGCCGGGGCGTAGTCCGGTATGTCCAGAGGACATGGGGCAGCTCTTCTGCCCATCTCCCTTTGGCGTCATCCAATCTCTTCTTAAGCCCGTTGACAATGACCTTGTTGACTGCCTCGGCCTGTCCATTCCCCTGGGGGTAGGCTGGCGTTGAGTACCTGTTCGTGATCCCAAGTTCGCAACAGTACTCCCTGAAGGCTTTGCTATCGAACTGGAGTCCGTTATCCGAGATGAGGGTATGAGGGACGCCGAACCGCGTAACTATGTTCCTCCAAAGGAATTTCTTCACGTCTACATCCCTGATGTTGGCTAGTGGTTCGGCCTCGACCCACTTGGTGAAGTAGTCCGTGGCCACCAACAGATACTTCTTGTTCCCTGGTGCCTTGGGGAGGGGTCCTACGATGTCCAAGCCCCATTGGGCGAACGACCATGGACTGGATAACGGGTTGAGGACCCCTCCTGGCTGATGGATGTTTGGGGCGAACCTTTAGCATTGGTCGCACTTCTTGACATACTCCTGGGCCTCTTGCTGCATTCCCGGCCACCAATATCCTTGAGTGATGGCTCGGTGAGCCAGAGATCTCCCCCCTGTGTGGCTCCCACATATCCCCTCGTGCAGCTCTTCGAGTAGCAATTCCGCCGCTCCGGGGTGGACGCACAGTAGGTATGGTCCAGAGTAGGAGCGCTTATATAGCTTGTGATCCTCGGACAACCAGAACCGAGGGGCCTTCCTTCTAACCTTCTCGGCTTCCGACTTTTCCTCGGGCAGGATATCTTCTTTTAGGAATCTCACTATGGGGTCCATCCAGCTGGAACCCACCTCAATCGGGTGGACGGGGATTCCTCCCTTTGGCACCTCGCTTGCCCTCCCCAGATGTTCCACGAGTATTATCCGAGGCAGATCCCCTGCCGAGGAGGTTGTGAGCGTGGCCAATGAGTCGGCGTGGCTGTTCCTGCTCCTGGGGATGTGAGACAGGCTGTAGAGGCTAAACCCCAACCGCAAGCGCCTGACTTGGTCTAGGTATTCTTGCATTCTTGAATCCCTGGCCTCCATCTCCCCATTTACCTGGCCTACCACCAATCTCGAGTCCGAGAACATCTCTATCGATTTTCCTCCCATCCTTTGTACCATGATCATCCCCTGTAGTAATGCCTCATACTCGGCCTCGTTGTTCGTGGCCGCGAATCCGAGCCTTAGGGATTTCTCAATGACATGATCTTCAGGGGATACTAGGACCAGCCCCACTCCGGACCCCCTTTGGTTTGCCGCGCCATCCACATACACTTTCCAACATGGTGCCTCTGGGATGGAGATTGCCCCAACTGATTTCTCATTACGGCTCTTATCCTCGGCTGTCACCTCTGCGGTTGGTTCGGCGAACTCAGCCGTCAAATCTGCCAGAACCTGACCCTTTATGGAAGTCCGGGGCATGTACTTGACGTCAAAAGCCCCCAGAATTGTGTTCCACTTCGCGATTCTGCCTGTGTAATCAGCGGTCCGGAGCACAGACTTCAAGGGCAATTGGGTTAGGACAACCACGGTGTGAGCTTGGAAGTAATGGGGGAGCTTTCTCGTGGCGTGGACTACAGCCAGGATGGCCTTCTCTAAGGGTAGGTATCTCACCTCCGCTTCGTGCAGCGACTTGCTGACGTAGTAAACTGGCCTTTGAACGCCATTATCTTCCCGTATCAGTACTAGGCTCACCGCATGGGGCGCCACAGCAAGGTATGCGTATAGGACCTCGTCGACCTCGGGATGGGACATGATAGGCGGTCGGGAGAGGTAATCCTTGAGTTGCTGGAAAGCTGCGACACAATCCTCAGACCACTCAAATCCCTTCCATTTGTTGATCAGGAGATAAAAGGGCCTACACCTGTCAGCCGACCTGGAAATGAACCGGTTCAGCGCCGCAATCATCCCAGTAAGCTTTTGGATCTCCTTGGGATTCTGTGGAGGCTTCATATTGTGAATGGCCCTGATCTGGTCGGGGTTGACCTCGATCCCGCGGTGGGTGATCATATACCCCAGGAACTTGCCAGAGCTTACGCCAAATGAGCATTTTGAGGCATTAAGGCGGAGCTTGTGCTCTCTCGAGAAGCCAAATGTGCGGCCGAGGTCTTCCAAGTGCTCGGACACCAACTTGCTTTTCACCACCATATCGTCAACATAGACCTCGACGCTCTTACCCAACATCGGCTCGAACATTCTCGTCATCATCCTCTGGTAGGTGGATCCGGTGTTTTTCAGGCCAAACGGCATGACCTTGTAGTGGTAGTTCCCAATGGGTGTCACAAATGCCATCTTCTCTCGGTCCTCCAAGGCTAGGGGAATTTGATGATAACCCTGAAAAGCATCCAGGAAGCTCATCCGAGGATGGCCTGCAGTCGCGTCTACTAGCTGGTCTATTCGTGGCATTGGGAAGGGGTCTTTTGGGCATGCTTTGTTCAGGTCTGTGAAGTCTACACAGACCCTCCATTTCCCACTTTTCTTCTTGACCACCACAGTGTTGGCCAACCATGTGGGGTAGAAGATCTCCTTGATAGCCCCCGCGTGCTTAAGCTTATCGACCTCTTCCCTAATCGCGTCAGCGTGCTCTTTCGACGGGCGCCGAGGTGGCTGCTGCTTGGGGATCGCAAATGGGTTGACGTTGAGGTGGTGACAGATGAAAGATGGATCAATCCCAGGGGCGTCACAGGGGTCCCATGCGAACACGTCAAGGTTCCTCTTGAGGAATTCAAGTAACTCCTCCTTCTCCCGTGGAGGCAGTTGGATCCCGACCTGGAAAAATTTCTCCGGATCATCGCCAATTATCACCTTCTCCAGGTTTTCGCATTTAGCATCCTCGGCAGGTGCATCTGGAGGTGCTACCTGGGTCTTTGATTGCTATGAATTTTCCTCGGATGGGGCCGAGGACTGTGCATCGATCCGACGGGATATGGCAGCCACTGTGCAATGCCTAGCCGTGGATTGGCAACCTCGGATCTCCAGAACCTGGTCCCCTGACAGGAACTTCACCTTCTGGTGCAAGGTGGAGGCCACGCCATCCAGGGCGTGTAGCCAGGGCCTCCCTACGATGGCTGTGTAGGGAGAGTATGTGTCCACCACTATGAAGTTCGCCTCCACCACCACTGGACCTGTTTGTACGGGCAGTCTGATCATGCCCCTTGGGATGACGAGCTTCCCGTCGAAGCTCATTAGGGGGGAGCTATAAGGTGTGAGGTCTTCCTGCTTTAGCCCCAGCCCCTTGTAGAGGTCTGGACACATGACCTCGGCTGCGCTGCCACCGTCCACCATCACCCTCTTCACATCGTAGCCCCCTATTCTGAGGGTGACGATCAGGGCGTCCTCGTGTGGTTGGATGGTCCCAATCTTGTCCTCCTCCGAGAAACTCAGGGCTGGGGGAGGATTCCTCCTGGACCTCTTTGGCCACGTCTGGGGGTCCTCGGCGGGCAGTTGGGCCACAGACAGCACTCGTAGAGGGGGCGTGCCCGTCCTTCCTGGCGCAGCCAGGATTATATTGATCGTCCCGGTGGGTTGCCCCATGGCGGCGTCCCTCCGAGGCTCTTGGTAAGTCCGGTTTTGCTGGCCGCTGGAATGGTGGAGGAGGTGCTTCAGCCTCCCCTCCTGGACTAGCTGGTCCAGGTGGTTCCAAAGATCCCTGCAGTCCTCCGTATGGTGCCCGTGATCCTGGTGGTACTGGCAGTAGCGACTTTGATTGCGCCTTCCAGGTTCCCCAGCCATCTTGTTCGGCCACCTGAAGTACGGTTCGTCCTTTATCTTCTCCAGCACCCTGTGCACGGGTTCTCGGAACACAGCGCCTACCGTCTGCGCATGGGTCGCTCCAGAATGCCCACCGAAATCCTTCCTCGGACGGGCATTGTCATAACGGTCCGACCTGAAATCCCTTCTCTCCTGGGGGATAGCCTTCTCCTTGCCTTTGCCTTGCAGCATATCTTCCTCCACCCGCTTGTACTTGTTGATCCGATCCATCAGCTGCCGCACGCTGGTGGCCGGCCTACCGGTTAGGGACGTCCTCAGGCCGTGCCCCATAGGTAATCCATTCTGGAACGTGTTGATGGCAACAGCATCGTACTTGCCGTCCAGCTCGTTGTAGATCTCCCAATACTTGTCCGAGTAAGCCTTGAGGGTCTCCCCGTCGCGCATGGACAAGGACAGCAGCGCGCTCATGGGCCGAGGAGGCCTGCTATTTGTGACAAAGCGGGAGCCGAAAGCCTGGGTCAGCTGCCTGTACGAGTCTATGGAATTCGTCCTTAGACCGTTGAACCACCTCATCGCCACAGGTCCCAAGCTGGATGGGAAGACTTTGCACATCAGCGCCTCGTTCTTGGAGTGGACCGCCATCCTTTGGTTGAACTGGCTCACGTGCTCCACAGGGTCCGTTTTGCCGTTGTAGGCAATGAAAGTTGGCTGCTGGAACCGCCGAGGAAGCTCCGCGTCCTCTATACGACGCGTGAAGGGTGACTTGGAGAGCCGGTCCAGCGCCCTGCTCATGGCGTCGCCCCCTAAGTCCCTTGGGGTCGGGTTGGCACGCCTACGCCTCTGGTAGCGCTCCTCCTCGTGGGAGAAAGTCTCGCTGGGGGGCGTCCTCGACATTTGCCTGTATTCGTCATCGCTTTCATCGTCGGAGGGCAGGTCAGGGCTAGGTTCGGACCGTCTTCGTTGCGCACGGCGCAGCTTCCTCTTTAGATCGTCTATCTCACGTTGCATGGCCACCTTATCGTCCCTTCTCTGGGATGCGTGGCTGTGGGCCTCTTGTGAACGCGTGGCCTGGCGATCGTCGCGCTTCTGGGGAATGTGCCCGTCCGCTCGACTTTCACTCGCCGTTGAAGTATGCACGCTTCCCTCTCGAAGCCTCCTGTTGTCATTCTGACCGCCCCCGGGGTTGCCATACTTACCCTGATGCCGTGACTTCGCCGGTTCAGGTCGATTGGGAGTTCCTTGGTGAGGGCCTGATCCTACCATGCTCGACTGTTGTTCTTACCGACGCACAAGCTCTTCCCACAGACGGCGCCAATTGTAGGGGGTGGATTCGAGCGCTCTCTAAGGATTGAGAGAGTGGGCCCAAGCCCAACTAACCCTTCAATAAATTTGTAGAGTATGGGCTCAAGAGCTAGGCCTCAGTAAAGAAGGCAACGGCCATGCATGGTTGTACGTGGTTGCTAACAACTAGAACGTGAGTTTAAACACACAATGAGGCTCCTCGGACGTGCCTTATGGAGCCGGAAACTACTGTTATCTCTTTTCAGAAGGGTTACAAGAGTTGGGAGAGAATGCTTTGCTACAGTATTCCTTTTTCTCTGGTTTTTCATCCGTCCCCTTCACAAGAGGGGTTTTTACATTATATACCTCCCAATCAGTTGATCCTAGCCCTACATTTGTTGATCAATCCGGTTTCTACTCGAGTGCCTGTCCCATCAGCCGCATTCCCATACCTCCAGTGGGTTGCAGCGCTCAAGACGGCACTGTTCAGAGGTCCTATCCTCATTAATGCGGCCAGAGCGTTAGTTGAGGGCATTTAATGTGGAGGTGACAGTTCGCCTGGGACTTGCTTCTCCGCCACGCTTCAATGTCCGGTGATTGGCTCTTGTTATTTGCTCCTTGGATGCTTGGGGAGACTCCCCTTAAAGGTGTGCCGCATGCCCACTTTCTGTCTTTGGTCTGCCGAGGATGTAACCATCCTCGGCAATGCTCCTTGGGTCATGGGCTTCTAAACTTTGGTCCTCGGACCTCGGATCGTGGAGGCGTCCTCGGCATGGGCCTCTGGGCTGGGCCTGGAGTGGGCCGGGGCTGCTGACATATTCTGGCCCCACAAATTTTATAGCTAAACTCCTATAATTATATACTATATATGTAGAACCAAAAAAAAAAAAAAAATCCATAACAATATGCTTATGTAATATTGGTTAAATGATCTACAAGGGAAATAGGAAATACCCAGAAATAATTTTGTTTTTCCTGATTAAAAAGGACAATGGAAGTTGAGTTGCGTGACTAGAGAAGGCTATCTTAACTGGGGTACATTGTACATAGTAGCTTCTATTCTCTTTATTTATTTACTCACTTATATATTGATAATTTGATAATTATAATAACAGTAGAGAGAAGATTCAACACTTGATTATCTTATTAAAAATAAAAATAAGTTATGTTACTGAAATATAACTCTATGTTTTTAGAAATAAAAGTATTCAGATATTTACAAATATTTGGTAAGACGCTTTGAATTTAAGATCTTATAGATATCATGAAGTTTTAAGAATCACTGAACTAACTCCTAAGACTCTTAACGACCACAGTAACTAAAATAATAGATTTACAAAAAAAATGTGTAAATTCTTTCAAATGAAAAGGTTTTCCATTTGGTAAGTCAATGATAGTCTTAAGGGACCAAACCAAAAAGGAGAGAATCTAGCTAAGTTCTCTAATGAAGTGAAAAACGACTTGATTTGCAAACATCATGATTATAACTCTTTGAGCACATTAATTATTTTTGCATATACATCTATATATGGCTGTCCTGGTTGTTTCTTTCTTTGATTTTCCTTTCTCTTTTTGTATCATGAGGGCTTATATATGCATGTGACTATGAGAATCGGGTGGTACATTGGTCAAGAAAAGTTAAAATCCTGAGTTCACGTGTTTATTAGTACTATATGTAATTAACTGTCGGTGCCACCTTATTTCAAGAGAAAAAGGAGATTTCAATCACTTTTCACCATCATATGAGATTCCAATATTTATAATAAACTTTAATCGGGTTATGTCTCCTTCAGTAGAGTACGAGGAAAAATCAAAAAAAGGAAAAAAGAATATGTGGTATATATGTAACTGTTGCATGTTACAACTGAAAATGTAGACCTTGGAATTTACCATCATAAAGATCAAAGTTTTTGATCAGATATATATCTGGAATACTAACTTGGTTGGATGAAAAGGTTCTAAATTGTGTAAAAATTGCAATAGTTTCAAAGTTTAAACCATGCTAATCAAGGTGACTATTGTATTCCGGTTTCATATTCTAAATAATTGTTATAAGTACGTTTAAGACTAAAAAAAAATAAATAAATAAAATTTGTTGTAAGTATAAGAAATTAAGAAGTGCTATGTCTACAATATTTTTATAACAAATCTTAAGTTGTAGGTTATGGGTTTTTAACTTGAATCTATCAATAAAATTACTTTTTTGCATGCTGTGAATGTAGAATTTTTCTAAGAAAATTTGTATTTTTTGTTGGCTCTTCTTACCTAGTTAGGGTTTTTTTTTTTTTTTTTTTTTTAAAATTTTTAATTTTTTTGAGGGACTAGTTAAGGATTTAAGAATATACCTCAAACAAAAAAAAGAATTTGAGGGTTTAAGAATTAGCACCGAAATAACTTTTTCTATCACTTAGAGAAATATTGCATGCATAGTTTGTCATTTTCTTTTCTAAGCTCATGTAGTCTTCATTAGCGTTGGTGGACATTTACTTCCAAGTAAATATTTGAAGAAAGTTTGATTATGAAAAGACATTCACCATCAGTCAATTTAAAAGGGTGATCTAATCGAGCTGACTACTTATTGAGAATGAATAATAACTAGTACTTGGTTTGGACTTGCCTAAGAAAAAAGGAAGGAAAGATTAGATGGAAAATGCTTGACAAATGAGAGGTTTTTTGTTTGTTAATTGACCTAACATGCTAACACATGCTACACATCCGGACATACAGTTTCAATAAAACTTGGACTTGGGATAATTAAAGTATGTTATTTGGTTTTCAAAATGCAAATTGTAGGTATGTGGATTTCAGAAACAGGAAGCATGACAAGCATTCTATAATCAAGCGAGGTAGCTAAAACGTCCAGGAGTTCAAAATCAAACACCTATGAGAAAAGAACAACTTGTTAATTAAGCCGAAGACCAACAAGGTTGGTCGAAGGCACTCTGAAGTTTAACTCAATAAGGAAATAAATATTTTCTAAGAGAATGGTAGATAAATAGCGTATTTGAAAGCATACTTTCTCAAATAGAGCTTAGATAGGTTATTTTATAGGGTTAGTTGGTAAGACTAAGATTTTCCCTCAAAAGTCTTGACAATACACCATTCTCTCAAATTGGTTAATAGGAGAAGCTCCTAGGTTCTAATCCCCTCGGCTGCAAAGTATTGGCACCTATTTTGTTACAATTAATGCAAACATAACGGTAGATGAGGGATACTAAATGCAAAAGTGGTAGGAGAAGTGACCTTTTGCAAATTTTTTTTTATATTCTAAAGTAGTCAGTCATCGAACTCTGAATCTTGCTTGTGAGAATTAGCATTAGGTAGGCTTTGTATGTTTGTTATTCAACCACACTGGACCTTGTGTATGGAAGGGTACGGTGCAGAAATATTGCTCGAATGTTGAGTTGTCGTCCTAGTCTAGATTGAACTAGATCGAGTTTGTACCCCATTGGCCTATGAAACATAAATACAAATAACTAAAATCGTAGGAAAAAAATATCCTATGTATCATATGCATATCTCTCACAGTAAATGGACCCCATGTCATAGAGGTTATTTATAGATCAACCATTCATATCTTGTGTGCTACACTTTTAGGTACGTAGTTTGTAGTCATTCTACCATAAATTCGCCACCACCCACCGCCTTATATGCTATGGTACTTCTTCCTTAAAATGAGATGTGAGGGTTCAACATAAATAGAATGAGTGTTAGTTTTTGTAGGGTAAAAAAAGAAAAAGAAAAAGGAGTGTTTAGTTTGAAATGGACTTAATTAAAGCTACACTATTGTTTCTTATAATGGTGTGAATCAATCCTAATAAAGAGAAGAATCAATTTTAGGTTACTAATACAATCCTAGAAGACTTATCTTATATCTCAAACATATTAGATATTGGATTGAATTAGATGACCGCACGTTGGTAAGCATATGTCGAGTCTCACATTGAGTGTTATTAGATTGATTTAGTTTATATAAGTCATTACGAGAAATGCTAATTGTAACTTGACTAGTTGACTGCTAATTATCCAAGCCAGCCTCATTGCTTGTCTAGTTAAGACCTGAGATAAGAACCAGGAAAGTTGTATCAAACCCAAGTCAATGTTTGCTTGTGTAGGGTTAGATTGGGTTTCGGCATGGACAGGAAATACTTGGTTGTGCCACTCACATTGCAATCACATGCAAGGTTCATCCATAACTGTGATGTCAATGACTAATAGACAAAATTCCAGCAATTGCATCAAGAGTTGACTCTCATGACTTCTCAGAGATGAGCTTGACTGCACTATGGTGTATTTAATTCAATTTTGTTTTGTTTTCCATATCCATATCATGTTAGAGAGATCTTAATGTGAATGGGAAGAAAGAAACAAAACACACACCAAAACGCAAAAGACCCCCCATAACACAAACCAAGCAAAAAGCGAATCTGCTTTCTCTCTTTGCCTTTATATCTTCCTTTCAACTTTTTTTATAATTGTATAAATCAAATCAAGAACTTAATAAATAATAATCATTACACAAAAGCAAGCATATGAAATATAATAGACCCTTAAACTTTGTGTCACTGTCATCAAATGTTCCTTGTCCTTTTGCATTAGTTCTATTTTTATGAGAGATAGTGAATGATCTATGCTCATTGCTCTATGTGTTACATTGCTAATATGAGGCATCTTTTTGACCAAAACAAGATTAGGCTATAACTTAAACACTATTACAGATTGTCCTAGACATTGTTTTACAGATTACAAACTTTCTCATAGAATTTTCACAATTTTGTGATCAAGCTAACAAAGATGAAAAAATTGTAGTCATTATAGGTCCATGTTCTTACAATCATATAATTTACCAATTCAACAAGTTATGAAAGATTATGATATTTGTACCTACCATTTCTCCTTTAGTATCTTTCAGCTATCACAATTGCCAAAGTGGGCTTTCTTGACAAATGCTAATTTGATCAATCAAATTTTTGTTTCTAGATGATTGAGTTTAGTCAAATATTATTGTGCTATCATATCACAACCAAAGTGGGTTTTTTTGACAAATGCTAATTTGTTCAATCAAAATCTTTTCTTTTTGGATGAATTGAGTTCAATAACCAAGTATTGTTGAATGGTTCTGGGTCCTAGTCTATACTGTAACCTATTATTGTGAGTATTGTATAGCCTGGCATTATTATTGATTAATTCCAATATGTGCAAGTTACCGTTAGAGGAGTATATTCCCTAGGATCCACAGCATATTATGTTCCTATCTATAGAGAAAGCTTAGTACACTAGGAAAATGGGTAATGAAAAATTGAAAATGACTCCATTTGTGCCGTGCACCATATGTGGACTGTGTACAGTGTAGTGACGTGATTGGAATCATAACTGAAGCTCAAATTTATAGATGATAGAGTTCAGAATTCGCGTACAAGGTTAGTGTTGAACTTGCGTGCTGTATTTAGAATGAAAAGTTTTATGTCACACTTTAGTCCTGAAGTTTACAACATTAAAGCATAATCCTGTTCATCAACTTTCCTAGCTTGAAAAATAACAAGTACTTTCGGCACACTTGTTAATATAATTGGTACCCTCTGTACACATTACATTCACAATTTCATGTATGATATTCATATTTTATAAGGATATGCACCTTTAAAACATAAAAATGGTCGTTTGTACGGATGATGTGCATTAATGAATGTTTGATAATCACTAAAAAATAGTGACTCTTCCTTTTACAATTTAAAAGAGAATATAATAGTGAAGTTCCAAATAATTAAACTAGAAAAGCTCTTTGTTGGCGAATCAAAGATTTAGATTGAATTTTGCCTATTATACCCAAAATAACTCTCTTGATGATTGAAGAGGGAAAATTCCAGACGGATTGATACGGGCCTGACGAATCATCCTCCATGGGCTAGTATAGGATGGGCCCGATGGCGGCACGGTCTGTTAAGAACGGATCCAGTATGAACGGATCATGACGGGTCCGAATACCCACTCAGCCCCACAGAAACCCTAGATACACAATACTTGTGGCGCATGTTAAGGAATCCCAGGATCAAGGGAACTCAAGCACTAATTGGATTCTGGAAGATCCATGCCATTAATGAAGATATTTCCTCATCAAGGAAATATCTTGGGCCGCACGTTTCGGATTGTCGAGGAGGATTCCTATAAGGAAAAGACTTCCGTGCCAAGGAGGAGATGCCAACCCCCTACTACTATAAAAGCCCCAATACCCTCACAAAACGAGGTACGCATAATTTACTCACTCTAGCACTCGAGAGTTGTGAGAACGTTTCTGACTTAACCTTCGGAGGGTATTTGGCCAGCACCACACCGGTGCTCTCTGTTAGGTTTCCTTCTTTGTATTTTGCAGGTTCACGTTCGAGCGCGTGGATATCGTGTGGCTCACTGGTGAATTTCTCGGCTTCATCAGTTGGCGCCGTCTGTGGGAACCGCTTAGTTGAAATTCATAAGCCATACTATCGTTTTCCGGACTAAAGGGTTGCATGGTACTTACTCGCTCGATGGCAACTACTAACGACGTTCAAGGAGAGGAACCACCCACGACAGCCCTCGAGAGACAAGTTCGGACTCTCGGTGCCGCCGTGGAACTTCTCACCAAACAAAACCACGACTTGGAAGAACAACTGCGCCAGAAGAATGCAGCACCGAATGACCAACAAGAAGATTAGGAAGGGACCAGCGCTCCAAGGAAAAATCAGGAGAAACCTGAAGGCAGCCACGCCCCAAGCAAACCGGAGAGGCAGAACTTGAGCATGTCATCCCTCACGGATGCAACTCCTCCACATATTGTCGTAGAGATGCAGGCGATGAGGGAACAGATGGAGGTTATGATGAACGCGCTCAAGGGGCGAGTTTCCAGTGATCTTGACGATTTAGTCAACCGCACCGACTCGCCTTTCACTGCGACCGTGAACTCATTCCCCCTACCCCACAAATTTCGCATGCCGCATATAGATAGCTATGACGGAGTGAAGGATCCCCTGGACCATCTAGAAACTTTCAAAACCCTAATGCACCTTCAAGGGGTAGCAGACGAGATCATGTGCAGGGCCTTCCCCATAACACTCAAAGGCCCCGCAAGGGTATGGTTCAGCCGACTGACGCTAAACTCCATCAGCACCTTCAAGGAGCTGAGCGCTCAGTTCACTACGCACTTCATTGGAGGTCACAGGTATAAGAAGTCCACAGCATGCTTGATGAGTATTAAGCAACGGGAGGACGAGACGCTGGGGACCTACATAACGCGCTTTAATAAAGAAGCGCTCTCAATAGACGAAGCTGACGACAAAATACTGGTAGCGGCTTTCACGAACGGGTTGCGGAATGGCAAATTTCTATTCTCTTTATACAAGAACGACCCTAAAACCATGTCAGAAGTACTCTACAGGGCAACCAAATACATGAACGTTGAAGACACATTGCAGGCCCGAGATGAAAAACCCAGGAAAAGGGAGCGGCAGGAAGAAGAACGATGGGACCAAAGGTTGAAGAGGCCAAGAACGGGAGACCGAAGGGATGAGCGGCGCTCTAAGCCACCAGGGGGGAGGTTCACGAGCTTCACCCCGTTAACTGCCCCAATAGAACAAGTCCTAATGCAAATCAAGGACGAGGGTGCTCTAACCTTCCCTGAGAAACTGAAAGGAGATCCCAGCAAAAGATCAAGAGACAAATATTGCCGTTTCCACTGCGATCACGGTCACGATACAGCAGATTGCTATGACTTGAAGCAACAGATAGAGACCCTTATTAGACAAGGGAAATTACAAAAATTTGTCAGAAAAGAGAGGATGGATCCGCCACCTCAAGAGCAGCAGCCCCGAAGGGATAATGAGCGTCCTAGACCCCCAATCGGAGACATAAGGATGATTGTAGAGAGAACATCGACAACCGGGTCGTCCAAGAAGGCCCGAAAGACTTACCTCCGAATGGTTCAGAACGTCTAGCTGACGGGCTCAGTACCAAAGATAGCGCAGAGAGATAGCCCAATCGTCAAGTTCTCAGAGCAGTCGACTACGAGGAATGTCATCAGCGTACAACGCAACCTCGACTGCTCATCAGCGTACAACGCTATCCTAGGACGGCCTACCCTTAACGCTTGGAAGGCAGCAACCTCAACATACCACCTGATGATTAAGTTCCCCATGGAGTATGGGGTCGGAGAGTTATGAGAAAATCAGGTGGCCGCTCGCAAGTGCTACATAGCCATACTGGAGATGGATGACCACCAGCAAACCATGTGCATAGAAGAGCAGCGGGTCGCAGCAGAACTAGTAGAGGAACTAGAAGAAGTAACTCTAGACGAGTCAAGACCCGGACGAACGACTAGAATGGGGACACTGGCCAGTCAACCCACACGACAGGTCCTAACAGCATTCCTTAGAAATAATCAGGATGTTTTCGCTTGGAGTCACGAGGACATGCCTGGTATTAATCGCTCAGTCATAGTTCATAGGTTGAATGTGAACCCCACGATTCCGCCTGTAAGACAGAAAAAGTGAGTATTCGCTCAAGAGCGGGACAAAGCAATAGCCGAGGAGGTCAGGAAGCTATTCGAGGCGGACTTCATTCGGGAGGTATATTACCCCGACTGGTTAGCAAACGTGGTGATGGTCAAAAAAGCTAACGGGAAGTGGCGAATGTGTGTCGACTTCACGGACCTCAATAGGGCATGCCCGAAGGACAGTTACCCATTACCTCGGATTGATACATTGGTAGACTCAACGGCAAGACACCAACTCTTGAGCTTCATGGATGCCTTCTTCGGCTACAATCAAATCAAGATGGACGAGGCTGATCAGGAAAAGACCTCCTTTGTCACAAGTCAGGGGCTTTTTTGCTACAAGGTGATGTCGTTTGGGCTCAAGAATGCGGGAGCAACGTACCAGAGACTAATAAACAAAATGTTCGCACACCAGATTAGGAGGAGCGTACAAGTGTATGTCGACGACATGCTTGTAAAGAGCCATCTGAAACATGACCACCTGAAAGACCTACAGGAGACCTTCGACACTCTCCGGTCGTATAATATGAAGTTAAATCCGAACAAGTGCGTATTCGGGGTAACGGCAGGAAAGTTCTTGGGGTTCATGGTTTCCCATAGAGGTATAGAAGTTAATCCAGAGAAGGTTCGGGCCATCATGGAGTTAGAACCGCCAAAAACAATCAAGGATGTGCAAAGATTGAACGGTAAAATTGCGGCCCTAAATAGGTTCTTCTCAAAGGCGACGGACAAATGTCTTCCTTTTTTTCATACATTGAGAAAGTCATTCGTGTGGAAGGACGAATGCCAAAAAGCTTTTGAGGACTTGAAGAAGTACCTATCATCCCCACCGTTGCTCAGCCCATTGAAGCCTGGGGAAGTACTCTAACTCTATTTGGCAGTTTTGCAAGCGGCAGTCAGCGCGGCCCTAATTAGGGAGAAGGACGGATCACAGAAACCCGTCTACTTTATAAGTAGGGCATTCTGAGGAGCGGAAGAGAGGTATCCTCAAATGGAGAAGTTGGCCTTCGCGCTAGTAACTGCGGCAAGAAAGCTCAAGCCATACTTCCAGGCGCACATAATAGTATTCCTGACGGACTAGCCCCTAAGGAGAGCCATGAGTAGCCCGGAGATGGCTGGACGCATGGCGTTATGGACAGTGGAACTAAGTGAATTTGATATATAGTACCGCCCGCGAAATGCAATAAAGGGGCAAGCCGTTGCTGACTTCATTGCGGAATTTTCTAGATCAAAAGGTGTGGGGGCAGAAATAAGCACACAGTGGAGGATCCACACGGACGGATCCTCCAACAGGCACGCAGGAGGTGCCGGGGTGGTGATCCGTACCCCTGACGGAGATAGAATCGAATGCATGATTCGACTGGACTTCCCAATGACCAACAACGAGGCCGAATATGAAGCATTGTTGGCAGGACTAGACCTCGCAAAGGCCGCAGGTGCTGAATCCATGATCATACATTGCGATTCCCAGGTAATAACAAGTCAAATCAATGGCATCTACGAATGCAAAAATGAAAGGATGAAGAAGTACTTGGAAAAAGTCAAGAATCGAATCGGCAACCTCGAAGTCAGATTCGTTCAAATCCCAAGAGAGGAGAACGAATGTGCCGACCGTCTGGCAAAAGCAGCCTCTGCAGAATTCATGCTAGTCCCCGATCAGGTATTATCGTTTGTCCAAGTTTCCTCAATTATTGATGACGGAGCAAAAGTGCAGGAGGTGAATTCTGAGAACAATTGGACTACGCCATTAATAACCTACCGAACGACGGGCACACTACCAGACGAAAAAGACGCAGCCAGGAAACTGAAAGTCCAAGCCTCACGATTTGTGCTGATCAATAATGTCTTATACAAAAGGGGATTCTCACGACCGTACCTGAGGTTTTTGGGTCACGAGGAAGCAGATTACGTAATGAGAGAAGTCCATGAGGGTATCTGTGGAAACCATTCAGGGGCACGATCCTTAGTGCATAAATTGATCCGAGCAGGGTACTATTGGCCTACAATGCAAAAAGATGCGCAAGCTTACGTCAAGACTTGCGACAAATGTCAGAGGTTCAGTAATCTGATCCGGTAAACAACCGAGGAGCTGACACCCATGACGGCCCTTTAGCCCTTCGCCTAATGGGGAATAGACATCATGGGCCCCTTCCCGACAGCGGTAAGGCAACTAAAATTTCTGATAGTAGGTATCGACTACTTCACCAAGTGGGTGGAAGCAGAGGCCTTAGCCACTATCACGGAGAAGAACATTCGAAACTTTGTGTGGAGGAATATTATCTGCAGGTATGGGATACCTAGAGTGCTTGTCTCCAACAATGGAAAATAGTTCGACAACAGCGCATTTAGGGACTTCTGTTCGGAGCTGGGTATCAAGAATCATTACTCTTCACCTGCACACCCACAGGCCAACGGACAAGTCGAGGTCACGAACCAGTCCTTGCTCAAGATAATCAAGACCCGGCTCGAGGGGGCAAAAGGTATCTGGCCTGACGAACTACCAAGCGCCTTGTGGGCATATCGTACTATAGTAAGAACACCTACTGGAGAAACGCCGTTTAGGCTAGCATATGGAAGTGATGCTGTCATCCCTGCGGAGGTAGGGCTTACGAGTTATCGGGTGGAAAACTACAACGAGGATAAGAACGAAGAGGCCTTGCGGCTTCAGCTAGACCTGGTGGACGAGGTCCGGGCTACAACAGAGTAGAGGTTGGTGCGATACCAGAACCTCATGGCGAAATACTACAACTCCAATATCAGACATAGAGACTTCCAGATCGGAGATCTTGTGCTACGGAAGGTAATGGGAGCTGCTAGAGATCCTTCGCAAGGAAAGCTCGGCCCCAACTAGGAAGGACCGTATAGGATCTCATCTTGGCAAAGGAAAGGGACCTACCACCTCAAAACTCTGGACGGACAGAAACTGCAACACCCATGGAACTCGGAGCACCTACGAAGATACTACCAGTAGAGATGACATGAAGAGCATCGACGCTCCCTTAATTTCCAGCTTATTACTGAGTTTTTATTAGTTTTTACTCCGAACAATTTTTTCTATTATTTAGTTTTGCTATCGTTAGTTTTTACTTCAAACAATTCTACAAGTGTCTTTTTAAGCCCAAGGGGGCAGGTACTTTTTCTTCTACATAGTTTTCTTTCAATAAGAGAAATATTCAGACACTACTGTGTTTCCTACTTAATTTAACTAAGTCCAAAAGTGGACGGATCAAACTAAGTCCACAAGATGGACGGATCATCCGAAGAGGATGAAAAATTCCAAGTCCACAAGATGGATGAATCAAACTAAGTCCACAAGATGGACGAATCAAACTAAGTCCACAAAGCGGACGGATCCTACAGTCCACAAAGTGGACGGATCAAACTAAGTCCACAAAACGGACGGATCCTACAATGTCCACAAAGTGGACGGATCCTACAGTCCACAAAGTGGACGGATCATCCTAAGGGATGAAAAATTCAAAGTCCACAAGATGGACGGATCAAACTAAGTCCACAAGATGGACGGATCATCATAAGGGGATGAAAAATTCCAAGTCCAAAAGTGGACGGATCAAACTAAGTCCACAAGATGGACGGATCATCCCAAGAGGATGAAAAAAAAAAATTCCAAGTCTACAAGATGGACGGATCCTACAATGTCCACAACGTGGACGGATCCTACAGTCCACCAAGTGGACGGATCCTACAAAATCCACAAAGTGAACGGATTTTACGAAGTCCATAAAATGGACAAAGCTAAGTCCATAAAATGGACAGATCTCTCCCCCTGACGGTGAAATTCACCCAAAGTCCTTAAAATTTACCCAAAATTTACAACATAGATGGATGAAATCAACACCACGTCCAAAAATGGACGGATCGTCCTAAAAATTGAAATCACAAGCCCAAAAGGGGACGGGTATAAACTAGTTATAAAAAAGGGGCGACATCAACCATAAAACAAACTAAAAGGCGAACGGATACAAAATATTAAACAGATCAATGTAGAGAACAGACTGATAATATAAAAACCCTCGAGGGGAAAAATGTCTGCATACGAAGGAGGAATAACAAACTGTTCTCCAAATATTCTTACATACAATATGAAAAATATAAGTAAAATTAATCTATGACGGGGGCTTCTTTTCCTTCGTCATGAAGGGCCTCATTTCCCTCATCATGAAGGGCTTCCTTTCCTTCGTCATGACGGGCTTGACCATCCTTTGGGTTGCTCTCAACCACTACCTGGTCGAGGTGGGCATTGACGGGTGCATTCTCCCCAAAGAGCTCGTCCGTGTCTTCAGATTGAATAGGACGGACAGACGTTTGCTCGGGTGCGTTGATGCTGACGGACGACAAGTCCAGCTGAGGATGCAAAGCCTTCACTTGGCAGACGGCCTCGTCAAAGCCGTCGCCATACGAGACTCCAAGCTCATCCAAAAGTGCGTCGGAGTCTCGATACTCAAGAACGGCAGTTTCCTTGGCCTGACGGACCTCTTTATCTTTATCTTCAATAACTTTCTTCAGATCCTCCGTCAGTTTGTAGAGTTGGTTACTTGCCTCCTCAGCCATCTTGAGTTTCTTCTCTTGGACAACTTTCCAGGCTTTAAGCTCGACTAGCTCACCCTCCGTCACCTTTGCCTTCTCCCTTACGCTGCCCAAGGTCGTCTCGTGGTTCAAGCACCGTCCCATCAAACCTTTCATTATGACCATGGCCTAAAGGATGGGGAATAATTTTAATATCAAGTAGTCATAGATAGAGACGGATTAAAAAGATACAGATAAAAGGTGGACGGATGAAAGGTAGACGGGCAAAGATTACCTGAGCAACGCTAAATAATCCCGTCTCGCCCATTGCCTCTGTTGAGTGGTTACTCAAATCTTCATAATCCTCGGAGGTGATGATGGAAGAGAGTTGCTCCAATGCATACTTGGGATCGTCTCGAAGAAGGGACGGAGGCTTCTTAAGGTTGGTGGACGGACCCTTCATAAGGCCTTTGCTGGCTCCATGTTTTGCTGGGGTGACGGTCTCTACGCCCTCAGCCATTAGCCCTATGACGGGCTCCAAAGATACCTTAGGCTTTTTTGGTGGACGTTCTCCTTTGGACTGCTGTTTTCTCTTCACAGACGGGTTGCTTGTACCCGTCTCCTTGGGATCAACAGTATCAGCCCTCCTCTTCTTGGCAGCATTCACCTTTATGATTGACCTTCTCTTTGCATCTTCCATTTCTGTAAAGACAGACGGACAAAGTTAATTCCCCTAGCAAAAAATCAGTCGTTCTAACAGTATTGGGACGACATACTTACGTTGACGGATCCTTGTTTCGTATTTTGTCGCTGCCTCTGTTGGTGCAGGACCGTCACAGTACCAATGGATGGTGTCGAGATTGACCAACTTAGCCCAAGTCCTCTCTTCCGGCGTAGTCTTTTCAAAAATGTTTTCAAGGAAACTATACTTCTCAATGTTAACTTGCGGACGCCGTCGAACTGCAAAAAAGAGGATGGTTAAAATATGTTGCAGTAAAATTAAACTAAACGGTTGAGTACAAAGTCGCCACAAATTAGGACAGATACATACCAGCTGGAGACAGTACGCCCCAGGTAGTGTCGACGGGCATATGTTCTGTGTCACTTGGACGACACATCCACTCGTCACCCTCTAAGAAAAAGTAACGACTCTTCTAGTCTCTGTTGGAGTCTGGGGTTGCATATACTACCTTTAACAACGGACTCTTAGGTACAAAACTATATATCCCCCTGGATTTGTCAATTTCATCTGGACGGTAGCAATGAAGGAACTCTTGCACCGTCAACCTCCTTGCCCCGTTTGACCAAGCACCATACAGGATCTCCATCGCTATGAAGACCCTCCAAGCGTTGGGGGATATTTGGTTGACGGACAGACCCAGATACTTGAGTAACTCACGATGAAGGGAGCTCAGTGGAAACCTAAGTCCTGCCTTCAACATTTGCTCGTACACCCCAACACCTTCTACCCCTTCATAATAGCATTTCTCTGACACGAAGGGTAGACGGATGGGAATGTTATCTGGGATATGATAATTAGCCCTAAGTGTTTTGAAATGAGTCTCCTTGATGGTCGACGTAAAATCATTTACCGTCCACTCTAGAAGCATGATGAACTTCCTTGGTCCATCAGCTCCTATGACGGGTTCTATTTGTTGATCTTCACCATCATCATAACCTTCCTCTGGTTCAGCCAACTCCATATCCTCATTTGTTGAGGACGGAGAAGAGGCAGACGGATTCCTATCCTCGCTTGGACTCTCTTGGTCACTATGACCTGACGGGTATACCTCCTCATAGTCCGCACCGTCACGAACAACTGACTAGTTACTTGACGCACTAGACATTGCCTACAAGTGACGACGAAACTTAAGACTCTGACGGGTCTAAGAATGTGTAATAAAGATAAAAAGCTTGAAGATATTAATCCAACGCCGGAGAGATTAGAAAGAGTGTACTTACCAATTTGTATGTGAACGGAAGAAAGGCGTTCATGACGGATGTAAAACGAATGAACCAAGGAGCTTCTGACAAGAGTGACGGATTGTGCTCTGACAAGTCTATTCTCTGTGAAATGGAAAAATGAGAGGTGAGGGTTGTGGTATTTATAAAGGTGATGCATGGAAGGCGAAGCGACGCCTCGGTCCAAGATAACGACCAATGAAAGAACGACATGTGTCATGCCTCATTAATTGCCTCTGTCAGGGTACGAAACCGTCAACCCACTGGCCTCTGAACCGTCACCCCATTTTTTTATCACGAATTGTCACCCCACGTGTCCCTAAAAATGATGACGGACCCATGGTGTGAGGGGGCAACTGAAGAGGGAAAATTCCAGACAGATTGATACGGGCCTGACGGATCATCCTCCATGGGCTAGTATAGGACGGGCCCGATGGCGGCATGGTCTGTTAAGAACGGATCTAGTATGAACGGATCATGATGGGTCTGAATACCCACTCAGCCCCACGGAAACCCTAGATATACAATACTTGTGGCGCACGTTAAGGAATCCCAGGATCAAGGGAACTCAAGCACTAATTGGATTCTGGAAGATCCACGCCATTAATGAAGATTTTTCTCATCAAGGAAATATCTTGGGCTGCACGTTTAGGATTGTCGAGGAGGATTCTTATAAGGAAAAGACTTCCGCACCAAGGAGAAGATGTCAACCCCCTACTACTATAAAAGCCCCAATACCCTCACAAAACGAGGTACGCATAATTTACCCACTCTAGCACTCGAGAGTTGTGAGAATGTTTCTGACTTAACCTTCGGAGGGTATTTGGCCGGCACCACATCGGTGCTCTCTGTTAGGTTTCCTTCTTTGTATTTTGCAGGTTCACGTTCGAGCGCGTGGATATCGTGTGGCTCACTGGTGAATTTCTCAGCTTCATCAATGATAAAGAAAAAATGTAGTAGATATTATTGTTTGTACCTATATATAATTTATTTATTTATAGAAGTAGAGCTTTTGAGAGATTATAACGTATTTATAGACTCATGACAGAACAACCTATACATAAAAACAATTGAAGTGAAAATAATAAATACATGTATACATATATTTTGGCTCATATTGCAAACTCCTATTTAATGTGCCTAGGAAAGTAGTTCACCTCCAAAACTATAAAAGAAGTTCACGTTTTGCATCCCTAAAGTACCAACAACTAAAATCTTTTGTACTATTAGGTGGCATATGCATTGTTTGGCTAACAAACAAACAAACAAACAAACAGAGAAGAATGTGTTGTGAAGCCAAATAAACTATCATATTTTACTATAGAAAAAAGTTTGTTCTTTCCTCTTTAAAAAACTCATAGTTTACCTGCTCAAACATAATCAAGTCCATAATCTAGTGCTCCCTCTATGTACATTTAATAACACTGCTTATAGAGCTTATCCCATATCATATAATATTCCAAATCTCTATAACTCTCTCTAGGTTGGGTAAGACATAGAGTCATAGACAAAGAGAGGCCCAGTTTACAAAAGTAAATGGAATACAGTCTGTTAGCAAATCTACGCACTCACTACAGAGTTTCTACGAGTCACTCACTTCCACTACACTCCTTAGTCCTTTTACTCAAGTGCACAACAGCCCATCCCTCCCTTCCCCGACACAAAAAAAAATATCTAATTCTTTGATACGCACTTCTTATTGTATAGTCGGCAAAGGCAGGTTGCTGTATTTGGGGTTGTATCGTCGGCAAAGGCTGGTTGATGTATTTGGGGTCTTGAGACATTTTATATATTTAAAAATCTGTTATCTTATAAATTATTAATTAATATGAATCACGTAGATTTTTTTCTTTTGAAAAAGTCTATAAAGCATAGACATAAAAAAATTTGACAAAACATTTTACACATGTTGATATGGCAGATTGATAATGGTATGGAAAAAAAATGATGTTAGTAATGGACCTAGATGAAAATTAGTAAAAGTTTGTCAACTCAATTGTTGTGAAATTTTTTGTGTATTAATTGTTCTTTTTTTTATTTAAGAAATTCTATGTGTTAAATTGTTACGGTTCTAATTTGAACCCGTTACTCAAATTATTTTTTTGCACACTAATAACAGCTACTAAAAACCTATTATTTAAGATTTGTTGTTAAAATATTGTAAAAAATATTGTAGAGGTAGCATTTCTTTTTTTTCTTTTTTTTATTTGATAAAAAATATTATTTTATTTATTGGATAATATTTGAGTTTTATTAATAGTTTAATACTATTACAATGATATAACCCTATTGGTTAAAATTTGGTCTTTTTCTCTACCGACCTTTAGACCACCGCTTCATTTGCTTATTCTATAGAGCTTGCCTATTGGTACATATTTTCGGTAAAATCGCATTACGATTATTCCACATGACAGTGAGTGTGCAATAAGCAATGCGGGACAATCATTCTCACAAGCGCACACAAAGTATTCCACCTATATAAATAGGCACACTCTTGGCCACACTAAACCATCAAAGCCTAAGTACTCAACCTCACAACTGAAGTCTAGAGCCATGGCAATGAGAACCCTTCTCTTTTCACTAGCCCTCCTCTGCATTTCCCTTGTCCATTGCCTAAACCCCAAATGTGAGACCCCAGACCAAGGCTCAACCCTCCAAGTCTTCCATGTATACAGCCCATGCTCCCCATTTAGACCATCAAAGCCACTGTCATGGGAAGAGAGTATCCTCCAAATGCAGACCGAGGACCAAACCAGGCTTCAGTACTTGTCAAGCCTTGTGGCCAGGAGATCTGTGGTGCCAATTGCCTCAGGCAGGCAGATCATACAGAGCCCCACGTATATTGTGAGGGCCAAAATTGGTACACCACCTCAGACTCTGCTCATGGCCATGGACACTAGCAATGATGCTGCTTGGGTGCCTTGTACTGGGTGTTTAGGGTGCTCTTCAACCTTGTTTGCCTCTGCTCGTTCCACCACTTACAAGTCTCTTGGTTGTGGAGCTCCTCAGTGCAAGCAGGTACTGTTAATACCAAAATGAATTATAATGGCTACCGATACAACAATTTTCATAATTTTTCAAAACGTTTAAGTTGACAAGCTTTTATTAGCTTTCATTTGTACTCATATTTTTCAAAAAGTTTAAGTTGACAAACTTTTATTGGACTCACTGTTGGCATCATTGTTTTTCTTACGGTTAACAATTTCCCACTAGTTCTCCAATAGTGTATTTTGCTAGCTAGTTTAGCTCAATTTGTGGAGTAATTATTTGGTGGTTTGTGTTTCGTAGTGTCAATAAGTGAGATCTATGCCACTTAGACAATAATTGATCCTAAAGCTAATCAACTTTTTTTTATTTTTTTTAATGAAACTGTTTGCATTGAATAATTTTTAACTTTTTCTAGTAGGTTCATTCTTCTCATGATGTTTCAATTTTTCCTTTTATGGCCTGAGTCTACGGCTATAATTTCGGATAGGTAATGTGGGCCCAATTTTTAAGATCCATTTACCCTTTTTTTTTTTTTTGGTAATTTAAGATCCATTTACTATGATAAGGATTGTGCACATTTGATGTGCCATATAGGCAATCACTGTCGAGAAAGATATTTTCTTGGTACATACTTAGATCTCTAAGTATGTTTAGATTGTGATTAGTGTAATATAATAAAATGGGCAAAGTATGTTACACACCTAGTGTGTCATAAACCGAAATCGTGAATTTAACTCACGTTTTTAGTTATTGAAATACACTATATGTTTAACACTTTGTGTGCAATAACCATTATCCTAATAAAATTATATCAAAAGTGAGTTTATGTAGAAGTAATATTACGCTAATTAAACTAATCATTTCAATAAATTGTGAACTAGGTCCAAGAAAAGTTGTATCATAACATTGTTTGATCTATGAAGTAGGTCAAAAAAAAAGTTGTACCATAACATTGTTTAATGATTAAAATATTTAGAGAGAAATTCAAAATAATTAAAAACACAAACCCCTAATCCTAGAGTAATTATGCTGATGCTAAAAAAGAAAGATCTAAACAAACCTTTTTTACTGTTTAGTTTTGTTTTCTTTTTAGGTGCGAATGTGATATCATATCCCCGACACAAAAGTTCACGGGTGTAAAGTCTATGGATACTAAACAGAGAAAAGTAACAAAATTTCTGAAGCTTCTTTACACTAACATGCATGTGAATAATTTCAGGTACCCAACCCCACTTGTGGTGGCAGTGCCTGCAGTTTCAACCTGACCTATGGAAGCTCCAGCATTGCAGCTGGCCTGTCCCAGGACACATTCACTTTAGCCACTGACCCCATCCCTGGCTACACCTTTGGTTGCATCCAAAAAACCACAGGTAACTCTGTGCCACCACAGGGCCTATTGGGCTTGGGCCGAGGCTCATTGTCACTTCTATCCCAGACCCAAAACTTGTACCAATCCACATTTTCATATTGCTTGCCTAGCTTCAAGTCCCTCAACTTTTCTGGGTCTTTGAGGCTTGGCCCAGTTGCTCAGCCCAAGAGAATCAAGTACACACCCTTGCTCAGAAACCCCAGAAGATCATCATTGTACTATGTGAACTTGCAAGCAATAAGGGTTGGTAGGACAATTGTTAATATTCCACCTAGTGCATTGGCTTTCAATCCAACAACAGGCTCAGGAACCATCTTTGATTCTGGTATTGTTTTCATATACACTCATGAAACACTTGCCCTTATTAATTATTGTCATTCTGTGCATGAAAATTTGATTATATTTGAATGCTTAAATATATGCCAAAACTTGGTCCATTATTAACTAAGGTACTGGTGGTCCGTTAGTTTAGTTACAGTCACAAAATTTAAAATTTTGGTTTTGGATTTATTCTATCTTAAGAATTGTCCTGCCCCTTGTGTCTTATGGTCAAATTTTGTTTTGGAACAATAATATGGTGAGCTTTGTCATGTAATGATGACAAACAAGAATTGCATGTTTCCTCGAAGAAAAAAGTGTGATATGCACACTGACTCACTGAGGACACATTCTTATAGTCAAATAAGGAATCTTAATAATTCTATGGACCATGTACCACTATGTGTGTGCAACATTATTATAATCAACGTGCCCTACTTTCTCATTGTAAGATGTATAGTACAAGCACTCACATTTGAGCATGAGTATCTCTTTATTCTAAACTATAAAATGAATACATTTGAAATATGGATAATTGTTTTTCTCTTGTGCACCATGTTTTGTATAATCTAAAAAATAATTGACATACAAACCTTTTTGATTCAATCAGGCACTGTCTTCACCAGACTAGTCGCACCGGCATACAATGCCGTGAGAGACGAGTTCCGAAGGCGAGTGAAGGTTCCAACAGTGACATCCCTGGGTGGCTTTGACACATGCTACAATGTCCCAATTGTTGCACCCACAATAACATTCATTTTCGCAGGCATGAATGTGACACTACCACCAGACAACATACTCATCCACAGCACAGCAGGCAGCACCACATGCTTGGCCATGGCAGCTGCACCTGACAATGTGAACTCGGTGCTAAATGTGATAGCCAACATGCAGCAACAGAACCATCGGTTGCTTTTTGACGTACCCAATTCAAGGCTTGGCGTGGCCCGTGAGCTATGCACTTAATTTTGTTGGGTTTCTTATGAGTCAGGTCATATGGTTGTGGTGTATAATGCATGCGATCATTTTGGGGTTTCTTTTTTTTTTTTTTAACTTTTAATGCTTTATTAGAAAATTGTGATCGGTAAGGGATTATTTTCTTTTTGGGTGGTACTTGTGGTTGTATTTGGCTTTACTAAGGTTTATTGCTAACTGTTACAATGTTGGACTAGTACGTCACGGGATTCTATGTGGTTTTTTTTTTTTTTTTTTTTTTTTTATTTATTTATTTTAAGTTGGTGATTTACATTAGTGCAGCCATAACAGTGAAACTAGGAATTTATATTTAGAGGCCGAATAAAAAATAAAATAATTAATATTTATCTCAATATATGTTATAGAGTTCAATTAATAATTCCTTAATGCATTGGTTAAGGTTAATATTAAGTACTTTTTATGTTATAATTAGATTTTTAAATTTGAATTATAAACCATTAAATATAAAAATCAAAATTAAAAATTACTAATAAAATAAATATTTTTAAGAATAAGAATAACAATCAATGAAAGCTTAAAAAAATCAAATAACAAATAAGATATTACATTGATATATTACTTTTTTTTTATGAAACTAATAGCAATAAACGATTCATATGTTAGATAATATATATATATATAGAGAGAGAGAAAAAAAAAAAAAAAGGGTTCAAGTTACACCTAGTGTAACTCCATAAGAGTTACACCTTTTTTAAACTATTGATTTTCATTAAATCTCATGGTTAAAAAAACACTAGTGACATGCCATATCTAGGTAGCGTTTGGGTATTGCGTTTCTTGCGTTGCGTTTTTTGTGTTTCATTTTTTTTTTCTGACACGCATCTGGCACTGTTAATTGTCCATGAACAATGATTTTAGACTTATAAACTGTGCCAAACGTGTGAACAGTAATTTTTTAATTATTTTTTTATTGTTTTCAATTTTCTCAATTTTGAGTAAAATAAAAGAGATCTAAATGGACTCCTAATATTATTAAATCATTAAATTCTCTTCTAAAAATAAGCAAAAAGTCAATAAACACTTTCACCCTCCACCGTTTTCTTCTTCTTCTATCCTTCTCTCTTCCTCTCTCATCTGCCAGGACCTCCATAAACTCCTCCAATGAACCAGATAAATTAACAAGGGAATTGATACATTGTAAAATTGGTATTAATGCATTTTCCCCTTACTCACCATTACATGTATTGAGTTCGCATACAGGGCATCGAAAAGCTGCATAAAATCCTTTTAAAAGAAGAGTCAAAGGTATAACTTCTCTTTTAGGAATACGGAAGAGTCAAGGAAAAAGGCACCAATTCGCATCCAATCTGACATTCCAATCACAACAAATTAAAATTAACAAATTAAAATTAACAAATTGGTTGGTCTACTAATGCAGGGAATGTGGTTATTACTTATATAAGTTTACATCAAGAGAATGGTCAAATAAAAGATTAATTCAATCGTTGTTAATTCCCCTGAAATCTATTTACATAGATGCATATAATTCACAATTTACTAAAAAGATGAAAAATGCTAATGCTTTATCCTTTGTTGATTTATTTGGTTCACAAGAGGAGTTTATGGAGGTCCTGGCAGATGAGAGAGAAAGAGAAAGAGAAAGGGATAGAAGAAGAAGAAGAAAACGGTGGGGGTGAAAGTGTTAATTGACTTTGTGTTTATTGTTAAAAGGAAATTTAATGATTTAATGATATTAGATATGACATGTCACTAGTTATTTTTTTAACATGATTTAATGGAAATTAATAGTTAAAAAAAAGGTGATCTCATATATATATATATATATAAATAATAAAAAAAGAGTCACATCCCGTGGGAGTAGAAAAGATGATGCCTGCTTTTGCTTTTGACGTGGGCCTGTTCTTCTCTTGAAATTGGAGAGAAAAAGCATTTTCCAACCAGCACTAAAATCGAGCCAAACAAATCAAATTGAGGCAAAGAAAAGAAAGAGAATAGTAGACGCAAAGGGTGTTTGGTAGTATATTTTAAACAACAATTTTAGTATTTAAACATCAAGTATTTTTGTTTTTAGAGAAATCATATGTTTATAATATTTTTATAATATTTTTATAACAAATTGTAAGTTGTAGGTTGTTACTGGTTGTTATTGTTGGGGAAAAAAAAGTAATCTTAGTGTTAGTTTCAAATTTGAATCAATAACAACTAACCACCTGTGATTTGTTATAAAATTGTTGTAGACGTAACATCTCTCTTTTTTTATTTTTATTTATTTATATGTATTTTTAAAAAATACGAATAATATTACTAGAATAATATTATCAAACAGACCAAAAAACTCACATTGCACCAGATGGGTTGTCTATCAGCATAGATCTAATGGTGGTGCAGTTTTTTAAGGACCAAGAAGAAGAGTGCACAATAATACAATCTTTTTCCGTGATTAAAGGAGAAGTAAGCTAAAGAAGTTATTTTTGACTGTGGAAGAGGAAAATTTGAAAACCTTTTTTATCTCCTTTTAGATAAATTTTTTTTTTCCTTTGTTGTCTTTTTTTCTTTTGTTGAGATAATTGTAAAAATTAATGTGTGTGTTTCAGATTTCTTATAAAATTACTACACTTTTGAAAAGATAATATTATTTAGGGATATATAACAAATTTAATAGGGAGATTGGGGGCCAAAGATTTTGTTTTTAAAATTTTTGAAACTAGGATCCTAGACTTTTATTTTTTATTTTTTATATATATAGAGATCATATATTTTATATGTAGGATTTTTTTTTTGAAAAATAAACTAATTATTAAACACACTTAATTACAATCTCTCATCAAGTTCAAACACATTACTTAATCCAAAGTACTACTACAAAAATGCCTATATATAAGATCCTATACTCATATATCAGATCCTATACTTTATTTTTATTTTTTCAAAAAATTTGGGGATGGGCCTTGTCCCCTCAGCCCCAACATTAGTGGGTCAAGTTCAGGGGTTGGAATACCAAATACATCCAATACAATTATCCAAATAATTTAACCAAAACTCATACACAATTATGCAAAGTGCAAGCATCATATAAAACATTACATATATCAAGGGAAAATATAAAATTCCAAACCACCTTAGAAAATATCTACTTTGGGCTCCTCATGAGAGACTCATTCTATTTGGAATAGAATCATCTGAATTATTGATCACTAAAGCAAGGATTTGTGCTACAGCTTCCAAGCCCCGAATCTTCTCTCTCAGGCTCTCAATCAATGCACTTAGCAAGATAACAAATTGGATACAAAACAAAACATCATCAGTTTATAAGTTATTCAAAACAAACAAAATTCTGTCTCACAAAAGATAATTGTCTTACCATTATTCATATTTAGACAAAGGTAGTCGTAAAATCTGTGTAGCTGAAGGACGCTCACATGGATTATTTGACAGCATATTGGCCAGCAATGGATCATATTCACTAAGTTGATTCTTCTGCGATGCATCCCATCCTTTTTTTAGTAGTTGAAGCAAAACTACTCCTGCGGCAAAGATGTCCACCTCAGCGCCAATAAATTTAGCACTAGCTACGACCTCTGCAGCTCTGTGGTATCCATGATGTACAAAGCACTCCAATTGGAAAACTCCATCCTCCAATTCACCAAATTTAGCTGCAAAAAATTTGGGATTTCATATTAAATAATTTTCAAAATTTTTTTTATCAGGATTAAATCTTAAAATAGTTAATGATTCTTACCTATACATCCAATACAATTATGCAAACAATTTAACCAAAGCTCATACACAATCATGCAAAGTGCAAACATCATACAAAATATAACATATATATCAAGAGAAAATATAAAATTCCAAACAACCATAGAAAATATCTAAATCCATCTCATGCTCATAAAAAATATTAAAAAAAATCCCAATCTATTCAGAAATTTTCATAGCTAGACTAGTTCAGGCTCATTGAGTTGAGCATATTTGAAAGTGAATTAGTAGAATTATTAATGTCTTCAACAAGGATCATATTCTGCAAGTGTATTCTTCTATTTGTTTTGCAAGATATCATTGCAATAACTAAATATCAATTGTTTTACAATTTATTACAATGACAAACATGAAGTTGCAATGAAGATATTATTACAATAATCAAATATAAATTATTTTTCAATCTATTGCGACCACAAATAGGAAACAACTATCTATTATTATGAAGATGTCATTACAATAACTAGACCTAATTTTTATTTTATTTTTTATTTTGTCGATTATTTGCAATGTATTGCAATAAAAGAAACTACAAATTTCTTTCTTCTAGCTAGAATAATTTACATTATATCACAATTACAAATAATTATCTATGGGTGTGACTAATTTGTTAAAAAATTCACGAGTCCAAGAAATAATCATCTTAACTGCTAGCGACACTAAAATATACACAGATGATCATTAGTAGACATGGATGCATGCCTCAATTCAAATCTCGAGCCCGACACAAGTGCAGCGTTTGGGTCTTAGGAATAGGCCCTATCCTCAGACAGTCCAAGACTAATTGGAAAGAAGTAGATACTTTTCTTTATTGGAAATTCAAAATTTGGAATGGATTGGATACAAAAGATGTACAGAATAGTAAGTAGCAGCTTGTTCAATTTCCAAATTCAAACATGATGTGTAAAAGGAGGGGGAATGTTGTATCTGTGCATCCCAGGTCCATTTTTATTGTTTTAGGCTAATGATATAATTCTTAATGCTTTCAGGCAGCAAAGACTCAATTGACAGAACTGAAATTGGAAATTCACATGCTAGCACCATATTTGTGGTGACCAGTTAACATGTAATGCTAGCATGGCTTGTCCAAACATATGACTAGAAACAAAAGATCAGAACCTTCAGAGACAAAGTGGTACCACTATTCGACAGAAGACATACAACTAATTGCTCAAACTGGAATTGCATTTGAAAATCTTCAAAGGGTATGTTCCAATTCTTACCATAAACCTCTGATTTATCTTGTTCACACTGCGGTTTTAGATGTGGACAATACCAAATAGGCTGGAATGTAAAGCTGGCTGCCCCAGTTTGGGCAAAGATTGGTGTTTTAACAGACTCCCAATAGTCTTATGTTTCTTGTAAGGTAGGATTTCATAGCCCGTCAGTCATCAGATATGGATTGAAGATCTAAGAGCCTCTGGATGCTAAGAAAGGTTATAGGGTCAGGCTGAGGATACTCATCCAAATACACTGGCTAAGACAATCATCAAGTCTAATAAATACAAAAAATTTCACACTTTCAGAGATTAGCATATGTCAGCATCAATTTCATTGACTTGGGACTTTCTTAACATTTTTACACATGCTTGCCACTGAACTTAGAAAACAAGCTAAAAATCTATTCTATGTCAGCTTCAACAAATTTGAGAACTGGAACAATAATGTCTTAGAGAAGAGCAACAGAACCTGCAGTTCGCAGCTCAGAAAACATAATACCCACATCAAAAGAAATTTATTAGAAGGAATTAAGGAAACCGGCTGAACCTTCACACAAAGTGAAATTAGGATGTTAATCTACTCTACCATATATGCTTGAGTATGACTGTATGAGAGCTGAAGAGATGAGCTCAGACTACTTTTCTTTTGGGAAGTAGATAAACTCAACAGAATTTACTGGACTTAGACATGTTGATATCCACTATTATAAATATGATTTACAAACACTCAACCCACTCTTATAAAACAGACTCAAAACCCTCAAAAGCTCAAATAAACTTATAAGTGATCACACCCACCTTTGACTCTAAATCTCAATAAAAAAAATTTTCATGAAGACCTCAAGTTCCAATTCCAAGACCTCATTACATACAATGACTCACACAAAAAAAAAAAAAAAAAAACTCAAGCCAAATATAAGTTATATACACTAAACCCAAAATATACAAAATATTTTTTCAAAGAAATCCAGTCCACACTCTTTGAAGAGCCTTCTTCTAACCATATAACTCCCTCATATAAGAAGAACACTTTGATCAAAAGCCTCTCAATCCCTAGAAGCAATGCTAAATTCTTCAACAAAATGGAAATGGGAGCCCGCAAAAACTATTGATACTACTGATTGATCACAAAGGCAGAATATACGCACCAAAAACATGAGGTAGGAGGCAAAAATGAATAACTGCAGAAGAACACATGTAGAAACTTGAGCAATTGCTGGTGGCACAAGAAGTCTTCAAAGTTGGCCTAGATTATGAAAAATGGAAAATATATATATATATATATATTATTAGTAAGTCAAGTGCATTAATTGTTTTACATTATAAAATAAATTGAATTGAGATATAGCAGGTCAAATTGTTATTGGTCTACATGCAGAAAAAGTACCTCTCTGAATTGCATTTTCATTGCTTCAAACAAGGGCTCTTCTAGACTTGCTCATGAGATTACTTCCTCATCAGCCTCTATGAAAGAGACAAATCTTTTCCTCTTATTTTGAAGCTTTGGTTTCAGCAAAGAGCATTCATTGATGCAGAGAAAAGACAAGGAGGATGGAAGTCCCTCTTCTGGCAAGGACTTGAGTTTGTTACAGCAGCTAATTTCCAGTGTTTTAAGGGCAGTAAGGTGTTGAAGCCCCTTGTAGTTCAGATATTCAAGATTCAGAAGTTCGCTGATGCGTAGAGAATTGAGATTGCAAGGCAGAAACTCCTCCTCTGGAAATGACACTATGTTTTCACATCCACCTTCAATCTCTAACCGACTAAGACAGTCAAGCCTATGCAACCCCCACTCCCTCCCGAGCATGAGTTTGTCACAAAAAGTGATACAGAGTACACTTAGTTTGGAAGGCAAACCCCCTCCTGGAAGTGATACAAGTTGTGGGCAATTATTTATAAACATTGAATGGAGAGAGTTGAGGGAGTGGAACTGATCAGGTAGTTCCTTGAGATTCTTGCAATTGGAGAACCAAATGGTTGTCAGGTTGGGGGCACGCAATCCTCCTTTTGGAAAGGATACCAGATTAGGACAATCCCTGATCTCCAAGGCCTCAAGATATGTGAGATCTTTCTCAATTCCCTCTGGCATTGAAAGGGATTGCAGATTTGCACAATCCCAGATAGAAAGAAATCTAAGCTCCAGAAAGAAGTCTAATGGGAGGAATATCAGGGAATCACAGCTACTCCCTATGCACAAATGTTCAAGAAGTGCAAACTGGTGTGTGCTTTTTGCACTTAGCTGGAACTCTAATTTCTTGCAGTTCTGGATATAAAGCATTTTCAAGGCAGTGAGTGGATGGCCCCCAGGAAAGGACTTGAGAGAACAGCAATTAATGATATATAAATGTTGGAGAAAAGGGTTTCTGGTCATCACTTCTACAGGTATGAACTCCAGAACATCGCATCCTTCAATTTTGAGGCTGTCTAACCCAGTAACTCCCATCAGTTGTGATATTCCAGAAACTTTTACGCTTTTAAAAGATAAGAGGCCTTGCTGTCTACCTTGGTTGGACCAGTTGTTGGTTGGAACATCAACTTCATCCCTAATAATTGGAGTAGTCATGGGCAATGAGGATTCTGTGGCACCTTTATATGTAAAGATAGTCATTTGCTCCAAGAATGAGGCAACTTTATCTTCGCTTATGAACAGAACCTTGTCCTGATAATGTAAAGTCCTTTTGTGTAATGATGCCTCTGTCATAATTGTAGTCACAAGTTCCTGAGATTCAGAAATCTCAACTTTTACTACAGAAGGAAGTTGCTTGGGTAAGTTTCCCTTCAGCTTGGGGCATCTCCTTATACAAAGCTCAATTAAGCTAGGGAATTCTCCACCTCCAACTTCAAATGAAACCCATTCTTCCCATTCCAACATCCCCTCAAATGTTAGAGTCTTCAAAGACTTAAATGGCTTATCCGTCCCACAGAAATCAGGACCCACGCTTTTCACTGCATCCATCCATTCAATAATGAGGACTTCAAGAGATGGTAGCTGTCCAAGTGGTGGCAAGGATGAGCAATTGTTGCAGTTGCTGAGACGTAGGGAAACCATGCCAGAGAATAACATATGCCCCACCCAATTTGGAAATCTTGTACCACAGTAAAAATTAATGCTGAGTTTCTTCAGTTTACTATTAGGCTGTAGCGCTTCAAGCACATTTTCCTGACCAACAGTGTTGTTACTCCATTCCAACACTAGCTCATCAAGGTATTTCTTGGTAAACAAACGGGCGCCAGCTGGATCATTTTCAGAGACTACATTCTGCAACTTTGAAATGTGAAGCGTCCCATGAAGATCCCGAAGACCCCCCAACTCTTTAAGCATTGAGCCACTTCTTTTGCCCACAACAAAGTAAGGCAGTGTTTGAAGTTTTTTCAATCTACTCAAGTTTTTTGGCATCTCATCTATGTCAGTTCCACTAATATCAAGATGACGCAAGTTAACAAGCCTCCACATGTTTTCTGGCAATTTGGTGAGAGAATGACAATTTGACAATATGAATGTTTGTAAATTGCATAGAGCACAAACTGATTCAGGTAACCACTTAATTCCAGTGTGAGAGAGATCAATGTACCGTAAATGTTTCAAATTGCCTATTGAAGCAGGTAGCTCAGTGATATGATAATGAGATAAAGAAAGCACACGTAGGAATTGTAGTTTGCACAACATATTCTGCAGTTCATTACTACTTAATCGACATGATTCATGATCTAAAGGCAAGAATGTCCTTAAAAACTTGGCTTTATCAATACTTTTAAATATCACTGAGGAATCATATTTGCCTCTACAAAGAGATAAATACAGGGTACTTACAGAGATATGAGACAAATTATTATCCTCCAATCTGAAAAAATGTTTCCAAGACAGATGAGCAGCCAAATCATCCACAAGATCATGCATCAGAAAACGTGAATTATTGGCACTTGATTGTTGAAAAAAAGACTCCGATAACAATTCATCAAAGCACTTGTTACCATCATCTTCCTTTCCACGATTTTGCAGAAGACCTTCTGCCATCCATAAAAGAACCAACTTCTCTTTCTCAAATTCATAACCCTTGGGAAATATTGAACAATATGCAAAGCATCGCTTTAACTGTGCAGGAAGTTCATCATAGCGCTTTCTTAATTCAATTCCATCTCCACTCATTCCTCTAGGTAAAGAAAAACGCTTTAGGCGGTCCAATACAACTCTCCACTCCTCAACTTGTGGCTTAGAGCGCAAGAGAAGCCCAAGTGCTTTTACTGCAAATGGCAGGCCCAAAAAATCCTGCACAATTTGTCTGCCAATGGTTTCTACTTCGGGACACGAACTAGGCATTTGGTCTCCTATAGCAAATTTTGTGAACATCAACCAACTTTGTTCATTTGACAATGACTCTATATGATAAGTACATACAGTGCTAATCTTGGATGCAACTTCTGAATCGCGTGTAGTTACAATAACACAACTTCCATTTGCAACACCTTTCAAAGTAGATTGTAAGGATTCCCAGTCTGCATAGTTAAAAAAACTACCCACATCATCCAAAACAAGAAGAAATCTCTTTCCCTTAAGGCTCTCTTGCAAAGACTGCAAACTAAACGACTCAGAAACAGCTTTTGTCATCTCATGATTAACGGGGTACCAAGCCTTGATCTCAAAATGTTGACTTACTCTGCAATCGTTGTAAACGAGCCGAGCAAGAGTGGACTTACCAACCCCAACCTCGCCCACTATCGGAATCACAGACAACTGTTCACTCTTTACATCATCAGAAAGCAAAAGACTAATAATAGCATCTTTATCAGCATCTCTACAAAACACTTCATGATCATCTACCAAAAAAAATGAAGTTATGGGCATGCTAAAACCCTTTTGTGGATCAGATATTATTCCTAATCCCTTCAAACCAAGTACATCTCCTTGCTCCATAAAGAATTCTAACCTGTCAAGCAACTCCTCCATCTTTTTTATCACCTTGATATTCCATTCCAGACTTGATGACTTGGTCTGAGATTCAGCATCCAACTTGAACTTGTGTCTTAAACTTTCAGTGCACATCTCATCCACGAGATCCTCTGTGTGGTAGACAACATCTTGAAGCTCGTCCAGCCACAATTTAACAACTGGGTTTTTGTTCTGCTTCTCCTCAGCTTCATCGACCATCACAGTAAGATACTGCAGCACAATCCTTAAATCTTCTAGCAATCCAACTCTGAAATCATTTGTTCGAAAGAAGTTGAGTGAAAGCAAACTGTACAACAGCTCCTGAATTGCGGCTTTCACCGGCGAGCCAGCCATGTTACTTTTTTTTTTTTTTTTGGTCACGAAAGAGTGACAGCAGAAACGGTGAAATGAAAAGCAAATGGTGGACTGGATCGTGGAACAGTAACAGAGATGAGTTCAGCGGCACAACGACTTGCTGAAACACCACCCCTGTAGTTGTAGTTAGGTGGGTTAAAAAAAAAATCTAAGTTTGACTAGATTAAAAAAAAAAAAAAAAAATGGGATGGTTGGGAATTTTTTTTTTTTTTTGAGAATATAAAAAAAAGGGCATTTCATGTGTAATTGTCATCCCACGTTACCACGATTTCTACTTATTAAGAAGTATGAGCCAACACTAGTAATTAAACTTACCACCTCTTAATACTTGGTTCAACAAATCAAAAAAAAAAAAAAAAAAAATACTTGGTTCAAACAGATGGGTCTTTTGAGAGCTTCCTACTATTGCACCACACTCATCGATAGTAAATATACATTAATTTAATAAACTAGCTAAGGCGAAGAGTTTTGTGGCGTAAGAGCATCTCCAGTGGCTTGGGCATCCGGGTCTATTAGGCAAAATTTGGAGAATATGGTGTAATGTAGCTGCTCCAGCAGCTTCGGCAAATGGGTTTTTTTTTTTGGCTTATGAACAGTAGCCCATCAAGTCTGATGGGCTACTGTTCATTCTTCAAATTCTTATTTTGCATTATAATAATGATGTGGTGTATAAAAAAATGTTGGAAGATGTGTAGTTGTTAAAAAAATAATAAATAATGAATGAAAAAATAATATTTAAATGAGATAGAGAATAGGATAGAGAATCTGTTGGAAGTGTATTTGAAAAAGTGAGTAGGCAAAAGCTAAATGTCACTGTTCATTAGCCAAACAGTACAAAATTTTGGCTAATCTGCTGGAGATGCTCTAATTGGTTGATACTTCTTTGTGTTTCTAAAGAAGACATTTGAGATCTAAATCCTTCAAACTCCATATATTAATGTATCATTAAAAAATATATATAAAAAATCAAGCTCAGGTATAGAACAGTTGACTTAAAAAAATAATAATAAAGGGACCTTTAGTTGAATTTTATAAATTAATAAAATATATACATATATATATATATATATTTTTTTTTTATGTAGCAAATTTGGTGGAACAAAAACATACAAGTTAGTTTTTTTTTAAAAAAAATTTAAATTTATATATATAAAATCTTAGATAAATTGGCAAATAAAAAAATAACATGATCTAAGAACATTTCTAGTAGTCTCTTTAAATTTTTACAGTGTTAGAGGATAAACTACGTATTTAAGATAGATGGACATTAATGGATAAACTATGTTAAACCCAAAACACTAGGCTAATTAAACAAAATTTATCATTACCCTTTACCTTAAAAAAAAAAAAAAACCTATTACACCTAAGTCCTAACATTTAAAACCTAGAATACTCGGTTAATTTTTTTTTTTTGAGAAATAATTATAACATGTAGCTAATTCCACAACTCGAATCATTTTTCTCTTAGACCCTTAAGTACTTTATACATAAAGAGGTGTCAATTCAACTACACAAACTTTGGCAACACTTAGCTAATTAAACCCAAAAAATACACCACTAATTAAACCCTGCCCCTTTTTAATTTTAATTGGACCACACAGCAAATGCCTCATCTTATCTAAATAACAATAATAATAATAATAATAAAAAGGCTGAATTTGGTGACTGAAGAGTCAAAGCTCATTTAAGAACTTTGACAATGTGTGTGGGGACTGAACCCCACGGTGCAGTGGTGGCTTGGTGCAGAGCACCCAACAATTACCAGCCAATGAAAATAAACCGAGCCGCCTACTATTGGAGACGTTACATAATTTCAACGCTTGAAATACGATTTCAGGTTTCAACTGATCAATTTATAACGCTCGTTCTTAAAAATATTTTTTTACCATCAAATTAAAATACTGATCAATTTTTGGTACGATAGGGTGGAAATTAAACTGCAAGTCTCTTATGGTTCAAAACTTTTTTTAATAATTACCGACATTATGGGAAAAATAATACTAATAATTACCGACAGTAGATAACCATTTAACCGTTAATATTATCTTTTAAATAGTATTTTTTAAATTTATAGTATTATTTAATTTTCAGTCACTATCGGGCTATCGGCTACCACAGTCTGTGCCTATAGTCAACGAAATAAATTTAGCCATGGAAAAACTGACTTCTTCTCAACCCTATAATATCTCTTCCTGTTGAATCCTTTGTTTGCAAAGCAGAAAAAATGGTTTGGGAAATTTTGGGAGAGTCATTGCTTTCTGCACTCTTTGGAGCTTTGTTTGAAAGGCTGGCATCTCCCCTGGTCAGAAACTTCTTTGGAGACAGGGATTTCGATCACACACTCTTTGACAAGATGAAGACAGTTCTGCTGACTGTTAACGCAGTGCTGAGTGATGCAGAGGAGAAGCAGATCACAAACATGGCGGTGAAAGAGTGGGTCAATGAGCTCAAAGATGCTGCCTACCATGCAGAAGATTTGTTGGATGAGATTGCCACCATAGCTTTGCAATGCGAATTGGAAGCTGAGGCTAAGGTCAAGGGAAAACAGGTAATGGGTCTATTCTTTACTCATAATACTAGTAAAGAAGATAAAGATTCCAGTCTCAAGCTTGATAAAGATATAGAATCTAGGCTCAAAAACATAGTTGAAAGGCTGGAGTTTTTAGCACAACAAAGAGATATCATGAATTTCAAGGAAAGTGTAAGAGGGAAGCCATTGTTGGTTTTGCCTACAACTTCTTTAGTTGATGAATTTGAAGTGTTTGGTAGAGATAAAGATAAAGAGAAGCTAAAAGAATTTTTGCTTGCTGGTAGTGGTAATGCACAAAAAGAAAACAGAATCCCTGTGATTGCAATAGTTGGGATTGGTGGGGTTGGCAAGACAACCCTTGCTCAGCTTTTGTATAATGACTCAGAGGTAGAAAAATCATTTAAATTTAGAGCATGGGCTTATGTTTCAGAAGAATTTGATGTTTTAAAAGTAACTAGAACCATTTTTGAGTCGGTTGCGTCAAGGAATTGTAATGTGAAAGACCTGAATCTTCTTCAAGTCAAACTAAAGGAGAGATTGAAAGGAAAGAGATTTTTGCTTGTTTTAGATGACATTTGGAATGACAATTTTATTGATTGGGATTTGTTGTTAAGCCCCTTAAAAGCTGGAGCCTGTGGAAGTAGAATTATTGTGACAACTCGTAATCAAAGTGTTGCATCAATGATGCGCGCTGTAGTTATTTATCGTCTGTTGCATTTGTCAGATGAAGACTGTTGGTCACTATTTGCAAAACATGCATTTAGGACTAGCAACCCTGAGGAACATCCAACATTAAAAAGGATTGGTGAGAAAATTGTGAAAATGTGTAAAGGCTTGCCTTTAGCTACAAAAGTACTTGGAGGCCTCTTGCACCCAGAATTGGAAGCTGAGGAATGGTATAGAATACTGAATAGCAAGATATGGGAGCTTTCTACTGATAAGAGTAGCATACTCCATGCTTTAATGTTGAGCTATTATCATCTACCTCCACATCTCAAACAATGCTTTTCTTATTGTTCAATATTTCCCAAGGGATATGAGTTTGAAAAAGAGAAATTGGTTCTCATGTGGATGGCAGAAGGTTTCTTGCAGCATCGAAAAGGTAAAGACACCATGGAAGATGTTGGGTGCAGGTATTTTCGTGAGCTAATATCAAGATCATTTTTTCAACCATCAAATCGCAACAAATTGTGCTTTGTGATGCATGACCTTATCAACGATTTAGCTCAATTTGCATCTGGAGAATTTTGTTGCAAGTTCGAGGATGGCAAACTGAATGAAATTTCAGAAAAGGCTCGATATTTTGCATGGTCAATTAACCGGCTTGATGGTCCCGAAATCTTTGTGGCCCTACAGGAAGTAAAGTCTCTGAGAACCTTCCTTCCACTAGGCTTTTCAAATACCAGTCAATGCTCTGCCTTAAGTAAAATAGTTAGTGATAAATGGTTGCCATTTCTAAAACACTTACGTGTGCTTTCTTTTGCTTGTCATGTGATCACTGATCTACCTGAGACTTTGGGCAAATTGATTCATCTACGCTACTTGGACCTTTCCCAGACTTCAATAAGAAAGCTGCCTAGTTCAATATGTTCTTTGTATAATTTGCAGACATTGTTGTTGGCAAGTTGTATTGAACTCACTGAGCTACCAGCAAACTTTGGAAACCTTATTAATTTACGTCATCTAGATGTGAGTGAAACCAACTTAAGAGAGATGCCACTTGAATTTGGAAGATTAAAGAGTCTCCAAGTGTTAACTGATTTTTTTGTGAGCAGAAATAGTGGGCGGAAAATCAGTGAATTGGGCAAGCTTGCACACCTTCGTACAATTTCCATCTCAAGGATGCAGAATGTAGTTGATGCTACAGATGCTTCAGAGGCTGACTTGAAAAGTAAGCATTGTCTTAATGAATTAGCTTTCACATGGACCTCTAACACTCATGAGGTACAAAATGAAATAGGCATACTTGATAATCTGCAACCTCATAAAAATTTGAAGAAGCTTACAATTGAAAACTATGGTGGTTCAAGGTTTCCCAATTGGTTAGGTGATGCCATTTTCTCTAACATGGTGTTCCTTTGTCTTAGCAAGTGCAAAATTTGTACGTCCTTACCACCACTGGGTCATTTATCGTCTCTTCAAGGGCTCTACATCATAGAGATGGAAGTATTAAAAAGGTTGGATTCTGGATTTTATGGGAATGGCCACTTTGGAGTCAAGCCTTTTCAATCTCTTAGAACTTTGTTGTTTGAGGAGTTGCCAAGTTGGACACACTGGATACATTTAGCAAATGAAGGTGAACACTTCCCCTCCCTCCAACAGCTTCATATACGTGGATGTCCAAAATTGATTGGGACCTTACCAAAGCACCTCCGTTCCTTGAAAGAAATGAAGCTGCATGATTTGGATGCTTTGACGACCCTGTCCCAGGAATTGTTTGAAGGCAACTCTAGTTTCCAACGACTGGAAATAGTTAATTGTCCTTCTCTCAGCTCCTTTCCTGGAGGTGATTCTCTCACTAACGTAAAAGCACTTTCTATTTGTGATTGTCGAAATTTAAAGCCCTTTCTGCTTGAGCATACGATGCACCCATTTAGAGTCCTTGAGAGTTTGCAAATAATGAGAAGCTGTGATTCTCTTCAATCTCTACCATTAGGTTTATTTACCAAGCTTCAAGATCTTCATATTGAGGACTGTAGGAATCTCAAGTCCCTTTCAATTCCAAACAACCTTCACTTTGATCTCACATTTCTTCAAAAAATGAAATTCAAGGAGTGCCCAAATCTGGAATTCTTTCCAGAAAAGGGGTTGCCTACTCCCAACCTACAATCTCTTTTGATTACCAACTGCAACAATCTGATGCCTCAGAAGGAGTGGGGCTTGCATAGAATGGTGTCACTAACTTGTTTTGAGATTGAAGGTGGATGTTGTAACTTGGAATTGTTTCCGGAAGAGGGGCTGCTGCCCAGCACCCTCACTTCTCTTCGTATCAGCAGACTTCCACATCTCAAATTCATAGGCCAAGGGCTTCAGCACCTCACGTTGCTAGGAAAGTTGGAGATCAATTGCTGTGAGAAGCTTGAGTTGATGCCAGAAGAGGGGTTGCCTGCCTCCCTTTTAACTCTTCATATCCAAAACTGCTCTTTGCTAGCTGATCCTTGCCAAAAGGATGGAACTAAAAAGAGGTTCTGCTCCAGCGTTTTTTCAAGCAGCAGTCAAAACAAAAAACTTACTATGAATAGGGCACTATCCACTGCCTTCCCCAGTCCCTAAAAGCCCTCCTCTCACCACCAACTAAGGAATTCCTGCAGCGGCAAGAAATGTAGTTGATTTGTTGGACAAATTGGGGCTAGAAGGAGCTTACTTTTATCTGGACGACCAGGGGCTTCAGCACCTTACTGCTCCAGTCTATCCCGAAGTGGGTCTTCCATCCTTGTCTTTTATCTGGAGCAGAAAATGCTCTCTGCTGAGACCAAAACTCCAAAATGAGACAAAATATTGGTCTAAGATAGCTCATATCTCTTTCATAGAAACTAATAAGGAAGTATAGAAGAGTCCTTGTCTGAAGCAATGAAAACACTATCACCAAGGTAATTTTATTACTCAGTTGATGAATAGCAATTTGACCTGCTAGACATCAATTTAATTTACTGTACATTGTGAAATGATTATTGCACCTACTAAAATCATCTTTTCTTTCCATCATGTATCATAATATATCTAGGCTAATTTTGAAGACTGCTAGGGCCACCAGCAAGTGCTCAAATTTATGTGGGTTCTTCTGCAGTTATTCACTATTCCTTCCTTCTTCATGTTATGTACAGCAACTGGAGGATTTTTGAAGAAGTCTGGATCCACTTCTGAAATTTTTATGCAACTTAGCTGGGCAGTAGTTTTTGTTTTTGTATTCTTATTTACTGTAATTATGTGATATGTTAGTCCTGAGGTTATTATCATGTATACTGATCAGTTTATCATTGCTTCTAACGATTCTGTAGCATCGGCCCAAAGTAGTTTTCTTATATGGGGAGTTATATGCTCAGAAGAAGGCTCTTAAGCAAATGTGTAGATGTCTTTAAAGAATTAGTTTGGTTTATTTTGGGGCTGGAGTTGAGATTGATTTCATTCACACAACACCCCCCGTCCCCCCAGAAAAAAGAAAAGAAAAACAACAACAACAAAGAGTTGAGGTTAAAGTGAGTTGGGAGTAATCTGATATAAGTTGATTTTAGTTTGTGAACAGGACTTTTTAATGTGTCATATAAGGGTTGGTTAAATGTTTATAATTCATATAACTGATACTAGCTTTTTGGTGCGTATAGTGGGTGTCCATGTTTACATCTTTCATGTTGTTTCTTCCACTGAAGTAGTAATAATAAGAGCATAGAAATATGCCCCAAGTATGTCTCCTTTTCTGTGCAAATCTTGTTAAAAAAAAAACAGATATTTAGAAGACTGTAACAAATAATTGGTGACTATGATCGATTATATAACTGTAGTCAATCGTACAAGTCCAGTAATTTTTGTTTGGGCAAGTACGAGTTTCATCTACTTCCCAAAAGAAAATGAGTCTTGAGGTTTTTCTCCAGTTCTCATACCCAAGCAGACATTAGAGCAGATCTACATTTTAATTTCATTTTGCATGACTGTTCAACTGGTTTCCTTATGTTACATGATCTTTTAGAAGTAGGTTCAAGTTTTCTGAAGCTGGCATATAGATTCTTCGCAAATTTTCAGGGTTCAGTGTCAGGCATATATGTTAAGAAAGTCACTGAAGTTGATATTGATATGTTGCTTTAGCTGGTATTTTTGCACCATTATCCTCTGCACTACTGTATTACCTCTCCTAGCATCCAGAAACTTGTCACTTCTTTAGGAATCTGATAAAATTTAAATCTTCTCAAGGTGGGGCTGCCAGCTTCTCATTCTGGTCTTAACAATTTGTTATTATCCTCATCTAAAACTGCAACATGGAGTAAATAAAGGAGAGGATTGGCCCAAAAACATATTTGGTCTATGGATTTTGAGATTTTGTTTAAGAAAAGATAACTGTTGTTAGGTTTGGCTGCTATAATGAAATGCAATTCTAGTTTCAGCTATCTACTTACTTGTTCGCCAACAAGTACGGTGCTAACATGTGCTTTAGAGTCCCCTTGGGCTGCTATTAAGAACTTTCAGGTTTCCAATTTCAGTTCTCTCTGAGGGAAGTTTAGGGTTAAGTTGGGCTTCCATTAATTATATTTTATGTTAGTCAAAACAGGACGAATGAAGCTCAGTTTATGTTCCTGGAAGCCTTATTACAGTTTGTGGTCATAATAATTTCGGGCTTAGTGCACATTGTTATTTTATTTGTACTTTCTTATGTAAGTGAAGAGTGTAGAGCTTTGATATTTGATCCGCGATAGGTGGATGTTTCCCTATACAATATGTTAAGAAGCTCTATTGGCTTGCCCCCAGCCCCATCCATAGCTGTGCAGTTTCTCTATAGATAATTTGTTAAAAATTTGCTCATGGTGTCTAGAGGTACATATCTAAACCTTAATATTTTATTGATTGCTCCTTAAACCTTACACTCTGTTGGGGACTTGAGGTCTAGAAAATTTCATTGGAAATGGTGCTCAGCAATTTCCCCAACCCTATCATCCTGGGAACACCATTCCCTCTCCTCATTTGGCTAATCTTGATTAGTTTGTTGAGAGTACATAGCTGACCCCGAAAAATTTATATATATAGAGGTATTTTTAACTATATATGCTAACTATGTTGAATCATTTGTTGCACGTTTTGAATTTCACTTGTTCAAGTGTACTCATTCTAAAGGACCTGTTCTAAGCATCTTGGCGACTCTGCCATGTGACGGTGTTTTGGTAATCCTCCAATAAACATGTTTGGACTGAACAACTTTTGTCTTTAAGGGAAATTCACGCTCCCACAGACGGCCGAAACTATTGATGCAATTGGTTGCATGCACAACTTGTTAATAATTCTTGCAAAATCAAGAAGTGAATCTAGATTCTAGAACACCAGTGTGGTCTATCCACGCTTGGAAGCTTAATGTCAAAGACAAATTTTTCTTTGATAAAAGGCCATGGAATTATCTATTATTTAGGAGATTTCTTATGCTACCTTGTTACTTGATTTTCCTACATTTAAAGGACGTTTTAGGAGGTTATTGATGGAAAACCATTCCTTGGATCCTTTAGCCATGATAGATGATAAGTAATGGTTTGTAAATGTTGAGATGTAATTCATGGAGTGTGGTTGGATTATTGCAAACTTAACTATGTAATTATATCCAAAAACTTTATTTGCAAAATTGAATCTAGCAAATGGGGACTCTAAGCCATTTTAAGGTGCAATGCTACTACCACCATACTATCTCTCAGCTTTGTATTTAAGCTGAGCTTGCCCATTGGAGATCTCAAAGAATTTTCTCCAGATTTGGCGTGTATGGTAATGAAAGAAAATATGTACAGGACTGATTCAATGGTTGTTTCACATTATTACTATGATGGAGAGGATTTTCATAAGTGAGAATATTATAAATTTCTGAAGATTTTTTTGTTTTGTTTTGTTTTGTTTTGTTTACCCATCATCTTGTACCCTCACAGCAAACTTCAATTAGTTTATTATTTGCACAAGTAAGAAGCAACTTAATTAAGTGAACTAAATTAGTTTTTGCCAAGATCCTTGTAACTCTATTGGTTGGCATCCCCTAGCATTTTTAATAGAGACATTTATGATTCAAATCTCTCCATGCCCAACTCTCTTAAATTATTATTATTTTTAAATCTAATTTTTGAACCTTTTAGAATCCTTACTAATCGAAGTTGAATGCCACTCTGCATAACAAATCTTGGACCAACTCTTGATGTTGAATTAATCAATATTGCTGCTTTAAAAGTCCTTAAAGAATGTAATGGTGTCAACTTATTGCACTTCTTCTTCTCCCAAAAAAAAAACTTATTGCACTTCTTTGTTACTTCATAGCTATCATATAAATGCTAGCAATATTCCTATATAGGCTATAATTTGAACCAGTCCAAAGATCTTATTATTGTACGATCCACTCGAGGCTCTAGGAAAGATATGAGAAGCTTAAGTAGGAAATTGTACTGAGCCTAAACATTTGTTGCACCATTGCAACCATTAGCAGTATGTTTAGGTGGATTAAGTCATAACTAATGGTCTTTTCCTATAAAAAAAAGTCATTCCTTTTTAAGATAAAAGATATTAAAAAAAGAAAAAGAAAAAGTGCTTGTTGTTATATTGCTTTCTAGGTAATGCAAGCTCTAAATAATGACTTGATGTAAAAGTCTTTTGGTTTCACTATTTTCAATGAAAGTATGAACTTCTCTCTCTCTCTCTCAAGAAGAAAAACAAAAAGTACACTTTTCTACTCTAAATTATATACCCATTTTACATATACCATTTGTACTACAAAAATCTACGATCGGCTCCCCAAACTAAAACTCATGTAAGACTTCTTCATGTCTCTTTCTTAATTAAGTCTAACAGAAAGTAATATTAAAAGACCAATTTACCCGCTATCATATGTTTAGAAGGGAAAGGTAAATTGCTGTTAGACATAATTTCGAAAACAGACGCAGGAGCAGGGAGTTAAGTGTTACATCATTATAAATTTAAGAGGTTTGCATTTTGATGGTTAAGTAGGAAAATGTGATTATAAACCTGAGTACAGTATTATGTAATACATTTTGATGGTTATGTAATGTATTATAAACCTGGTTTAAAACACTATTATTACTATTTTCGTGTGTGTTCTAATAAGTATTACTGTTTACTAAAAAAAAAAAAAACTCCTGGGCCCTGACTTCTAATGCATAGATAGTGATGATTTAAATACTGCCGTTTCAAGCTTGGGCCGTCAACATATTAAAGACACTAATATTGCTTTGGACTCGTATCATACGCAGCCTAAGCCCAAGTCTAATCCACCAAACGACACCGCTTAATAGAGGGAATCAGTTTTTAACCGATTCTAACGGCTAGTCATAGTGTAACTACATAGAGTTATTAGAATCTCTCTCTTTTGCACAGATTTTGTAATCTGTATATACTGTCTTGTATTGATATTTCATATTTTTTTCATAATGAAATCAATTCAAGACACTATATATATAGATTACAGAAATATCTCTTTGTTATGTCTTCAATCTCTAGTTTCTTAGGAGCTTTCAGCCTTTGTTCTCACAAATTTCATTAAGAATAAGTTTGTGAATTTATGAGTCTAATTTTCTTGAAGTTGTTTCTGAATTCTAATGCTAAACCTTAATAATTATAGGGGCACTTTGATTTTCATTTTATTTATTCTAAATTTCAATTTTTGTAAACAAAAGAGAGACTAATTTCTTTAAGTTTTTTCGAAATTTTAATTCCTAGTCCATACTCTAATAATTGTAGGAGTAATTTGCCAATTTCATTTATTTACTTTAAATTTCAATTTGTGTCAAAAGGAAAAGATAAAAAGGCTGCATTTTGCTACTTTATAATCCACTTTCACATAGAAGATGATAGGCTTGCTCTTCCTCTAGCAAACACTGGTTATTCATGACTCTTGAAAGAAGCGAACACGATACTTTTCTTTGATGGAGATCGAATTTGCAATTGACTGGGTGCAAAACTACAAAAGATGTACAAGAAGAGTAAGCAGCAGCTTGTTCAATTTCCAAATTTAAGCATGATGTGTAAGAGGGAGGGGGCTTGTATTTGAATAACAAGATTTTACGTTGGTTTGGCCAACTACAAGTTTACATCCACAAGCAATGCCAATCAAAATCCACTATTAGTTTAGAGTTTCTAATATGAATAGGAAACACTCAAACCAACTTTTGTAAAACACCTTTAAACCCTGACAAACTCAAATCAATTTTTTTGTATATCTCATTATACTGAATTTAACACTTTTTTTTTTTTTTTTTGTTGTTGTTGTTGTTGTTGTTGTTGTTGTTGTTGTTGTTTTGTTTTGGTTTAGCCAAGTTCATATAAATACAATGGCCAACTCACAATAAAAAAAAAAAACAGTTTCTCAAGTCACATCCAGCTTACATACATGTGCATCGTTTTAACCCCAAAATATATCAAAGAAGTTACTAAAAGAAATACACTCCACAAGATTCTTCTCGTAAACATAAAAGCCACAACAATGCATGCATCTTCAAACTTGTTCTGAATATTAGAATTGGAAGTCTGCAAAACGATTGATAACAGAGTAGGAGGCAAATCTATATTTATATATATCTAAAAGCTGAAGCGTAACATTTATTGTTGCTATGCTCTAGTTAAGCCACATCAGCGCCATATCATAATTTCTTTTCTTTCCTTCATTTTTACATTTTGATTTATTGGTTGACATTTATTGAACATCTTTTTAGATTTAGATGTTACTCTATCTCCAACTCTACCATGTGTCTCTTCATTAATCCGAACTCTTTAGATGCCGCTATTATATGGAATTTTGACAGTCATCAATAGGTTGCAATCTCTTCACCTCCTCACCTCTCATTTTTTTCTTTATAAATTTCCAATTGTTCTCTCTCCACAAAGTGATTGGCATGGCCTTCAATGGGATAGTTTCTTGAGCAACTCTTTAGATTCAGGTGTTACTCTATTTCTAACTCTACCATGTGTCTCTCCATTAACCCAAACTCTTTAAATGCCGCTATTATATGGAATTTTGACAGTCATCGATAGGTTGCAATCTCTTCATTTCCTCACCTCTCATTTTTTTTTTCTTTATAAATTTCCAATTGTTCTCTCTCCACAAATTGATTGGCATGGCCTTCAATGGGATAGTTTCTTCAATGTTTTAGCCGTTCTTTTGGTCATGACTCAAGTTCGTCTACCAAAGCCCAATCAAATGAGTGCAAGACAAAGAGTGACTAGAGCTTGCAGACAAAACTGAAGCACATGAGAGGCTAACATTAGTTACCCAAGTCCAAAGGGTATGAACTAAAAATGAGTTTTTTTATTTGTATTATTCTTATTTTTTATTTATTTATTTATTTTCCATCTTATTACTAGAAAAAAATATATATAATTCAATTTTGAGTTTTCATAGTCTCAAAACTATTCACATATATTTTTGCTTTTTCAAAATTGATTTGAGTTGGGCATTTGATTATGTTTGTTGTAAATTGCTTTATGGTTGCCCTTCACTAGACTATAGTAGTGTTACTCTCAATATGTTTGCTATAATGTTTTTTAGTTTGAAAATTAACTTCAATGTGATGTTTTTGTTTTGGTCTTTGTTTTATGGTAAGAGTGTTATTCATTTTCATGAAAGAGAAATTGCTAGTGTAAATTAATAACGGCAGCACCCACGTTGAAACTCAAGCAATTCCTGGTGGCCCAAGAAGTCTACAATATTGGCCTAGATTATGCAAGATGGAAGAAAAGATTATTAGTAAGCGAAATAATTTTTTCACAAACATACAGTAAATTGAAATGATGTCTAGCGAGTCACAAGATTATTAGTACCTCGCTGAAAGCCCCGCTCATGAGATTACTTCCTCATCAATTTCAACGCAAGAAATATGAGCTATCTTGGACCAATCTTCCCCATTCTTATTTTGGAGTTTTGGTTTCAACGATGGACACTTCTTGATGCAGAGGAAAGAGAGGGAGGATGGAAAACCATCTACTGGCAAGGACTGGAGTTTCTCACAGCAGCTAATCTCCAGTGTTTTAAGAGACTCAAGTTTCTTTAGGCCCGTGTTGTCCAACTTTTCGAGATCCGAAAGTCCATTGATGCGTAGAGAACTGAGATTGCTGGGCAGTAATCCTTCCACTGGGAATGACTCCACGTTTTTACATTCACCTTCAATCTCCAAAAGACAGAGACTGGCAAGCCAGTGCAAACCCCACTCCTTCACGGAAATGAATTTGTTGCAGGAAGTGACCCTGAGTAAACTATGTTTCGAAGGCAAAACCTGTTTTGAGAGTGATTCAAGTTCTGGTCAATCATTTATAAACATTGACGTGAGATGTTCAAGAGTGCCCAACTGATCAGGTAGTTTCTCGAGACTCTTGCAATTAGAGTACCAAATGGACTTCAAATTGGGGGTAGGCAATCCTCCTGTTGGAAAATATTCCAGTTTAGGACAATCCTTGATCTCCAAGGCCTCAAGAGATGTGAGTTCTATCTGAATTTTTTCTGGCACTGAAAGTTTCTGCAGTTTTGCACAATCCCAAATAGAAAGTCTTCTAAGTTTTGGAAACAAGTGTAAGGAGAGGTCTGTCAGGGAGTCACAGCTACTCCCTACACTCAAATCTTCAAGTTCATCCAGGTGTACATTCTCATTTGCGAGGGGAAAATCTAATTTCTTGCAATTCCGGATATAAAGAATTTTTAAGGCCATGCCTATGGGAAAGGACTTCAGAGAACAACAATTAATAATATACAAATGTTGGAGAGCGGGGTTCTTTATCACACTTTCAGGTATGGACCTCAGAACATCACATCCTTCAATTTTAAGGCTATGTAATGGCGTTGGCAATGCCATAAATTCTGATATTTCTGAAACTTTCATGCTTTCAAAAGAGGAGTTGGACCAGGTGTCACTCAGAACATCAGCTTCATCACTTTCCCCACTTTCTTCTGTTTCTGATATTTCCTTCAATTTCTTATTAAGAGTGGTTGACAGTACTCGACCAAAGTAGTAAGCACAAGTAATAAATAAAAGAATTTGTAACTTAAAACTACAACTTTACTTAATAAAATAAACATTATTACATATACTAAAAATCTAACAGTTGAATTGCATGTTCTTTACGCTTTAAATACACGTAAGATTTTATTTCAATCGGATATTATTTACTATATGATCTATAAGATTATATTTTATGTATAATTTTAAACTACAAAAACTTGTAATTTACAAAATTTATTAATAACATAGTTATTGATATTTAATTTTTTAGAAATTTTGCAAGTATGTAAGATATAAGAAAAAGATTTAACCTAATTGTAAATTTGTCAAAATTTACCTTCAATAAAAAGATATTAGGGTTCTAGTCTAATTTTATAGCTGAACTTTGTCATTTTCTAAGGTTACAACCAATTTTGTAGCTGAACTTTGTGCAGAAGGGAATACTAAATATCCAAGCTATAGACTTTCTCATCTTGCCACAAGGAACTTATTAGATCTAGTAAGTACATCAAATCAAAAGAATATATATATATATATTTTTGTATCTACTATGTAGTCTTAAAACCAATCCAATACATTAAATATACAAAATGTAACCAATTAATCAAAATCAAAACTACTTGTTACAAATAATATATAGGAAATTAGGATTTTGTGGAACCTTGAGTCAGGGGCGATGAGCATTCTGTCTCACCTTGAGCCAAGTGAATTTTTCTTCAATAAAAAGAGAACCAGAAGGATCTTCATCAATGGATTCCTTCGTTCCTGTTTAGTCTTTTTTGTTTTGGAAGTTATTTCTATTTCTATGTTCTCTTTTCCTCACTTTCTCCCCATTCATTTGTTTCTAAGATATCTTTTAATTACTTAATAACTTTGCCTATATAGTAAATAGTAGACATAAGCAATAAATATCAGAACTACATATTCAAGCTATAGAATTTCTCATTTTTAAAGCAAGGTACTTGTAAAGTCCATATGTTTAGGCTGGCAACCATAAACAAATTGTAACATTTAGAACTTAGTTTTGTCTAGTGTGTAGTCTATAAATATTTAGAAATAAGACAAATGAAGTTCTCCACAATTGAAGACTCAAGAAAGTAAGAAAAGATAAGTGCAGAAAAAGCCTCACTTATCTCGATCGATCGAGATGCACTTCTCGACCAATCGAGATTCATGCAGATCTGAATTCTCACTTTCTTTCTCAGCCATTGGATCTAGGATTTTGATGGATCTTAAGGATATGTAAATACAAACCCTAGAGCATGTTTTTACACATTTAAGAGGACAATGTTTTGTACACATCTGAATTTTTTCAAACCTTTTTGAAGCTATAGCTGGAAACCTTGTGCAAACAACAGATCTAGCTATAGAGTAAAGTTGCTGCATCAAATCAATCATAGTTATGATCTAAACCTTTGAGTGGAGTTCTCAAAGTCACAAATAGGAGTGTTTGTGTGCAACAGTTTCACAATAGAAGAGTCTGTGGATTCGGAGCCACGTTTGGTCACGTGAGTAAGTACTATATGAGGTAGCAGTAGATTTAGGGTTAAGTCTATTGTACAAACTTCCATTTTATTAGAGAAATGCTGACTTGAGGATTATTTAGGTTAAATCCTCCCTAGGTTTTTTACTTTGAAACCACAGTTTCAAAAGTTTTCCTGGATCATCATTTTTAGTGTTAATGTGATTTGTGATTGTGTGATGTTTGTTTAATTCAAATCTAATTGCATAATTAATCACTTTAATTAATTGGCTAGAGATTTAGTTGAATTTGACTAAACTAGGGTCTAAAACCCTAACAATTGGTATCAAAGTAGGTTAACTCCTTGTTCAATTACTTGTCGTGAGTTGATCCTTGACCCTAAATTGTAATGGATCACAATCATTCTTTAAATGTGCCCCTATGTTTGATGGTAACAACTATGCATGTTGGAAAGTAAGAATGCGAGCTTTTCTTAAATCTTTGGATGAAAAAGTTTGGTTGTCTGTTGAAAATGGGTGGACTAAACTAGCTACTCCTGTAGCTCAATGGTCTGATGAACAAATTGTTGTCGCTAATTACAATAGCAAAGCCATGAATGCTATATTCAATGGCGTTTCTCCTTAGCAATTTAAGAAAATCTCAAATGTTAAGGTTGCTAAAACTACATGGACTATTCTATTACTCATGAGGGAACAAAATCAGTTAAAATTAACAAACTTCAATAACTAACAACAAAATTTGAAAACATAAAAATGTCAGAAGATGAATCTTTTGATGATTTTATGCAAAACTTAATGACATTGTAAACTTAGCCTTTAATTTTGGAGAAGTTTATGGTCCTAAGATTGTCAGAAAATTTTTGAGATCCTTGACTGATGATTATAGACCTAAGGTCACAGGCATCACTAATAGTACAGAAATTGACTCTTTTCCCATAGAAGAGTTGGTTGGATCACTTCAGACTTATGAATTAGATTTTCCTAGATCTAATAAACAAAAGTCTATTGCTTTGAAATCTGTTGATGAAATTGACTCTTCTGATTATGAATTAGGCTCTGCTGATGTTGCTTAACTTGCTAAGTAGTTTAAGAGATTTATGAGAAACTCTAGAAATAGGGGATTTCAAAAGAATTTGAAAAGACCTAAACCACCCAAAAAGGAACAAACAGAAAATTTGAAATCTTCTAAAAAAGAGTCAAACAATCTGTTAACAATTCCTTGGGTCAGCAATGTTTTGGCTGTCAAGGCTTTGGACATTACAAGAATGAATGTCCCACCTACTAGCTCTTGCAGCTACACTTAGTGATGAAGAGTCTGCTAACTCTGGTAGTGACCAAGAAGGAAATTTTATAGCCTTTATGACTATTTCTAATGAAAATGAGAAAAACAACTTTGAACCTAAAGTTGAACTTGATGTTATTCTTGATGACGATGCAAATCTACAAGATGCTTACAATAAGCTATGTATAACTGCTGAGTGCTGCTTGTTCTAAGAAGAATGCAAGTTGTTCAGTCTAAATTAAATGAATTGAAAATTGAAAATGATGATCTTGTTGTGCAATTGAGTGAAAAGACTACTTTGATTTCTGTGTTGAAAAAGAAAAAAAATGTGTCCTTGTTTGAAAAAGTAAAAGATTTTAAAACTCATTTGTTGTTGACTAGAGCAAAGCTAGATAGAATTTATGAGTCAAAACTTGATGATATTTTAAATTCTCAAAAATCTAGCTCTGAAAAAATTGGTTAGGATTTGATAAGAGTAATATTGCTTCTTATGCTTTCACCACTGGTTCTCGTTTTGTTCCTCAGTCTGTGAAAATTGCATGCCTTAGGATAAAAGAACCAAAAGTTGAAAAACAAGTCAAGGTGCTATTTAAGTCTAAACCTATTGTGACTTCTACACCTAAGAAGAGGGAAAACACTAAGTATCTGTTTGGATGCCAATTATCTCAGCGTCTGCGTTTTCCCCTTTTGCATTTTTTTTTCTTTGGGGCATGCGTTTCAGGAGACAAGGGCTACTGTTCATGCACTGTGCATGAACAGTAGCCACATTATTTGACTTTTTAGCCAATCAGTGGGTCTCGTGAACTGTTCACAGGACCCGCAAACTTCACTTTTCAGCAATTTTTTAATTAAAAATGGGTCTCACGATACTATTCACATATTTAAAAATTATTTTGCTACAGTGTTTTCAGTTTTCAGTTTTTAGTTTCAGTAAAATAACTGTTTGGATACCAATTATCTCAGCGTCTGCGTTTTCCCCTTTTGCATTTTTTTTTTTGGGGCATGCGTTTCAGGAGACAAGGGCTACTGTTCATGCATTGTGCATGAACAGTAGCCACATTATTTGACTTTTTAGCCAATTAGTGGGTCCCGTGTACTGTTCACGAGACCCACAAACTTCACTTTTCAGCAATTTTTTAATTAAAAATGGGTCCCACGATACTATTCAAACATTTAAAAATTATTTTGCTACAGTGTTTTCAGTTTTCAGGTTTTAGTTTTAGTAAAATAAGTTCTATCCAAACAAACCCTAAGAATCCTCACTTTTGTCACCATTGTGGTGCTTCTGGACATACTCGTCCAAATTGCTTCAAGCTTCATGTTGAAAAGAAGATTGCTTTGAAAGAAAAAGTCACGAAAAGTGAATTCTCAAAATCGCATGCCTCTTCTTGGTGAACTTGTTAAGGCATTGAGCTTGATTGGACCGAAATGGATTTTGAGAACCAAACGAGATAGAAGTGGATTGGATGGACCGAAATAAACCAAAGTGAATCGAATTGGACCTAACAAATCGAATGGACCAAAGAGGACTGAAATGGACTGCAATGTATTGATATGCTACGTTAAACATAGTAACAATAAATGTTACGTTTCAGTTTTTTAATATTATATAAATATAAATGTCCATTGATATTTTATATAAGATTAGCTCAAAATTGCAAAAATACACACAACTTTCCTTTGTTATTTATCTATTTCATTGTAACTTTTTATTTTTCCCGATAACTAAAACTAAAAAAGATTTTATTTTGACATAACACAAAATAGATACAAATATCTGCCATTATATTTATACCCCACACTCCAAATAGCCTAACTCTTGTAGTCAATTTTCTTTTAAAGATCTACCACACAATGAAAGCATGTCTCAGTATAGCTAGTGAAACCAAACAAATTTACACCACGGAACTTCGGATTTTATATTTGAATGGCATTACATGTTTCTGCAGCAGTAAACTTCTCTGTTCTGGACAAGACCTATAGAAGCTGGTCTTGATCGCCAATTTTCATGAAACACAAATCCTTTTTTTTCCCTACAGCTGATTCGATCATACATGCTTTCACCAATTCCAAGCTCCCTTTTTTAAAACACTTTCCACCTTAGCCTCCAGTGAACTGGTAGCATGATAGATAGGCTTGTACCCATATTTATCATTCAAGATGCCACATGGTTGCCAACCATCACACCACAAAAACTCTTGTGATCCTTTTCCAATGGCGAACTTAATATAATAGCTGGACTCATTCCTGAGCTTAAGAGTCTCCTCCAGCCCCAGGAGCTATCATGGGATACTTTGATACATCGAAAGGTCTTATGAGATTGCACCAAAGCCACCCAGATTCATCGATCAAACATTTGCAAGTAGATTCCAAATATGCTTAAGGCAAGCCACCTTATTCCAAATTTCTATCCCTTTTAAGATCCAATCCACCTAGGAGTATCCATCTTGGTGGAGCAATAAATTTAGTAATATAGCTCCACAAAAAGTTACTTTATCTATTTTAGTTTCTCACTTTACAAAACACCCAACATTAGTGGTTTTATTTTAGCTTCCAATACAATAAAATAATATAAATAACACAATAAAATAATATTTTTTTTAATTACATGTGAGCTATAATGTGAACATGTGAATGAGCTCCAGTGAATAATAATACAAAGCAGTGTAAACACATTGCATAGCTAAAAGTAGCTATACACTGTAGCTGTGGAGCCAAATTATTTGGCTTTGGCTCCACCAATGTAAGTATAGTTTTGTATTTGGTGATATTAAAATTAGCAATATAGCTTTTTAGCACCACCAATAATAATGCTTACACATTCCTATGCCACCTTAGCACAAGCTACACCTTTATCAGAATCTCTCCATAATGAAAAAGATTTCCTCAACAGTTTTTATAACCTGCTTAGGAAAAATAAAGATACCAGCCAAAAATCTTGATTACTATGTAGAACTGATTGAAGTTACTGTAACCTCCCAGAAAATGAAATGTGCTTAGCAGACTAAGAGCTCACCCTAGTTGTGAACCTCTCAATTAGAGGGTTACAATCTCTATAGCTCACCCTACCAAGTATCAGAGACACACCAAGGTACCTCATAGGGAGATTACCCTCCTTATATTACAGTGCTTCTAAAATCTGGTCATTAAGGCCAGTTGATAAACCTGCACAAAAGTCCTCACTTTTCTGCTCATTAGATTCCAGGCCAAATATCAACTTGAACTCATCCAATGCTTTTCTTATCAAAATTTGACAGGAGGTAGATCAGAAGCAATGAATATCATAAGATCATCAGCAAACCACAAATTGATAAGCTTTAACTGTGCACACTTTGGATGGTACATTGGTGCTTAAATTTCTAATAAGGTCTCTCTTCTTTAGCAACTAAGTTGAAACCTCCATGGCTGATACAACAAATAAGGGGACAAGGGATCCCCCTCTTTAAGCCCTTTTCCCCCTCCAAAATATCCTGCTAGTCCCCAATAATAGCCACAGAAAACTTGGTGATGTGGTACATTCCCTCACCCAACCAACAAACTTTGGAGGAAAACCCACAGCACAAAGACATTGCAGAATAAAAGGCCATTCTACTGAATCATAAGCCTTTCTAAACTTTACCTTTATGGTACACCTTGTTGGGCTTTGTGGAGCCTAATTATGTTTGATCCGATTGACAACCCGACTCGGCCCGAATAATGTTGCGTGGTTTTTAAATGGGAGATTTTCTGAGGCTTAGTCCAATGGAACGGAAGCTTGGGCCGCACTGTAGCCGCACTTTTTTTTTTTTTTTTTCCCTTGATAATAGTGAAATCCCTGCAACTCCGTGGACGTAGGCAAATTGCCAAATCACATAAATATTGTCTTGTACGTGTAATTGTTTTTCTTTGGCGTGAGTTTTCTTTATTTTTTGTTTCTCACAGGTTGGAAATTTCGGTTGAATTCCCTACACACCTACCATTATCCTTATCTGTATGGTTATTCTTGACAACCTCTTGAGCCACCAAAACATTTTCCGCTATATTTCTGTTAGTCACAAAAGCAATCTGATTTGGGCTAATAATTTCATTCAAGCAAGCACTGAACCTATCAGTCAAGATCTTTGTAATATATTTATAGACGGTATTGCAATAGGAAATAGGCCTAAAATCCTTCATGTTCAATGAATTACTAACCTTAGGTACAAATGTTATATGATGGTATCATTTACTTCTCAAGGAGCTTACCTAACTCAGAAAGACTGAATGGCTAGAACCACCAAAGTTTGGATGATAGGCTGAGCTCTCCTGAAGAAACAAGCTGGGAATCCATCAGAACCAGGAGTTTTATCTCCCGTCAAAGAGAACAATGTTTGCTAATCTCACTGGCAGAAACAGTTCTTTACAGATTCACTTTATGCCTATTAGCAATTTGAACATTCATTATCTGTGGAACTACCCCCATTGCATCTTGAGATACCTACTCCCTCGAGATAACAAACAACTCTTGGTAGTAACCCACGGGCATACCCTTAAACTGATTAGGTTCAATAACCTTTGCATTCCTCCTGTTTACAGCTCAATGAAAACTTGAGCTGTTATTATCACCCAGGTTCAACCGTATATTCCTTGATTTTTGTTTCATTTTTTTTGATAAGTAATGAAATTTTATTAAAAATAAAAAATATTTTATGTTCACGATAATGAACACAAAATGTCAAAAAAGTACTTGAGTCTCAAAAGGAAAATATAAGGGAAACTCGAAACTCTAAAAAAGAAGCAATGTGTGAAACCCCAAATCCACGACCAATCATAAAGAGTGCGAGCAAACAAAGTTGTCAATTGATCAAAGGAGCATAAAAGATTTAAGGGCTGTGCTTGTTACATGTTAACCACTTACTCAGACAGATTATACTGCACAATAACATTATATAAAATGCCTGAAGAATGTGAACGGCTCCACACTCAATATATCTTACTTGCAGGTGGAGCTTGTTTGCTTTCCATTTTTTTTTTTTTTTTTTTCCCTTTTTTCAGCAAAAGTTTAAAATTATATCATACCTGATCCCACCTAAACCAAACCCCCAGGGGAAAAACTTGTGTAATAATCCTTTTTAATTGTTGTCAATAACAGATCAAAGTCAAATTGAATGGTTGGACATCGATCCCACATGAGATAGCATTTGGGCACATCAACTCCTGGTCTATGAGGAATCGATGACTTTTAATATAATATTTTTTAATTTTGATTCCAGGATGATCAAATATAAAGGATTTTTGAGAAAATAGATAAATTGACATAATTCAAATTCTATTGATAAAAAATGTATTTTTAAGGATAACCTTATTAATGCATTGAACTGAAATCTACTAGGTGAATGAGTTTTTAGAGCTGAAAAAAAGAATAAAGAAAAAAGAAAAAAGAAAAAAGAAAAAAACTATATGAAGCTTTCATCGTCCAAATCAAACTTGATGGTCCGTTAAACTTTGCTCTCTGCAACAGGATCTTGTAATTCTTCACCGGCAGCTTTTTCAGGTTCTGAAGGATCAACGCCATTTTTTCCATCATCAAGTTGCTTACAGGATGTACTGCCCTTCTTTCTACCACGTTTTTGTGCACATTTTTCACTGGTCTTTTTCAGCTTTTCTGTTTGCTGGATTTCACTTTCAATCTGACCTTTCAAGTTATTTTCTTTGGCTTCCTCCACAATTTCATTACTCACATCGACTCCTTTTGCCTTCTCATGGATGCCATCAGCTTCTTCTTTTGACTCCTCATTTTCCTTTGCAATTTCGCGTTGTAGTGATTCTATCACCTCCATCAGTTCTCTGTTAACCTGTGACAAAAACTTAATGATCATCAATAAGATCCTGCAACTCCTTGCAATTTCAATCAAGAATGCAACCAAAAGAGATGGATCACAAAATGTAAGATCACATGACTTGTCTCAACGAATTAAATATAAGATCCATCTACTAGTGTTCTTATTGCATGCTTTTGTAATCAACACACATGTTGGGGAGATAAACACCTTGGGGAGCTTACTTGAGTAATTAATATAATATATAGAAATACACTTTTACCCAAAAGGTCTAAGCCCAATGGGTATGTACTCAATTATATTATATTAACTACTCATTGTTCTCATTTTTATTCAATGTGGGACTTCACTCACACGTGTAACGTAACAATCTCCCCCTCACGTGTGAGTCTGCCTCTCTATGGGCTTCAAGACCTCTCTGTGGGCCATGAACAAGTCTTACTCACTCCCCCTTGACTAATGGGCTTTTCACTTCATCAATGCGTCATCCATGGGTCTCTCGTGCGCCATCCATGGGAACCACGTGTCAATCCCGCACGCACATCCATGGGAACTCCGCACGTCCATGTCCATGAGAACCTCGCATCACACCATTATTTAGCACCATTAGCAATGTTCCAAGATCTTTGTGTGCGGGCTGTTTAGGCTTTCTCTGTTCCCACTGGGTAGGGATCATGAACACCTCATCACCTTTTGGATCATGAATACCTCACCACCTTTGCCGCACACCACCATGGGTTCTGATACCACTTGTTAGGGTGAAAACACCTTAGGGAGTTTCCTTGAGTAATTAATATAACATATAGAAACACACTTTAACCCAAAAGGCCTAAGCCCAATGAGTATGTGCTCAATTATATTATATTAACTACTCATTGTTCTCATTTTTATTCAATGTGGAACTTCACTCACACGTGTAACCTAACACACACAAACATCACATGCACGTAAGTTGAGCCTCAACGCAATGCTCAGTTAATATCTGCCTGGCATACCTGAGGGTTCTGAAGAAACTCAGCTATGTCATTTGAACACGAAGGGCATTTCATGATGTTCTTTTGTGCTCGTAATGTTCGCCTGCCTTCACATGTCCTCTGTCTCACGTAACTTTGACCAGCAAAGGCATCCTCTAGGCAGCTTTTGCAAAAGTTATGAGCACAAGGGGTAGTAAGAGGAGAAGTCATCACCTTCTTGCAAATGTAGCAGCTACACTCTGCTCGGTCAATTTCACAAAAGCACAATTTTACTTTGTAGATAGAACAATATAGTGGGGTAAGAGAAGATGACAATGACTACATGAAAATTAGGGAGGAACATTCAGCTTGTAAACATGTAAATTAGACAAGAATAGAAACCTTTTAGAAGTTTCTCTTTTACAGACTTATTTTGTGCTTGCCGTTTAACTTTCTTCGTTCTCTTCCCTTCTTCTGAATGTCTATTACTGGCCCGCTTTCTACTAGATGGTGGAGGTTTCTTCCACATCCAGCAACCTTTTTCCTCCTGAGAATCCAAGTGGAACATTTTAGGACATTTGAAAATCAATAACTCACAACTAAGTTACAAACCATAAGAACACAACAGGAAGATTTAGAGACTCCTAGGAAACACCATATTCTTTACTTGGATAAAACTATATAGATATCATGGATTGCAGAAGGAAAGAAGAAATGCAATCAATGGAGAAAGAACCCTCTTTGAACACATGAAGTAAAAGAGCATTAGCTTACATCATAGTCCCAGGATGGAGATTCCTTCCTTTCAGTTATGTCAATCGCAACATTTAACTCGTCAATGACGGGCAGTGGTCTTGGACGGTCTCCATGAACATCACTGTTGATTTCATGTCACATACACAAAGTCACAAATCCACAAACACTGAGAGAGAGAGAGAGAGAGAGAGAGAGAGAGGTATGATGGAAATAACAAACCTTGTCCATGGGGCAGGAGCATTGTCACATCTAACAAAAAGATATCTACATACCTTAAATCCCTAATACAACAAACACTCATCAGTAAACAAGTTCACCAAGAACACAGTCCCAACTGGTTATCCCAGTGGGTTTTTTTTTTTTGACAATCAGAAGCATCTTACTTTAATCCCAGTTTTCAGCCAGCATTTCTCAACTCTGTAAATCCCATCATAACGTAACCTTTTGTCGGGGGCATAAGAAGAGCGTTTCTCCTTGTGAGACCTACTTGACCCAAAAAAAGAAAGAAGAGATAAATGTACTGATAGAAGTGGAAGAGCATACCTTCGAAACAACCTCATGCAATAGCAACAACCAACAAGTTTCAAGCCAAAAATTAAATATAGTACCTCATAAAATAAAATAATCTTCACCATGGAACTGACCATAAACAATATTGACAATTCCTAGTCAGTAGTTAACAAAATTTTGACAGTAACAAGGGTTGACCCGACCTTATAGCTAGTGAACTTTTTGCAAAGAGAAAATACATCACTGACTGAGGGAAAACACAATATTCATTTTGTATATGCTACCAGAAGTCATTGGTTGAAATTATGATTATTTTCACTTTGAATCACACAGACTTAAAAGAATATATGATTACGATACTTCGACATCCAGAGCAATGAGCCATTTTATTTCTAAGTTCACAGCTTAATCCATAAGAAATGAAGAAACCAAGATTTGATATCCAAGTAGGTCATTACATAGGTTTTCTACATGCAAGATAATTAAAAAAAAAACTTACCAATTACAGTCCCAGATGCAGTTGCATACTACCAAAAATATCATAAAGTTCGTTAGCGCTACTCACCTCACCACACGAACAGGATAACCCATCCGGCAACTTAGTCGTAACGCCTCATTAGAATTTTCAAATTGCTGATCAAAAGAATGTTCCTTGTTTGTGCGTTTATTGCCACTAAGGTCCCTTCCACCACTGCATTAGAAGAAGGGAAGGGTTGGGATAATAAGAAAATGACCAATCACATGTTTAAGACCTAAGGCTAGATAATCAACCATCCTAGCTTGACAATTTTAATTTCAACTAATATAACCAAGGTACTATCATTTATGCGACCGAACTATGAGAATTTTTTAATCATAGACAAACAAGCAACTCCAAACAGATGCAATAAACTAGGCCATTTAGCCCAAGGCCTAAGGCCCCTAACATAGAATGGCCCCCAAATTAAAATGGGAGCAGTAATTTTTTTTTTTCTTCTAATTAAAAAAAAGAGTGAGTAACTTGTACTTTTTTTTTTTAATTACATAAATCTTATAAATACATAAATCTTATAAATTGATATGGCCAATTACAATAAATAATTTAATACTTATTTAATATTTTCTTGAAATGTCACATCAGTTTGTAACTTTTTTATAGTATTTTTTGTAGTAACTTTAGCATCTTCTCCACACACACACATACAAAAAAAAAAAGAAAAAAAAGAAAAAGAAAAAAGAAAAAGAAAATAATTAATAGAAATACAATACAATCACCAATTCACCATTAAGTGAATGAAAATGCTAAAACTATAATATAAAAAATAAAATAAATATTATTTAAGTAATATTTAGATATAAAAAATTCCTGTTAAAATTTTCGCCTTAAGTCTCAAACTATCTTGGCCGGTCCTGCACTTCAGTTCATTAAATTTTCTTGTGAAAAGCAAGCCAATAGTAAAACTAGAATTCAAGTACAAATGCCAATGCATGGTACAGACAAGAATATACCTCCCTGTGTATAGGAACCATTCGCCATGATCCTCATCGTCTTCATAGCCTCCAGAGAGGGTCACTGATTGGGCACCATGCTTTGACTGCCCAGCAATACCTGAAATATGAGGATTGTGTACACCCCATTGCCTACATTCAAATCTATTTTCCCAAGTCTCCCCTACCAGCACGCCTTGATTTCTTATCGGATCATTTTCTGGGAGAATTGGCCCAAAATGATCGATAGGTGTAGTCACAAATATTTTTCCACTAGCTGCATTAGCATTTCCCCGTTTTACTGATCGTTCAGTCGAAAATGCCTTATCCGGGCGATCTTCGTTACGGATAACAGGATAATCCCTTGACGTCCCAACTGCAGCATTGGCTTTTGCCATCTTGGCCATTCTAATTACAGTGACAAGTGTAGAGTTTATCAGAGGAAGTCTTGCCATCTTTGGTGGGATTTCCTTGCGACAATTCGCACAGTTGCGTTTGCCTTGCCCTATCCATTTTGTGAAACACTTCAGGCAGAAGTTGTGACCACAAGGAGTCTAAAAAAGAAAAAGAAGGAAACCTTGAGATCATTAACGTGCACCAAATACAGAAACATCCGTCAAAACCATTTCATTTTTACTTTAACCTAAACACATGAATGAAGGAATTAATTCATCACCAGCAGACATTTAGGGAAAGAAGTAAAGTAAAATCATAATGCTGAATTCAAATATAAGTAATTTTAGGAATATTATAATTTTTACTACATATACTCAACATTTGTTTTTATAGAAAAACTACGTAGACTTTACATATCAACGTAAATACAACACAAAAAAATAATAATTAATAAACTTATTTATTATGTTGATGATACAACACTAATTACATTAATTGAGATGTTTGTTTATATAGTTTTTGTAATAAAACCGGCAATACCGTTAGCGCTTTTTTATAGGTAGTAGAACTAGTAATACCGTTAATATTCTTTTGGGAGTAATTTTTAGGTACTCTCGAAATACTGTAAATGGTACTCCAATCTCTTACATTCATGGTAAGGTCCACTCATTAAATTTATAGTAAGGTCCATTATGAGTGTAAGAGGAAGGAGTACCATTTCGTAATACTCCAAGAGTACCTAAGTATTTTCATCTTTTGGAGGTAGTAAAACTAGTAATATAATTGGCATTTTTTTCTCATTTTTATAGATAGTTAAAACCAGCAATACCGTTAGCAACTTCATCAACACTAATTACATTTATTGACATGTTAGTTTATAAAGTTTTCGTAATAAATATTGTTAGCATTTTTTACAAGTAACAAAACTGGTAATACCGTTAATATTCTTTTGGAAGTGGAAAAACTGGTAATATCATTGGCATTTTTTTTCCTTTATATAAATAGTAAATCCGATAATACTGTTAGCGTTTCTTTATAGGTAGTGCAACCGGTATTACCGTTAGAAATTTTTTATTATAGATAATAAAACCGGTAATACCGTTAGCATTTCTTTTTTAAATACGACATCATAATTATGAAAGGCAATCTAGAATCTAGATTTGATTCATTCTTGAACATTTAGTGGAGATATAGCATTATGATTGCTCATAAAACTTGATTCTAAAAACAAACATCAAAATATGAAAGAGCCTTAGCCTAGTAAAATCCACTTAAAATTGGGGTTTCCTAATGGTCCGTTTGGATTGAGGAAGTGAGAGAGAAAGTAGAGTAGAGTAGAGTAGATTTAACACAAAATTAGTTTATTTTTAACAAACTCAACTCTATTCTCCTTTGCTCCTCCTCTTTCTCTCTTCATCCAAACAGGTCATAAGTTCTGAATCATTTCTATTTCAAATAGTGCCCATAAACAAAAATAAACACGTTTTACCATAGAATTTGTCAAAAGTATACATGCATGTACGCTATGAATTCTTTTGGTTTATTGAGCATAATAACCTAAGCATGTGCAATAAGACTAGTGAAAAATTAAAATAGAATTTTGAGTATGAAGTACGTGCAATGAGACAAGGAAAAAAAATTAAAATAGAATTATGAGTATATGTACTAACCGACACAGGTCTTTCCAGTAATTGCATGCAGAAGGAACAGTTCAGACCATCGAGAATACTGAGGATGTTGTCATCACCGTTAGTCACCTCCTTATGATCCGACGGTCCTGCGTCTTTACACAGCAGCTGCTGCCTTCTCTTAGCCTTCTCACGTTCAGTCAACGACGAGTCTGACTCGATCGCGCAAATCGCGGCGATAAGGCCACCGGAACTCGACGATTCTCCAGCGCCGGAGACAGGAGCTGGGTTAGCAGAGAGCAGAGAACAATCAGGGCAGTCCCATTGGAGAGTATCGGCTAAGGAGTTGGGACGAACAGAGAGACACGCGACGTGCCACGGCGTGGCACACGTCTTGCACGCGAGAGATTCCTCAGCTGTGGGCTTGTTCTTGCAAGCCATGCAAGTGCCTTCACCATCACAAGGAAGGTCGTAAACTTGTTGAGCCATTTGGATTTGCGAGTGTTTGGACTTTGGGATTTTCAGGCTTGAGTGAGTGTGGGATTTTGTGGGAGGAGAAGCTGGTATTTGTAGGAAAGTAGAGTAGGAGAGTAGGAGCGTTTTTGTTTTTTGGATAGACTTTGAAAATTTTCACTTTTCCCTCTACTTTCTTTTTCATCCATAAATGGGAAATTTTCCTAGCATGGCAATTGGGTGAAAAGGTGCTGCTTAGCTCACTCACCAGAAATGCTTGACCAGTAGTGCATGCATGTACTCCAAATGTTAATGTGTAATATGGGAGGTTACAAACCTGGGATTAAATTAGTTTCCAATAATGTTTGGATTCCATATTCAATTATAAAATTTTATACATTATTTTTTTTTTAATTATAATTGATATTTACTAAATTATAAAATGACAAATGACAAAATTTAGTTACAAAATTAGTTGTAGTTTAAGGTTACCTTACTCAATATTTTTTTATTAGAAATAAATTCTGACAAATCTACTATTGGTTTACATCTTCTTCTCATACTCTCCGTGCTTGTAAAATTTTTAGAAAATTAAAGATCGATAGCTATGTCATCAATAAATTGTTTAAATTGCAAGTTTTTCTAATTTAAAATTATGCATAGAATATAAGGTTATAGATTATATAATAAATAATGTCCAATTGACATTAAAAGCAAAAAGAACATACAATTCAACGGTTAGATTTTTAAAATATATAGTAATGTTTATTTTATTAAGTAAGGGTGTAACTTTAGGATACAACCAATTTTGTAGCTAAATTTTGTCCATTATAAAATTGATTATATACCACAACTTAATCGATTGGTTCTTTATTATTATTTTTAAATTAATGAAAACTAACTAATTATAAGGGTAGCCTTTCAAAAGTACCCTTCTTAATTAATAAAAACTAACTAATAATCGGTACGATTTTCAAAAGAGCCGAACTTGACTTTAAATATTTAAAGAGACCTAATAAAGTAGGTAATGTTAGTTTGATAATCTGAACTTCTTTTAACAGAAGTAGTTTTTTGATCACGAGTTTGGTTCCTGTCTTGTGCTCTTATACATTGAACAATATGTTACACGTGTCTAAACATAGTTAAAGCGTGTCCATTTCACATTCACGCAAAGGTGTGTAGACTAATGTCATGTCTTTTGATCTCATAATTCTCATTGTCCTTCCATTTTGGTTTTCTTAAGCATTTGAGGAATACAAATCTTTTGTAGCATTTTTTAAATTCCACTTTATATTCCATCAATCAAAATTTGTTATATATTTGTTTGACTTTCCTTGTAAAATAAAATAAAAAGCTTAAAATGGTATGAGAAAATCAATCCCTTTCCCATAGCATACTATGATTGATAGAACATAAAAAAAAATAAAAATAAAAAAATAAAAAAAACAAAAACATAATAGTAGTACAAAAAATTTGTATTCGCATTTGAGTGTCCCTTTTACTTTTTTCTTGATATCATAGTTGTTTTCTTTCCATCTCCCCCCCTGATTTTTACATGAACAAGTGGTGCTTCAAAACTAGATTATTTAACAAAAAGTAAATCTAATTGAACTGCAAGTTATTCAACACGTTATAAAAAACATTGTTTATATAAATTTGTTATAGTTTAATATCTTTTCTAATTGTAATGTATTTTATAGTTGTTTTCACTATTATAATTGTATTAAAAAAATAGCAAAATTACGTTAATATTTGATACTCAGTTTTTCAAGTAAGACATAAAAATTTCATTCTTTTTTGTTTTGTTTTTTTTTTTTTTAAACAAACACATACACACACAAGGGAGAGGGAAAGGTTAAAAAAAAAAATAACTTTATTACTATTATTATTATTATTATTATTATTATTGAGATAGTAGGAGCAATATTTCTTGAAGATGCTTTCAAGTATTAGATTGCTCATCTAGCATTTATATGATTTTTAAACGTCACATGAATGCATGGTTGTTAAACTCGGACTGATTTGACCATTCTGACTGGAAACTCGGCACCTAAACCAGTTCAAGTGATTAAATGGACCATTTATTCACAAGGCTTGGTCAATTTTGGCAATTTTGTGGTGACCTATGTAATCTGTATAGGTTTTATCACCTAGCTGGGTTTGTGAAATTTGTAAAATTACATCTATAAGTCTATTTTATTGATTTATTTACTATTTAATGTGTCATAATATGGTAATTTAAAAAGAGGAAAAACCTAAAGAATTATAAAAAAAAAATGTTCTTCTTTGTTTTTCTACTCACCTCCAAGACTCTCATCCTATCAAAAGGCTACTTTGTTATTGTGAACCTTGATTTTGAATTATAATGGCCAATTGGGCAGTTTAATTTAGGCATATGCCTATTTTTTAAATTTATATATTTATGTTATAATTTCTCAAACTTATTTTTATATATTTATTTTTAAAATTTTTTTATTTGACCTTGCGGTTTGACTAGTGATCCACTGGTTGAATCATTGACCTAGTAACCCAGCTCATAGATTATAGGTTAATGTTTAGGCCAAGTTTAATAACTATGGTTACATGATTTATATTTAATAAAAAACACTTAGGGAATTAGAGGATTCAATGGAAGGTGATCTTCTCCTGCAAATTTAACTCTTTTTTTTTTGTGGAAAATCACAAATATGACCTTTTGGTGCCAAAATTTATTTAGGATTTCTTGTGCTTGTCACTAATGAACTAATTTAATGTGGCCAAGTAAGATCTATCCAGATTGGTGTATGTAATGCATAATTTGATGAATCACACTACTAAAATTTTAAAATTCGTAAAATATCACATCATATAAATTAGATTGTTTCTTTATTAATATCTGAAAAATAATAAACTAATTTATAGAGACCTATCTTTCAAAAGGAGCCCACTTGACATCAAATATTCACAAATACCTACTAAAATTATTAATAGATAATCTATTTTATACTGTATTATTTTTCTTATAGGCATGTTTGGTAGATTTTAATAGATATTGTAATATATAATAGTTATTCCTATAAAAAATTATTATATAATTTGGTTATATTTTTATTACAGGGAATAGTCATTCATTATGAATGGTTATTCTTCAAAATAAGAATAATTATGACTTTCTAAAAGAGTTGTAATTGATATTCCTTAGTAGATGTAATTATTTCTAAAATTAATAAATTTCTAAATATATAAACTTTCCATATGTTCATAACAATTACTAAAAAAAAAAAAAAAACATTCTCTCTCAAATTAAAAAAAAAATAAATTTATTTAGGTAATATAATTTATAAATATAAATGTTAAGTTTTATTTTAATGTTACAACTTACAACCAAACGTATGAATATGTTTGTATATTCCATTACAATACATTTTATTGCCAGTAATGAAGATTATTATTCTTGCCGTAATCTCTATTTAGTGTACCAAATGTGCCCTAATTGGTATCTACTAAATCTTAAAATCCGGAAAATATCACATCATATGAATCAATTGGTTCTTTATTATTACTAGTATGTAACCCACGCTTATGCATGAGAATGGTGGATTGAAGTGGTGCTATTAATGTTAAAGAAAACTAACTAAGAACGAGTTCGGCTTTAAAAATAACTCATGTAAACTAATGAAAACTAACTAATAACAAGTTTGGCTTTTAAAAGAACCACACTTGACTTTAAATATTTAAAAATATCTAATGAAGTAGGTAATGTTTGATTGATAATCTAAACTTCTTTTAATAGTAGTATTTTTTTTTAATTATTTATCACGAGTAAAGTTTTCGACCAATGCTTTTACATATTACGTTCCGTTTGTTTTGAAGTAAAATATTTTTAAATATAAAATATTTTACATTGAAAATATTTTCCGCAAAACATTTTCATTATAATATATTTTATCGTGTTTGATTGTGTACATGAAAATGTTGTGAAAATCATTTTCTTGTGTTTGGTTCCTTTTAAAATTCTCACCAACCTAAACTAAAATTCTCAAATTCCTTTAATTAGAAACACAACAATTAAACACAAGTTCAAGTTGGCTAAAAAACACCTAGATCTGCAAGGGAGAAAATCAAATCTACAAAAAAAAAACTAGCATCCCAGCAAATCCAACACAATAGTCAAGCACATTGAACCATCAACACCCCACAACACCACCAAACTCCCACCTCCAACACCACCAAAACCTATTCCGTTGTGAGCCACCACCCAAAACCCAGATCTGGAAGCAAAATAAAAAATAAAATAAATTTTTTTTTAAAAAAAATCATAAGAAGGGGAGGCTTTCAATCACGAGAAATTGTTTCCTTTTATATTACAGTGTAATCTTATATATTTGTCTTGCGTGTTTTAATTTTTATAATTGCATGATTAGACTTTGGGCTTTGTTAATATTTTCCTTACTTAAATATGGCCTAGCAATTTAGTAAAGACCAGCCCACAGGTCGGATGGGATTAAGTGCCTAACACCTTCCTATCCCCATACCTTAACTCCAGACTTAGACTTTAATAAGTAGACCTTCATTTTGGTTTTTAGACCTAAACCAAGTGGTGACTCCCAAACCATGCAACCCGTAAGTGCCACGTGCCCTTTGTCTCATCTTCCTTGCTTCTTGAGGATTGCTAAATAAATTCTCATTCCTTAAGTAGTCAATTGTTAAAGTTGTCTAGTCATTGGTTGATTGAATATTGGTTGATTGAATTGGAAGGATACTAATATCTTCAGTGCTTGGCTTCATTTGAATTTCTACTCTTGTTTGGTCAATCTGGTAAAATTCTTTTAAAGAAGCCATTTTTGCCAATTGGTCCGCTTGGCAATTCTCAGCTCTTGGGACTTGTAGAAACTGGACTCTATCAAAGCATTTGATTAGTTAATGGACGATATTTACATACATTTTCATCTGTTCTTCAATTGCTTCATATTGTATTTATTTTCATATATATATGATGATGTATGTTGTTCTTCACCTATCTCTCCATGTGTTGTTTCTTTTCTCTCTTTATACACATGTTTCTTTATGTATGCAATCTTTATTTTTGTTTCACACTAAGATTCCTTGATGATTTTTCTTTAAAGTGTTTCAAAAATACAAGTTGTGAAAATCTATCATGCCATGAGCCCTCTTCTTGCAAAGTTTTTCAAAAGTTTGTGTTAGGGTTATATTTGTTTGTAATTCAACAAGTGATTACGAGTTAAGTGATTTAAGGCTTCTCTCATGATTCATTTGTTTGTTGTGGTTTTGTCACAGATTGCCAAAGGGGGAGATTGTTAGGACATATGTGAGATTGTTAGAGACATATGTTATGTAAATTGGCTAATCTTTTGACAAAACACACTTTACTTGTAATTGGGCAGATCTAGGATGGGTTTAGTACTTCAAGAAACAAGTGTTCAAGTTTAGTATTGAAGCCATACAAGTTTGACCAAGAAACAAGTGAAGAAGTGCTGTTCAGTAAAGCTCGATAGATATCTCGACAAAATCCTTTCTATCGAGATTTAATGTTGAAGCTCGATAGAAGCTGAATCTATCGAGAATTACGAAATTAGAATTTTCAAATCTGATTTCACGCATATCTATGAATATTTGTGTAGGGTTTCTTTTCTCACAACCCTAGACATATATAAGGATTATTTTAAAGGCTGTCATGAGGTTGTTGCACTTGTTACATGCGTATTGTGATTGGAGACAATTTGCCCTAGTTCATTATATTCTCTCTAGAAGCTATTGCGTCTTTGCGCCAAGGGTTTTGTAACCAAAGAGCTTCCTGATCTTCATTGTTGGATGAACTAAAGAACTTTGCAGCCAATATCTTCCTCAAGTTGGTTTTACAAGATAAATAATGTTTGTATCGCATACAAAACATATGCAGCGGAAAATTAACGGATCTACTTCATTCGCAATCATTAACATGTACTATGTAAATTTCAGAATTCAAAAATAAGAGAGCGTACCTTGGTGCGGTGAAATTTAAAACCAAAGATCAAAAGTACTTGGGAACACTTTTAGTCTTCACTCCAATTCCACTTTACACCCAAGAAATGTGGTCTCTCAATCAGTTCCCATGGGAGAATAAGAGAGTGGCTTACACTTACATACACACCATTTCATTCCTTGTTCAACACTTATAAAAATCTGTATGTTTCTCTCTTTATAACTAATTATTAATTGGGCTAGCCTTTTGGGCCATTCTAATTGGGTTTTAGTATGTGGCTTGGAGTGGGACCATAAGGGAATAAATAAGACTCTAGCTCCAATAGGCCTTGGGCTTTTCTATCAACTCTTGACAAGTCTAAAGTTACCATTAATTATATGTAATACCATTATATAAATATAAATATAAATATAATTGCACTCTAGGCCTTATTAATAAATTATATCCCAAGACTTTATTGTACATGCAACCACTTCATAAAATATTCGTAGTAATACAAAGTCATGAATATAGACTACCACTTTGAAGATTACTACATCTTAATCCTTGAGTACCCGGTTTAATCCTTTAAGTTATTCATCATATATTTATGAAATCCAATTTCATAAATATATACTTTAATAACTCCTTACTAAAGTGGTTAGGCCTAACACTCTGAATAACTAAACCCATTAAACTTATCTCAAGGGAATATTTTATATCTCTGTTAAGAGATTATGAATTCCATCTTGAGAATATATTTTCCATCAACACTAAATGTGGCTGCCCAACATACTAAGGTTTTGATCGTGACTTTAGATCTCACCCCTGATATATCAAAGCAACTTACACCTCTTAAAACATATCAGGATTAAGAGTTCATGAAAATAAAATTTGTGAGATTTATTATTCATTTGACAATCGTTAGGAGAATAATAAATTTCACAGCGGTCTAGTTCAATATGTCTTAACTCTTAAAACATATCAACATACCAACTAGAAGTCTCCACTTCCATGATCAAGACAAATTATCTTAGTTGATATGTTATAGTATTCGCAGATGAAATGTCCAATTTCATCACCGACTATGAACTATAATTTTAAGTTTACAAAGAACTTGTGATCTATATCTTCTGTGACTAAATCACATAAATCATATACCATGCATCTCATGGACTATATGACAATGTCCAATATTCATGTTACCATTATTTTAGAGAATAATAAAATAACTTTATTAATCACAACATTAAGTCATACATAATGTCATACATAACATCATACAATAGGATTTAAGGGCACTAATTCTAAAAGGTTTGTTAGTCACGTACTGGGATATGTGCATTATTGGTTAGTCATGTACTGGGATTTGTGCATTGAACGGAAAGATTGCTGCTACATTATAAGTCCAATTGGGTATTGGGGTAAGGGTTCAACTGTAAGTTGGTATTAGGTACTGGAATTCCTTTTACTTATAACCAATTGTTTTGATAATAGTGGAATCTTAGGAGTGGTGACCTTAAATTTACCCTGTGGGGTTTTGCCTCGGTGGTTTTCCCCATTCGTAAACAAATCACCTGTGTCAAATATATTTTCCCCTGCATTTAACTTAGTTGATGATTTGTTTGTGCTACCACGCTTATTGCATGTAATTGAATCTAATTAATTCACTTGGATAATTAATTGATTAATTTACCAAATGGGCCAATACATTTTTGGCCTATCAGAAAAGAATTTAGTCTTTTTAAATAATTAAGTACATTAATTGGAGTATTTTCATCTATTTGCATAACTTCTTTTAAAACTATTAGTTCTGAAAGCAAATTTAAGCCATCAATATCATAATAAACATCATGTTTGAGAAAACTTTCGAGATTAAGACAATATTTTTTCAAACTATTACCATCTAGTGCTTTTAGTTTTTCAAAATTTAAAAAAAAAAAAAAATATATATATATATATATATATATATCTTCATATATTTGAAATTGTTCAAACCTATTTTCAATTGATGAAATAGCTTGATCTACTATATATAAAAAATAATTAATTCTAAAAGATTCTTCAGCAAATTATGTTATCTCATCATTGGCATTCTCATCAAATTGTTTCTTTCTACAAATTATACGTTTTTCACGAAATATAGGCTCTATTTCCATTTTGGTTGCAATCACTTTAGATGAAATCATAGCAGATGTAAATCCATCTTCTCTATATTTTTAAAAAAAAATAAATGAGACCATTTAGTTGATCTATGGCAACATCAATCTGCATGTCTTTTAATTGTAATTTTTTACTAACAGAGTTAAAGGCAAATAATATATCGTACCAAATAGTCATGCTTAACAAGAATTCAAAACTTTCAAGCTCATATGTTGTCAAACAATTAGCTTCACTTTTTGTTTTAGGATCTTCACTCGTTTTTGCTAATTGTAACAAAGCATCTCTTATTTCTAAAGCTTGAAATTTTATTGTTTTTCCACTTTCAATTCGACTTTCCCAAAGTGTTTGTAACAATGGTTTAAGAGTTAAACTTGACACATTATCTTGTAAAATTTCCCATTGCTTTGTGGAAGAAGAAAACAATGTATATCTACATTGTACTACTCCAAAAAAAGATATAGCTTTAGGACAAGAATTGGCCACGTCGCATAGCACAAGGTTAAGATTATGACAACCACATGGTATGTAAAATGCTTTAGGGTTTATATCAATAATTATTTTTTGTACCCCTTGTTTTTTTCGTTTCATATTAGACCCATTGTCATATCCTTGTCCACATACATCATTAATATCAAGTTCAAGACTTTTTATTACACTTATAATTTCATTAAAAAGACCTTTTCTAGAAGTATCATCTACTTTTAAAAATTCTACAAAATGCTCATCTATTTTTATTGAACTAGTTGAAATATCCACACATCGTAGTAATAGAGTAATTTGTTCTTGATGACTTACATCGGGAGTACAATCAAGTATAATTGAAAATATTTTTCTTCCTTAATATTTTTAATAACTTTACCTTTAATTTTGCTAACAATTGTATCAATTCATTTTGTATATTATGTCCAAGATAATGATTATGAATTTCACCATGTTGAATATGTCGAATATGTTCTTGCATTATTGGACTAAATTCTGCAATCATTTCAATTAGACTTAAAAAATTTCTATTATTTTCTTGATAGATCTTTTCATTTTTTCCTCAAAAGGCTAAATTATTTTTTCCAAGATTTTCTTGAGATTCAATTTGTTTTTCAATTTTTCTCTTTTTTTGAAGTTTTTCACGTCCGGATAAATATTTGATAAAATATTTATAGATAAATAAAAAACAATTTATAATTAAAAATGATAATTTAACTAAAAATAAAATTTAAAGTATAGAATAATAGAACCTGGTTATTGCAGTTTTTTTTTTTAAAAAAGCCGTGACCACTTTAAAGTCTAAACATGCACAAATAAAAATTAATTTATTACATGGTTCAATAAATTAGTGTCATTATAATACAAATGAGTTGATATGATACACATCAAATTATTAATTGGTACAATAATTTATAATAATTGATAAAGTAAGAAAAAATGCTGTCCTATGACAGTGGGCTGTGCAGTGTGCAACTGTGCAGCTTGTGCAGTGTGTAGCCTATTGCAATTTTTTAAAGCTGTGACCACTTTAAAGTCTAAGCCTGCACAAATAAAAATTAATTTATTACATGGTTCAATAAATTAGTGTCACTATAATAGTGAGTTAATATAATACACATCAAATTATTAATTGGTATGATAATTTATAATAATTGATAAAGTAAGAAAACGTGTTGTCCTATGACTGTGGGCTATGTAGCTTGTGCAGTGTGCAATAGTGCTGTATGCAACTATGCAGTATGCAATTGTGCAGCCTATGTAGTGTGCAGTGTGCAACTGTGCAACCTGTGCTGCTGTGCAGTGTGCAATTGTGCAAAAAACGTGCTGTCCAGCCTGTCCTATGTGAAAAAAATGAGTTGTCCTATGACTCCTATCAATCAATCATGTAGTGAAATTATATAAATAGCAGATTCCTCATCTTAATTTTTGAAAAGATAGAGAGGGGGAGAAGATTATCTCTAGTATGCCCATGACCCATGCTGCCCATTTTCAATTTTGAATTTACTGTGAATTGAAGAGAATCAACAAAGAAAGATTTCAAGCTAGACTGAGTTTACAGAAAAAGAATCAAGATGAAGAAAAGAAAGCTAAGAAATATAGATGGAGAGGCAGAGAGATAGAGAGATGAGAGATTTTTCTTTTGTTTTTGAAATTTATAATCTCTATTTTAGCATATTTCAAGACAATTACGTTGTATTATTAATGAACTAGAATGTAACACTGTGCATATGCACAGGTACATTTAAAACCAATCACAATTATAGATATATATATATAATCTGGGATCTAATTGAATCTAGACTCTTCAGTTTTTGCATCCAATAATTCACTTGTCATAAAAATTAAAAAATTAGATGGGGCACATGGCACAAAATTGAACTTCAATTAAAATTCAATTTAGAATCTAATTGAATTTAGACTCTTTGATTTTTTTACTTAATAATTCATTTGACACATAAATTTAAAATTAGATAAGACACGTGGCACAAAATTAGACTTCAATTTAGAATTTAATTGTATTTTCTCTCAGCTTCACCTATTATTATTATTATTATTATTATTATTATTATTATTATTATTATTATAGAATTTTCTGGTATTAATTTTGATTTTAGCATATTTCAAGAATGAGTTAATAAATTTGTCTCCTAAAATTTAATTTTGTTAGCTGAAGTTTGACTATTTTCGTTTTTTTCCCCTTTTTAATCTTCTGCATTTTAGGATACAATGGGGCATTTTTAATGCATTTTATTAACCAATAAAAGTACTTAAATTTTTTTTAATTAAAATATATAGATAAATATATTATATATATAATTTTTTTTTTTTATTTACAAGTGGGGGATTTCTTTTATTTGGGGGTCTTAGGTGATTGCATCAATTGCATCAACTATTGAGCCGGCCCTGTGCAAAGGGGACAACTAAAGATAGCTATTATATCCCACGTTTAAGTATTGCAAAGCGAACGACCAAAGCTATCTATTACATCTCTGTACACCACAAATCCGCCACTTGATTCGAATATTAGCTAGTCACTCATGGCTCTGCCTTGTGGAAGTGGGAGGCGGTGGTCGAGGGCAGTAAAGATGACATTTTGCTTGTTCTTTCTCATACCAATGTCATCAGTTGGAAATAGAAACACTAACACCATATTCGATAAGAAACAAAAACTGGAGGTTCAGCAGCAATTGAAGCATCTTAACAAGCCTACTCTTAAATCCATTGAGGTTAGTAATCATTTCATATAACATGTTTGTGTTCTATATTGTATTTTCAGCTTTAGTCTTAGAAGAGTCATTCACTTTTGTGGGTTGTGGTTTCTTCAAAAGTCCCATGTACAATACCAATGTAATTTTATTACAACACTGAGAATTTAGACTAATATCAATGTATGTGTGATGAGAAAATGTATCTGATACAGAGCCCAGATTGAGATATAATCGACTGCATAGATATCAACAGGTAGCCAGCTTTTGATCATCATTTGTTAAAAAATCACACAATTCAGGTAACTAATTTAATTAAGTAAATTTCATTTGGTATCACAAATAATTTGATACTTATTGTATGTATGGTATGGGCTAGGTTTGCATTGGTATCTATGCCGGATGCAATAGATGAGACCAAGTTCTTACCCAAAAGGGTCCATTCGATGAGAACAACGATGTACCTTCAAACTCCAAGCCCAAATTTACTTAGCCATGGCACTTGAACGGAAGGTGCCCAGAAGGAACCATTCCCATAAGAAGAACTAAAGAAGATAGAAGATTTATTAAGGGCAGGCTCTGTAGCAAATTATGGAAGAAAAAAACACCGTTCCATCCCTAATGCTCAATATAGTGCCGGTCAATTTAACCAATATTATTAATAGGTTTGAGCTAATGGTATCTACCATAATGAAGGACTCAAATCAACATTCACAACCTTTATTTTTATGGTTGAGTTTCTAGTATGCAGTGCTTATTGAGCAAGGAGATAAGTACTATGGAATGATGGCAGAGATAAACGTGTGGAATCCCCATACCCAGGAAACAATTGAGTTCAGCTTATCTCAATTTCATCATCATTTTTTCTCTTAGGTGCATGCTAAACAATTAATTACTAATAATTTTCCTTTTTTTTTTTTACGAAATTATTTTATGTGGAAGAACAGGTCAATGAATTTCTATATGGAGATAACAACACTAGACTCTTCACGTATTGGACTGTACGTGTTTTAATATTTGACTTCCCTGCCAGCACTAGCCATGTTTATTTATACTATTTCATTTTTGAAAAGTGTCTTTTTTTAAAAAAATAAAAAAATAAAAATTTATCATCGCATCAGAATGATTCATATCAAAGCACAGGTTGCTACAATCTGTTGTGCTCTGGCTTTGTTCAAGTCGACAACCAGATTGCAATGGGTGCAACTGTAACCCCTTATTCCATCTATGGTGGTACCCAACATTCAGTCAAATTCTATGTTTGGAAGGTAGTACAATATTTCAATTTAATTACTTTATCAAGTACTTTTACTTTTTGGATACACATAGTAACAAATGTTACAGATATGTTTGAATTTCTTCTGGTTTTAGTTGTAACAGTGTATATTTGAAATTCTTATTTCTTGGTTTATGTATTTTCATATACAACTTTTTAAATTTAAAGGTTTAATTTTTTTTTTCTATACACAATTTATTTTTTCTATACACAATTCATTCAAAATATTACAGACTGATTTGCTTGACATGTACAATGAGGTAGGACATTAATGGAAAGGGAGACTGGTCGATGAAAATTGCGGACAGAGACTTCGGATATTGGCCATCTTCCATATTCTCGATCCTGTCTGATAGCGCTTCATCGGTTCAATGGGGAGGAGAGGTGATAAACTTAATGCAAGATGGGCAGCACACCACAACACAAATGGGCAGTGGCCATTTCCCTGAAGAAGGGCTTGGCAAGGCTAGTTTCTTCAAAAATCTCAATGTTATTGATGGTTTAAAAACTCTCACGGGTCCTCGGAACAGTCAAACAATCATTACGAATCCCAATTGCTATAATCTCATAAATTCTGGAGACTCATTTTATTTTGGTGGTCCTGGTAGAAACCCCAATTGTCCATGATCATTTAGATTATTGTTTCAAAATAAGGAGAAAGAGGGGAATCATTTCTTGTTTTCTTCATGTCACTCCAAATGTACCTAAAAGCCATATGTCATATGAAACTCTGATTCAATTATATAAAAAAGGTTATTCTATGGAGTAGTAAAATTTAAAAAAATTATCTAATTTAATATGGTGGAATTTAAGATTGTATGGTATAGTATATATACTCATGCTTTTCTCCATTCCAAACAAAGAGTTCCCATCCTCTTCTCCATTCTTTCTATCTTCCTTGGTGTGCTTTGAGATTGTGTCTCTTCCATTATATGTGGTGTATTAGTGTTTGGGAATGTGATATGTAAAGGCCCACCAACTTCAAAAACATGGTATCAGAGCTAATAGATTTGTGGTGAGAATAACATTTTCCAACTAGATGGAGTCATTTTAATTTTCATGGGTTACCAAAATTTTTTTTTTTTTTTTTTGGGATAATTGGATTATTTGAAAGTGTTTCTCAAATACCAAAATGTGGTAGATAATGGTAAGTGGTAACATGACCAAAAGAATGTTAAAGGGCATGTGAATGTCCCAAGAAGTTTGGGATGAATCTGCTCATGCAGTCTATTTGTCCAATTTTTGTCTCACATAAGGATTTTACGAGGAAGAACCCCACATAGCAAGCTTGGAGTAAAAAGAATCCTACAATTTCTCACTTATGTTTGTTTACAAGCATTGCATATGTGCATGTACCAGATCAAGAAAGGTCCAAGCTTGATAATTATAGTGAGAAATATGTGTTTATTGGTATGATCCACGCTCTCTGGGTTATAAGTTGTGAAATTCAAGCACCAAAAATCAGTTGGGATGTGGAATTTGATGAAGAATGCATATGGAATTGGAGCACCCAAAAAGAAGAAAAATATCATTTGTTTCCCTTTATTTAATGAAGATGAGCAGATGAATGAAGTTTTAGATGAGCTTTCACTCCACCTTCATCACTACCATCCCCTATTTATGAAAGTTCATGTTCAAAATCATCACTATAAGGATTCTAGTGAAAGACTAAGGAAATTGAGATTTATCAAGGAAATCTATGAGTCAATGGAGAATATAGATGATCTCTCTCTCTCTCTCTCTCTCTCTCTCTCTCTCTCTCTAATAAGTTGTGCAAGATTTGAAATGGAAAAATGCTAAAAATATTTTATAAAAGGTTATTGAACGTTTATTTGAACCTTCACTGTAGTCTTTCTTTCCAAAATTCATTGCTACAAGTTATGTTGGAATTTTCATGTGTGACTAGTGTTGTTAGTTGAGTAGTGAAATCCTAGATTGGATACTAACGAGAAGGAGTGCTTAATATAGTATAATTGGACCAAACTCATTAGCTTAAATTTTTTGATTAAGTGGTGTCTTTATATGTTATATTGACCCCTCAATAGGAGTCTTCCCTGTTGGAAATTAAACGATTATACAATGAAAGAACAGAGTAATATGGAAAACAAATAGAAAGTTGGGAAAAATCTTGTAGCAATCTCACAAATAATAATATTTCAGTTGTTAATTATTACCATTATCAAAAAAATAATAACAGTAAGTAAACATTTTTGTTATTTTATTTGAGATGGTAATATTTCTAATATTTGGGGTTCATTCCATGATGATTGCTCTTATCATTATGTTAAGACACTAATCAGATTTTTTTTTTAAAAGACACTAATTTGTTTTTGGTGTAGATAGAGTTCATATTCCTAATTTTATTCGATGACATGAGATTTACCAACTAAGCTAATTGAAACATACACACATTAATAATAATAATAATAATAATAATAATAATAATAATAATAATAATAATAATAATAATAATAATAATAATAATTTTGAGTTTTGAAGTCAATAATAAAAATAAAAAGTTATACTAGTAAATATTAGCAATGGCATAACGAGGATTTTAGATAGGAAACAAAGTTAAAAGAAAATATGGAAAGTTAATTATTAACTAATACTATAATTAAAAAATCATCTCAAATAACTTTAAGCATATAATATATACTTATAAACAAAAAAAAAAATTATAAAATCATTAATATATTAACTTAATTGATATAAATGTATCATTTAAATACTTAAGAGTAGATTCTCAGAAAAAATCTTAAGAGTAAATTGAAATTAAAAAAGACAAATATAATCTATAAATCGAAAAAAAACTCGAAAGGGATGTTGTTGTATAATGGTAAGAATTTTAAAAGAGAATAAAAATTGAAATTTATATTATTAAGAATTTTAAAGACAAACCTCATATTATTAAGAACTTTTTTGAGTGGGATCTGGTTGAGTTTATTTCTCTTATTATGAAGTAACAAACCTCATATATTTTTAAGGGAGCAATCCTCTATTTAAATCAATGAAATCAGTAATTTTGATTACTTTTTAATGTTAAGTCTCTGTTAACATTATTTTATTTAATAATTTTTTTAGATGAATTTTGAAAATCCAATAATTGGATTATAGAGTATTTTATTCTTATTAAACATACCAAATTACTTATCAATAAGATGTTATGTACTACCATCCATAATATATAATATTAAAATAAAAAATTGAAATTTAAACATTTTTAAAATAGTTAATAATTTTTTTTAACCAATATATTTTGTAAGCATAATCAATCAATCATCAATTAATATATATATATAAGTAGAGACCTCATGTGAGATAGCATGAGGTTCTGCCAAGTGGCGTATTCTATGCAAAAAGAATTGAAATATTCTCAAGTGTCACGTTAGAAATAAGAATAAATTAAATATGGACTTTTTATTTCATTTTGGTTCATTGTTTCAAGACTTTTCTAATTAAAAAATAAATATTTTTTGTACCATTTGGTTCAATGTTTCAAGATATATTTGTTTTTGTCTAATTAAATATATATATATATATATATATATATATATGTATGTATATATAACAGAGACCTCATGTGGGAAAGCAAGAGGTTCCGCCAAGTGGCGTATTCTATGCAAAGAGAATTAAAATATTCTCAAGTGTCACATCAATCAATCAATCAATATCAATATATATATATATATATATAAAAGTAGAGACCTTATATGGGAGAGCATGAGGTTCTGCCAAGTGGCATATTCTATGCAAAGAGAATTGAAATATTCTCAAGTGTCACATTAGAGATAAGAACAAATTAAATATGGACTTTTTATTTTATTTTGGTTCATTGTTTCAAGACTTTTCTAATTAAAAAATAAATATTTTTTGTATCATTTGGTTCAATATTTTAAGACATTTTTTTTTTGTCTAATTAAATCAATATATATATATATATATGTGTGTGTGTGTGTGTGTGTGTGTGTGTGTTTGTGTGTGTGTATGTATATATAACAGATACCTCATGTGGAAAAGCATGAGGTTCCGCCAAATGGCATATTCTATGCAAAGAAAATTAAAATAATCTCAAGTGTCACATTGGAGATAAGAACAAATTAAATATGAACTTTTTATTTCATTTTGGTTCATTGTTTCAAGACTTTTCTAATTAAAAAATAAATATTTTTTGTATCATTTGGTTCGATATTTCAAGACATATTTGTTTTTGTCTAATTAAATCAATATATATGTGTGTGTGTGTGTGTGTGTAACAGATACCTCATGTGGAAAAGCATGAGGTTCCGCCAAATGGTATATTCTATGCAAAGAAAATTAAAATAATCTCAAGTGTCACATTAGAGATAAGAACAAATTAAATATTGACTTTTTATTTCATTTTTGTTTATTGTTTCAAGACTTTTCTAATTAAAAAATAAATATTTTTTGTATCATTTGGTTCAATGTTTCAAGACATTTGTTTTTGCCTAATTAAATCTATATATATATATATATATATATATATATTTATATATATATAACACAAAGACCTCATGTGGGAAATCATGAGATTCTGCCAAGTGATGTATTCTATGCAAAAAGAATTAAAATATTTTCAAGTGTCACATTAGAGATAAGAACAAATTAAATATTGACTTTTTATTTCATTTTTGTTCATTGTTTCAAAAAATTTCTAATTAAAAAATAAATATTTTTTGTATCATTTGGTTCAATGTTTGAAGACTTTTCATCTCTTGCACATACACACAAAATTCTTTGCATTTTAAAATATGCACCATTTTCACCTCTTACACTTCTACCCTCATTATATATACCTACCCATACCCCTTCATGCCATACCATGTCAAATACACACAGACAAAAAATGGTGTCATTTACCTTCAATTTTTTGACGACACCTACCAAGCTCTAACATTGTTGTTTCATCTAATCCTAACCCGTATGAGTTGGCTACAACAAAGAAAGGGGGGCTTGCATTTTATATTGTGTGACAACAGCAATTACGATTTTGATATGAAGGTCGAAAGTTGTAGATTTGTGGGCTTTGTAAATGATGTAGATGTGATTAACTGTGGGTGTTTGAAATATGTATGTTGTTTTAGAATTAAGGAGAAAGAAAAAGACACATTCTATATCAACTTTTATTATATAATATTCCTCTCTCTTTTTTCTCATTATTTCAATTGAATAATTATAATGGATATGTGTGCAATTTATAATTGTTATTTTTTATGATGAACTCATTACTAATAAGGGTCTATAACAATTATGCTATAATACATATACAACATTCTTCAAATCATCTTATATAAAATATTACAACATTATCCGTGCATCGCACATGTAACTTACTAGTACTATATAAAAGGAAAAAAACATCTAAAAAAAAGCATTCAATAAAAAAAAAATTATGTAATATTAAGTATTAACTAATTAAGAGTTTACACCGTATCTCTTGATGTGTCTAGCTAGGGTTTAACCCTCTCTCCCATTGAAATATTTTTAAAAATGTAAGGTTGAATTTAATCAACCATTTTGTTGGTTTTATTCCGTGCCAATTTGCTTGTAATTCAGCATATAAAAACCCTGTATTTAGGTGGGAATCATGTAAGGGTAGTGTGTGAGAGAGTGTGAAGAAAAGCTCAAGAGTGTGCAACTCAGTAGGGCCTCGTGATTGGATCTCGCGACTGGCTCGCGGCTTGCAAGTCGCCAAAGGAGGCACACGTGTGAAGCATGCAGAGGAGCTGAAGAGTCACACCAACTGTTGCACTACAGGAAAAAACTTCCAGCTGGCCAGGCTGTTAGCTCGCGACTTAGACTCACGACTCAGTCAAGTCGCGAGGTCAAGTCGCTAGACCACTCTGTTTGGGAAAAACTGACCTTTCGCATTCCAAACACATAAGTATAAATACCCCTTATACCCACTAAATGCAGAGAGCTTCCGGAGAGAATTTTGAGAGAGAAACCCTAAAGAAAAGCAAGATTGACTCATCCACAATCTTTATACTTTGATTCTCTAAATTCCTCTACTCTCACCCTCTCCATTGTTACATCCTTGAGAGGTACATTAGCCAAATCCTTTTCTCACCATACCTATATCAGTGAGAAGGTTATTTGGTGCTTGGGAAGCAGTTAGGAAAGAACCAATTGATAATGGTTAATGCTATAGGCTATAACAGGATCCGGTAAGCAAAAGAAGACAAAGGTTTGGCGTAACCTCGTTGGAGCAAGAAGCTTGGAGGGCTTAGGTACACTGGGTAGATTAGGCTTGGAGGGTCTTCTGCTGTTCATGTATCCCAACTTCATTCTTTAGTGGATTATTGACCGCTTGGAAGGCAGCGGAGAGGTTTTACATTGAGGACTTCGGTTTCCTCTTCAATAACATATGGCTGCGTTGTCTTTGTGTTTGCATCTCTCTTCCCTTAATCTTTGCCTTTTAATTACTGCTATGGTTGTGATTAATTATGGTTTAGATTGTTTTATCAATTATGTGTTAGCTCATTTTCATATTTCGCACATACATTGTTTGATAATAAGCTTGAATTGGTAATTTGTTATTTGGGATCTAAACGTTCAAGGTGTTTTACACACTATTTGAAAATTCAAAAAAGAAAACAAACAACAAATTTGTTTTGTTTTTGATAAATAGGGGATTTCAACCAATAACCACTTATTGAAAATTACTCTTATCATTAAGCTAAAACACCCATTAACTTTTGGTGTTGACGGAAGTTTGAACCCTAAATTTTTTATTCGATTATAAATTTTTTTAACAATTGAGCTAACTCGAACTCATAAAAAACAAAGAATTTAGTGGAAGTTAATCCATCCTCGTGTTTTAGTCCTTGTTATTAATGGTGCTATGTTTTCTATACCAAAATTCCGCACTCGTGTTTGATTGATCACTAGTGAGAGCAAGTCTAAGTCGTTGTAACTTGTAACTTACGATGGCTAAGCAAAGAAGAATGACGAGACCAGGAAGACCTGTCTATCTTGATGTTGCACCATATCTGAATCGACAATAATAAATTGGTCCCAATGCATTTGAAAATGTATGTCTTTTTTTTTTTTTGGTGGTCGTGGTAAGTTTGATTTGATTATGGGAATGTATGATGCAGGGAAAAATTTTGTCCAATGCATATACATTCACAATAGATTAAACTCTTTCAAGCTTGATGCATGCATAATTTTAGTCATAGAAGAGAATTAATAAATGGTAGCACATAAAGTTGTAGAGAAAATCCTTAGAGAAGATGAACAAAGGTGTTACATAGAAATCAAACTGGATAACGCTTCCTAAGGTGCCTTTACTCTATGCCTAGAAACATTTTGGGATGGGTAAATGCTAATCTAATGAGATGTTAAGAACTAAGAAGCACCATCATTTTAAATTTTAAATGGCATGAGAAGAAACAAGTAGTGAATTTTATCATGAAGTAGGTCTATTTTCATAAGAATTGAAGACTTGAATAGCTTAGTGTCTATGGATTCCAACTTTGCATATTAGAACAAAGTTGTATTAAACATGGACATTTTAATCTAAATTAAGTTGATTGAGTCAATATATTACTCGTACCAAGCATAACAAAATTGAATAGAATCCGTAGCTCTCCATTGTTATCAAATCGGAAATGAGTAATTTATTTGCCTAAAAAATACAAAATCTGTTAATTTGAGCGGAATCAGTGGTTTCACTTTAATTCAAACTTTAAGGGACAAATATACCAATTTAAAGTTTGTAAACTAAATTACAATCAGATCCAACCACGAAAAGGGTATAATATACCCTATATACAAGTCTATTATATTCCTGGATTACATGTAGACATGGCGAAATAGGTCACAATTTTCTAGCCTGACCTGACCTGACTTGAAAAATACCCATCCTAAACCCGATTTTTTTGACCCGAAACAAAAACGGGTTGACCTGTGACCCGACCCGAACAATTTTTTTAAAACTTTTTTTTGGGTAAAAAATTATAGTAAAATTAAGACAATATTGGTTTAATTGTTTATTATGAACTTTAAGGAAACAATTGATACATTTACATAACTGCATACAAATTAATTGAAAGATCAATGGTTGAGCATTCTGTAATGAATAAAGATTTTTAGATATCAAATAGCAAAGTACATGCCAAGATAATCTGGTTACAGTAGAGTTAAAAACAGATTGAAAATTGTAAACACGTGTGAGAAACATTTACAAGTGTAAAAATAGTGAAGCCAAAGTATCAAATTAGCATAAATTATGAATGTTTAGACCTATTTTTTGACAATTTATGTTCAAAATAAATGGCTTTTCAAAATAAATTATGATATTTCCTAGAGTTTGTGTCTCTTAACAATGATACGATATTCATAAAAGAGACCATGTATAAATTAGTAAGCAATCAAACTTTAATGTATATCTCAAATTGAAATAGAATGCCAACCACAATTGATAATAGATTATAAAATTAATTTTCAAGATTGTAAATTTCTTATATGTTTTTATTCTTTATCAAATGAGTTATCCAATAAATCATTTGTAATTTTGTTTTATATTTTGGAATGTTGATATTGTGTAGAAATAAAACTTGTGTATTTGTTTTACTTATCTTTGTGTTATTTTGTTTTAGATAACAATGTTAGGATATGTATAATTTTAAAATTATTGAATAAGTATTAATAAGTTTAACTGAGTTCATTATTGATATAAGTGGTGAATTCAAAATAATGCATTTTACATCAAGTAATTTGTTGCATAACTTTCCAAATGGCAAATACAAGTTGTTTTCTTTATAAAAAAAAAAAAAATTCATGTGAAAAATGCGGGTCAACCCAACCCGACTCGACCCACAACCCGATTGACCCAAACCCGTTTTTAATCTACTTAAAATGACCAGTTTTTGACCCGTGACCCGTTTGACCTGCAACCCGATTGACTCAACTTGAACCCGACCTAATCCGACTCGCCCGTTTTGCCATGTCTAACTACATGCATGTTTGAAATTTTCATAACAAGCCTACGGCAACTGTCAACTACTGTATTATTTGTAAAAAAAAAATTTTAAAAAGAAATAGTGTATATTGATCATGAGACCAAATGAAAGGACTAATGGCAGAAGACCAAATTTCGATCCAGTGCAATACCTAAGTTACTCTGTATTTCTCTCACAAAAAGTTTTTACCATTGTCACTTTTTAACTTTTTCTCACTTATTTTATTTGATTGTTGAGATTGAAAATTGCTTTTTTTAGCTCTCAATCTCAACCATTGAGTGCTATTGCATCATCTCAATCTCAGAAGACCTGTCCTTATTATCCATAATTCACGTATTGGTTTGCTACAGATTTCCTACAAAACACCTTGATTAGATGTTGAGTCATTAAACACCTATCAATTCCACCCGCTTGCTTTCAGTAAAGCAACCCAAAGTCCACCTTGGATTCCTCCACCCAAAGACCTGTCCATCTAGATGTTGCCCCAAGTCTTTGGCTACAGAAACTTCAACTTTTTCTGATTCAATAGACTTCACTTTCAATAGTGGACAATAATAAGTTGGACCCGGTGCATTTGAAAATGGGGGATTCACTAAAAAGAAAATTGCTAATCTATGTCCCTTTTCTTTCTATTTATTATTTTATTTTATTTTTTTTTCATTTTTCCTGACACGTTTGAATTGATTATGGGAATGTAGGCCAACATTGAGTTTTACCCCTTTCAGCCAAACTTTCCAGCAAAATGCCCCTGTTCTGAAACTATTTAGAGATATGCCCCTGTTTTGAAACTCGATTTAAAAAAAAAGAAAAGAGTTTCAATGAAAAACTCGATTTGCCCAAAATCAAGTTACTTGCAAAAACTTACATGGAAATCAAGTTCCATGTAAGTTTTTGCAACTTTTTTGGCTATAACTCGATTTTGGGTGAATCGAGTTTTTCAGAAACTCGATTTTTAGAAAATCGAGTTTAAAACGGGGGCATATCCCTAAAAAGTTTTAGTACAGTGGCATTTTGCTGAAAAGTTTGGCTGAAAGGGGTATTTGCCCATTTTGGTCTGGGAATGTATGATGCAGAGACAAATTTCGCCTACTGTGTATATACCCACAGTAGATTAAACTCTTTTAAGCTTGATGCATAATTTTAACCATAGAAGAGAATTAATAAACGGTTGCACATAAAGTTGTGGGAAAATCGCTTTGAGAAGATGACCAAAGGTGTTACATAAAAAAGTCCACAGGTAAATGTTGATAATATCTATAGCAGTATCACCTTTCAAGGAGATAAACAAAGTTGGTTAAAAATATTGGAATAATTTGTTGATCATTGCAAAGAGCATCATAGGTTAATTGGCACTTCTTACTATTTTCAATGGAGATATCCAAAATTCAATCCTTTCATCCACAATTATCAATATATTAGAAAGATCACCTATAATGCTCTTTTAGTTAACACTCCAAAATACAAGGTAACGAAGTGATCTGATATTGCCTGAGTTCAAAGCCAAGATCATTCCTGATCCTCATGGAGTTATGAGCTCTTGGAATCACAAAATCCAGTTTTGCAGATGGAGTGGGGTTACTTGTGGTCGTCGACATCAAATGGTCATTGTGTTGGACCTACAATCTTCAAAATTGGTAGGCTTTATATCACCACATGTTGGAAATATAAGTTTTTGGAAAAATCTAACCCTTCAAAACAATAGCTTCCATAATGAAATCCCTCCAGAGATTGGTCGTTTGCGCAAATTGCAATTCTTTCAATTGCAAAATAACACACTTAGTGGCAAAATTTGAAAGCTCGAAAATGTGTTGAAAACACAAGAGCTATTTAGACCCCCAAATTAAAGTTACGGCTCGATAGATTTTACTCTAACTTGATACTAAGTGCAGAATAGAGTAAATGCGAGCGGATAAACACACAAGCTACTCTAACCCATAATCATTATAACACAGTAGTAAAATAAAAAGTAAAAGAGTAGGGAAGAAGAATGCAAACACAAGATAACATGCCGATGTGTTATTGAAGAGGAAACTGAAGAACTCGGCGAAAAACCTCTCCGCCGCCCTCCAAGCGGTAATCGATCCACTAGACAATCAGTTGGGATACATGGGTTAGCAAGAGACCCTCCAAGCCTAATCTACCCGATGTACCTAAGCCCTTCAAGCTCCTACTCCAACAAGGCTTCTCGGAACCGTGTCTTGTCTAGCTCTCTGGATCTTGCAATATGCCTGATTCCATCCGCCAAAGCCTGGCTTCTTCCAATGCTTCCCAGTAGCACCAAAACCTCACTTGACACTTTGAAAGGGTGTGGTCAGTGTTTGGGCTATCAACCTCTCAATGGTATGGAAATGGAGAGGTAGGAGTTGAGGAAAATCCACAAGCAATTGTGTAGAAAGGTGTGTATAAAACAATCTCTAATTCTTAAGGTTTGTGGCTAGGGTTTTTTCTCTGAAGCACTCCTCAACATTTGTGGGTAATGTGGGTATATATAGTGTGGGTACAAAAAGTGTGTATTAGATAGGACAATTTGGCAAAACAAAATGTTTCGCGGATGTCTTGCGGGAAGGCCTTACTCGCGAGCTACTCGCGAAACACAGTTGTCTCCATCCTGTCTTGACTCTTCGCATTCTAGCATGTGCAGGTCACATGCATCACTTCACGGGATGCTTAGTCGCAAGATACCCGCGAAACTCTTTAGTCTTCAATTTGCTTGAGTCTTCACAACCTCTCTCTCTCACACACAACCCTTACAATTAAATCCCACATTAAATGCAGGGTACAAAAGATTGAATAAAAATACAATCAAATTTGGCACGGAATAAAAGCCAATAAAAACATATAGTTGTAAATTACAACTTTATAATCTCCCCCTTTGGCTATTCCGTGACAAAACCCCTAAAACATACTCTAGACTTAAACATGAGTTTGGGAACAATGGCAAAACTCACTCACACCTAATCTAGAAGCTGTGAAGCACTTGCATGTATGTACTTGTAACTTGAAACACTTGCACACAAACAAAACTTTCATTAAGCTTATGACAAGTTGAATACATGGTATGTACATGAGCAAGTAAAGTGTGATCAAGTTTGTAAAAACTATAAAACATGTAAGCATATCTTGATCATACAAGAACAGTCATTAAGGAATGACTACAATGACCATTTAACTAGTAAATGCTCATCCGGACATGCAATGCAATTAAGATTAATCACAAGGATCAATTGCATGTCCAACACACAACGAATGCAAAATACACGAAGTATTTGCATCTAGGATACAAGATCCTACTAGGGTACAAGTGTGAGGTACTTAAGATATATAATCAACATCTAAAAGTACTAAAAAAATGCTACAAAGCATTGAGATAAACACAAATACTGAATATAAACTGAAATTAAAAACAGAGTACTAAAGCTTTAACGAAAAGCAGTAAAAACAACTATCCAAGAGTTATAAAAACTAAAAACAATGCTAAACCGCCTGTAGAAGAACAAATGTATGAACCAATGTATCTAAGATCTAAGCTATGCTCCCCCTAAGCTGTGCAAGCTCCCCCTCAAAATTTTCTCCCCCTTTTTGACAGGAATGGCCAAAGAGGCTAGAACTGGTCAAACTCTAAGTTTGATCCCTGCTGCACGGAAAAATCATCGATCTATGAGGATAAAGCCATGATCTAACCTTGGATATAAGCAAACTGGTCCGTAGTGTGCTGCACATGGGAGTCAAGCATGGTCAACATCTGGTCCACTCTAGCTAGGAGGCGATCAAGTCTGTCTGGTCCTCGTACTGGTGCTGAAGATGATGGTTGAGCTGAAGTCTCTGGTGCAGTGGTGAATTTGTCAATCTCCTCCTTTGTGTCACCACCCTTTTCCTCAACACGATCCTTTGGTATTGAAGACACGCTTGTTCTGGAGCCTTTGATGTGGGCTATGCTCCAAGTCACTGTATGTGCACCAATGGGATAGTCTCTTTGAACCACAATGAGACCACTCGAAAGTTTGAGCCTTGTCTTTGCAATTAGGCCCATTATGAGTGAGGGGAATGGCATGACTGTTCTGGAGTTTTGCTTCTCAGCTCCTCTTCAAAAGGTGGAAGATGTATCCACATATATCAATCTCCTTGTGAGTAAAGAGATCGTACAAAAAGATTATCCTTGGAGCGGACAATGTCGTCAGATTGGTGACTGGATATAAGTTGTTGATCATCACATGAGCAAGATTCCTCATCTCTGGACTGAATGGAATGGTGTTCATGGAGGTCTTCTTAAGTGTACCACCAAGAGTCAACACCATTTCCTCAGTAGAGTCCAGGTGATGCTCATATTGGATTGTGATTGGCTGTGATGGAGGACAAATCTCCAAAAATTCTTGTATGCTTTCCCTAGTAATCACAAAATCTTTATGTCTCACCTAACAATCTATATGATCCCCTTCCACACTAGCATTTGAGAAAAATTCCCTTATGATCTCCGAGTATACAACTCCAACTGGATTCAAGAGCTTTGTCCACATCCTTTCCTTGAACACTTCAGGAATGAAGGTGTCCTCAAGGGTATCCAACTTGACAACCCGTTCCATGATAATCGTTGCTCTTTTGTAGCAGTCATTGTACTTCAGATCTGCCTTAATAGACTTGAAGTTGTCAAAATCTGTGCGAGCACGTTTTGATGACTTCTTGGTCACAGAATATTTGGTAGGAGACATCTGCACATTTACACAGACAACCAAGAAAAGAAACAAGTGCACAAACACAAAACAGAACACAAAAACATGATTAGATTCAAGTTAGTTCAAGCTAAAATAAAAAACTTAAAACAGAGCATAACAAACTCAAAATAGCATGTTATAAGTGTTAAAACATGTAAACAGGAGCATACTGCAAGAAACACATGACTGTGCATGTGTGTGCATGTGCTGTGCATGAGTGTGCATGAGGTGATGCATGGTGTGTGCCTAATGGGTGCCTAGTGTGTGCTTAGAAGGTGCATGGCATGGCATGGCATGGCATGGCACAAAAAGGGAAAGTGTGTAAAACACACACTCATTGATCAGAATATGTGAAACATGTTCAATCAAGAGTTAACCCAAGCAAAAGAACTCATTTGAGTCCAAATCAACATAAGAATGTCATATGAACATTCTATCAAACACTTAGCATGCAACAGTGAACAACACAAATGAACAATGCATGAACATAATGAAATCTGCCTCAATACATGTTTAGATTGCCACAAGGGGTCAACACAGATGCACAAAGATCAAATGGGACTCAGCCCAATCAAAATTTTGAAATTTTTTTTTCACAAAAACATGAATCCCAACCCATTTTCAAAAAATCCCCAATTTTGGAAACCCTAACTTAATTTTTGCATAAACTAAGACAAAAGAGAAGAAAATGTTTTAGTAAACATACCTTGAAGATGAAAATGCAGAAAACAAGCTTGAGATTGAAGGGGTTTGAGTGAAAAATGATTTTGGGTTGAGAAAGGTTCGAGAGAGGCAGTGTGAGGGAAATGAAGTAAGTTTGAAAAATTGTCACATCTGCTATATACAACTGAAAACACAACTGATACTAAGTCAAGTGGTCTATCTCAATTATAGAAATGAACATATATGACCTCCCACAAGAGAATGATTACAAATCTTAGAAGCTTTTCATTTGGCTTCTGCATAAATCATAACATTTGATCCTTTTTGGATAAAACATCTCTTTTTGAGATCGGTGCTTGAATGTTTTTTTGTAATTTCAACATTGAGAGTTAGCCTTTGGCTTTTTGAGCACCATACATTTCAATACAAAAGTCGCTTTCCCTTTTTTCTAGTCAAATACTAGTATGTGCGACAGGCTTTTGCAACTCATAATTTCTTTTTCATTTTGAGATTTACATTTGGTGAGCTTTAATGCAAAAAAATAAAAATAAAAAATAATAAAAAATAAATAAAATAAAGGTGGGAAGATATATAGGCACAAGTCTATGCAAGTATCAAGACCATCAAGACTTTTGACCAGTCATTCATGACAAGCTTGAAGATCGATTTACAATAATCACACATAGTTTTCAAGATTTTTCCCACAAAGATATATGTGCATACATAACAAGCTAAGCTCGTAATGCACTACGTCATTAGTACGAAGGTAATAGGCCAAACTCACATGTGATATACATAACACAAGTGATCAAAATTTTTGAAGATTTTTTAATTTTTATGGGTTTTTGAATTTTTTGAACACACTCAAAAACAGAACAAGAAAAGTAAGATTAACAAAAAATAAGTACAAAACAAAACTTGTAAAAGAAACATGCTATCAACCGGTAACAATGCATGTCGTGATGCATGAACCTATGACCATAAACATAGGAAGTATTAATGCATGGGCATAGAAGGTGATCATGCATAAGTACCCTTCTTCACCCACTCTTTACGAGTATTTTGGGTGAGAGCCTTAGGTGGCGGGGTACGACCAACATAACTTTCAAACCTCGGAGTGAAGCTAGCAAGGCACAGTGATATGTTTTTCAACATCTCCATAACGTCTCCAATGAGATGTCCTTCACTATCTGCCTTAGCTTGTGCTCCCTTTGGTCTTCTCCTTGAACTTTCTTGACCACACATATAATCATCCTTTTTGAGTGCATGAAGCTTGAAACAATTTGGCCAGGTGTGTCCTTGTGCGCCACAATGATGACACAAGTGCTTTACTTGAGGCCCCCTTTGATTTTTGGGTAATGTCTTCCTTTTTCCTTTGGCCTTGCACCAATGGTTCTCTTTACTATAGCAGGGGTCTCAATCTCAGGCTTCACTTCTTTATGTTTCTCAACATTCTTGGCTGAAACGAACTTCACTTCCTTCTTGGGTTCACTGCTCGAACTTCCTTCTCCGGTATAGCCCAAACCGGTCTTATTATGTGAAGATTTTTGAGAAGATAGCACGTTGTCCAGTTTCTTGGTGGAAATGTGCTCTACCTTGACATTTGCTTGAATAATTTCAAGTTCAAGAAACATGATCTTAGAGTAAGCCTCAACCAACTCTGCCTTGAGCCTTTCTTCTTCACACTTTGATTCCTTAAGTTGCACAAGCATACACCTATGCTCTTCTTCAACCTTTTTCATCTTTTTCACAGCAAGGTTAGCAACTTTGGCGTATTTGCCACAATCTTCCAACAGAGAATCATAGGCTTTTTGAAGGTTGTTCTCCCCTTCATTTTGGCATACGTCTTTATCTTCGGATTCTTCAATTTCCTCATCCTTAGAAATATTACCAAGTTCATCAACCAAATTGTTCAAATCATCTTTTGAATCAACTGTGGCAATAGCCATAAAAGCCCTATAATTCCCTTCACTGTCACATTCTCCTTCAGTGTTTGAATTTAAGCTATCAGAATCACTCAGGGTAGTGGCAAACACTTTACCCTTCCCTCTCAAATAATTGGGACACTCCTTCTTGAGATGTCCATGACCATTGCATTCGTAACACATGATTCCTTGAGGGGATTGAGAATCCTTCCCATCTTTCTTCTTGAACTCCTTCCTATCACCTTTGGAGGATGAAAACTTCCCTCTACTGAACGATTTCCCACTATTCTTCATTTTCAGAAATTTTTGGAAGTTCTTTGCCAGAAATGCTACCTCCTTCTCCATATCATCTTCTTCGGAGGAGTCATCCATTCTCTCGGTGATGGTTTTGAGAGCAAGAGATTTGCTCGACTTATGAGAAGGCAGTCCTAGCTCATATGTTTGGAGAGATCCAATGAGCTCTTGGATTTTGATCTCATCCAAATCTTTACTTTCCTCTATAGCTGTGACTTTTGCTCGGAAACTCTCCAGCAAGGATCTTAAAAATTTTCTCACCACTTTAGTATCCTCAATCTTCTCACCAAGATTGAGCTTAGTAATCACAATTTCGTTGAGCTTCCCATAGAATGAATCAAAGGAATCATCATCTCCCATCTTAAGTCTTCAAATTTAGTGGTAAGCATCTAGAGCTTTGTGTCTTTAACTTTATTGGTACCCTCATAGGTAGTCTTAAGAATTGTCCAAGCTTCCTTGGCTATCTCCACATGTGATATCCTGTGAAATTCTTCAATAGACACACCACAGAATATAGCATTAATTGCTTTACTATTTGCACTAGTCAAAGCTAGAGCAGCCTTGTCCCACTGGGACTTGGGTGTTGTGGGTTTAACATACCCATTCTTGACGGAGTCCCATACCGACTCATCTATAGCACACAAGAAAGCCCTCATGCGAACTTTCCAAAATGCATAGTTTCCCCCATCAAAGAATGGTGGGGCATTAAGAGATTGTGACTAGTCCATCACAAAGGGTCAAGGAACACACTCAGGTATTTAAACCACAGCGAGTGTACCCGCTCTAATACCAATTGAAAGCTCGAAAGTGTGTTGAAAACACAAGAGCTGTTTAGACGCCTAAATTAAAGTTACGGCTCGATAGATTTTACTCTAACTTAATATTAAGTGCAAAATAGAGCAAATGCGAGCAGATAAACAAACAAACTACTCTAACCCATAATCATTATAACACAACAGTAAAATGAAGGGTAAAAGAGTAGGGAAGAAGAATGCAAACACAAGATAACACGCTGATGTGTTATCGAAGAGGAAACCGAAGAATTCGGTGAAAAATCTCTCCGCCGCCCTCCAAGTGGTAATCGATCCACTAGACAATCAGTTGGGATACATAGGTTAGCAAGAGACCCTCTAAGCTCCTACTCCAACAAAGTTTCTCGGAACTATGTCTTGTCTGGCTCTTCGGATTCCGCAATACGCCCGATTGCATCCGCCAAAGCCTGGCTTCTTCCAATGCTTCCTAGCAGCACCAAAACCTCACTTGACACTCTGAAAGGGTGTAGTAAGTGTTTGGGCTATCAACCTCTCAATGTATGGAAATGGAGAGGTAGGAGTTGAGAAAAATCCACAAGCAATTATGTAGAGAGATGTGTGTATAACAATCTCTAACTCTCAAGGTTTGTGGCTACGGTTTTCTCTCTGAAGCACTCCTCAACATTTGTGTGTAATGTGGGTATATATAGTGTGGGTACAGAAAGTGTATATCAGAAAGGACAATCTGGCAAAACAGAATGTTTTACGGGTGTCTCGTGGGAAGGCCTTACCCGCGAGCTACTCGCGAAACACAGCTGTCTCCATCCTGTCCTGACTCTTTGCATTCTAGCATGTGCAGGTCACATGCATCACTTCGTGGGATGCTTAGTTGCGAGCTACCCGTGATAACTCTTCAGTCTTCAATTTGCTTGAGTCTTCACAACCTCTCTCTCTCACACATAACCCTTACAATTAAATCCCACATTAAATATAGGGTACAAAAGATTGAATAAAAATACAATCAAATTTGGTACGGAATAAAAGCCAACAAAAACACATAGTTGTAAATTACAGCTTTACAAAATTCATAGCAATTGAACTGGTTGCACCCACCTCGAAGGCCTTCATGTCAACTAAAACCTTTTATCTGGAGAAATTCCTACAACACTTGGCATCTTGTCAAAACTTTTAATTTTTTCTATTTACAATAATAATCTGACAGGAAGTATCCCGCTTTCTTTTGGAAACTTATCACCTCTAGAGGAGTTTCGTGCCTATGATAATAACTTGGTTGGGGCAATCCCTGATTCATTTGGCCAATTCACCAAACTTTCATCTTTTACTTTATCTTCAAATAGGTTGTCTGGTATAGTTCCTCCCTTAATCTTCAATTTGTCTTCTTTGAAACTCTTTGATATAGGAGACAACCAAATGCATGGGAGTCTTCCGTCAAACATAGATTTCACTCTACCAAATATTGCAAGATTTAGCATTGCCAACAACCAATTTCTTGGATCAATCCCTAATTCAATATCTAATGCCTCAAACCTATATGCTCTTGTTTTGAACAATAATAAATTAAGTGGAAAAGTTCCTTCTTTGGAGAAGCTATACAAAATTACTTTTTTTGGCATTACCCTTAACAATCTTGGAAATGGAGGGGCAAATGACCTAAGTTTTCTCTGTTCTTTGACAAATGCCACCTATATGACTACATTTGCTATAAATGCCAATAACTTTGGGGGAGAGTTACCCCAATGCATTTAGATAATAACAAATACATTGGGGGATCTCCAAATGTGGCAAAACAAATTACCTAGAAAGATAATAACAAAATACCTAGAAAGATTCCTACTAAAATAGGAAACTTGATTAACTTGGGGGATCTCTAAATGTGGCAAAACAAATTATCAGGTGATATTCCCTCTGAAATTGGAAAGCTTAATAAGTTACAAGATTTAAATCTAGCTGAAAATAGTTTCTTTGGGAACATTCCATCGTCTCTTGGAAATTTAACTATGTTGATAAACTTGTATTTATATGAGAATGATCTTCAAGGCAACATCCCTCTAACTCTAGGCAAGTGCCAAAATTTGTTTCTTTTGAATCTTGCTAATAACAATCTCATTGGTTTTATTTCCCCACAAGTTATTGGTCCCTCATTCTCACTGGTTGTTTTAGATTTTTCTGGGAACCAATTCATTGGTGTCCTTCCAATGGAAATCAGAATTTTAAAAAATCTAGAATATTTGAATATTTCTGAAAACATGTTGTTTGGTAAAATTCCAGCAAGTCTTGGAAGCTATGTAAAGTTAGAATTTTTAGACATAAGAAGAAACCTCTTCCAAGGGATCATTCCTCCGTCTTTGGGATCATTAAGAGGTCTTCAAGAATTAGATCTTTCTAACAATAATTTGTCATGCCAAATTCCAAACTTTTTGGAGCACTTTGTCTACTTGAAATTTCTAAATTTATCTCACAACCATTTTGAGGATGAGGTGCCAATAGAAGGAATTTTGAAGAACAAAAGTGAAACCTTCATTATGGGAAATGATAAGTTCTGTGTGCAAACATGAAAAATCCAAGAAGAGTAAGTTGACCCTTACGTTGAAGTTAATAATATCTATATTTTTTGGGCTTCTTGGAGTAATTTTGGTTGTGTGACTTATGCTTCTTTCTTCTTTAAGAAAGAAAAGGAAAGAAAATACCTCTAGTGATTCAAGAAAATTTCCATTGAATGTATCTTTCCAAAGCCTCTTAAATGCTACAAATGGATATTCTTCTACTAATTTAATTGGTGTGGGTAACTTCGGGTCAGTGTATAAAGGAAGTCTTGATCAAGATCGACACATAGTTGCTATCAAGGTGCTTAACCTTTCACACCATGGAGCTTTTAAGAGTTTCAAAGTTGAGTGTGAGGCACTAAGATATATCAGACATCGAAATCTTGTAAAGGTGCTCACAACATGTTCAGGTGTTGACTATAGAGGTCATGATTTTAAAGCATTGGTATATGAGTTCACGGAAAATGGTAACCTAGAAGAATGGTTGCATCCAACACCAAGAGTAGATGATGCTCATGAGGAGAAAAGGAATTTGAGTCTTCTTAACAGGTTGAATATCGCCATTGATGTTGCTAATGCATTGGATTATCTTCACAATCATTTCCAAACACCTATTGTTCATTGCGACCTCAAGCCTAGCAATGTTCTTCTCGATGATGAATTGATTGGACATGTAGGTGACTTTGGCCTGGCAAGATTCTTTCTCAATGATACTCGAGATTCTTCTTCTAATCAATCAAGCTCCATTGGGGTAAGAGGAACAATTGGTTATACTCCTCCAGGTGAATATCTTTATCATTTCTTAATTTTAATTGTCTCTTTTTTTCCCATTAATTATTACTCTAGTTTCCAGCATGAAAGATGGTTTTATAGTTAGGAGATATATGTGTTGTAACAAAATGTGTAAGCTCGAAAATGTGTTGAAAACACAAGAGCTGTTTAGACCCCCAATTAAAATTACGGCTCGATAGATTTTACACTAACTTAATACTAAGTGCGGAATAGTGTAAAAGTGAGCGGATAAACAAATAAGCTACTCTAATCCATAAACTAAGCAACACAGCAGTATAATGGAATAAACAAGAGTATGGAAGAAGGATGCAAACACAAAAAACACCGAGACGTGTTTTCGAAGAGGAAACCGAAGAACTCGGCGAAAAACCTCTCCGCCGCCCTCAAAGCGGAAATTGATCCACTAGACAATCAGTTGGGATACATGGGTTAGCAAGAGACCCTCCAAGCCTAATCTACCCGATGTACCTAAGCCCTCCAAGCTCCTACTCCAACAAGGCTTCTCGGAACCGTGTCTTGTCCTAGTTTTTCGGATCTTGCAACAAGCTCCATGTTGCATTTGTCATCCTTGGCTTCTTCCAATACTTCCCAGCAACTCCAAAACACTCTCTACACTCTGAATAGGTGTGGGTTGTGTTTGGGTACAAATCTCCTCTCAAGCTATGATAATGGGAGAGGGATGGAGAAGAGACTACTATGATTTCTCACTAAGGAGGAGTAGCTCTCTCTAAAAAGATGGGTGTGTGTGTTGTAGAAAACCTATCTAGGGTTTTTCTCTCTGAATGGCCTTTCCAACATTTGTGGGTAATGTGGGTATAAATAGTGTAGGCATAGAAGGTGTGAATCAGACTGGACAGGCTGGCAGAACAGAATGCCTCGCGGGAAGGCCTTACCCGCGAGATACTCGCGAGACACAGTTGTCTCCACCTGGCCTGACTTTTCGCATTCCAGCATGTGCAGGGCACATGTGTCACTTCGCGGGAAGCTAAGTCGCGACATACCCGCGAGAAATCTTCAATCTTCAAATGCTTGAGCCTTCACACTCTCTCTCTATCACACAACCCTTACAACAAATCCCACAATATATACAGGGTATAAACGATTGATAATAATTACAATCAAATTTGGCACGGAATAAAAGCCAACAAAAAACATAGTTGTAAATAACAACTTTACAATCTCCCCCTTTGGCTATTCCGTGACAAAACCCTAAAACAGACTCTAGACTTAAACGTGAGTTTGGGAACAAAGGCAAAACTCACTCACACCTAATTCTAGATTCTGATAAGCTCTTGAAACATATGAACAAGTATCTCCTGAAAAACAATAACAAAATAATATCATTGTATGCAGAAAACTTGAAATGCATATGGAGCAAATATAAAGTGATCAAGCAAAATGGAATAAAACAATATACCATGGCAAGATCAAACAAGTAATCACTATACACAAGTAATTACTATGTTCATTCACACAGGGAATGAACATCCGGACATGCAAGATGATAAGCTCATTTGAAGAGTATCATTTGCAAATCCAACACTCAAGCAATGCGAAATACATGAAGTATTTGCATCTAGGAACAATCCTACTAGGGCACAAGAGTGTTCATCACTCAACCAATGCATAGAACGTATATGCATCTAGGAACAATCCTACAAAAGCACAAGAGTGATGTAGTGAAGTAAAATGTATGACATTAAACTTCAAGTACACAAGCATAAAGGCTGCATAAGCAAGGTACATGCATGCATGGCACAAACCATAAAAGCCTACAAAATATGCAATGAAACAAACCCTTAAAGCTTACAAAAGCAACATGGGTACATGGTATAAAGTACTTCCCTATCATATCACTCCCCTTATCATGAATCATAGGAGCTGTGATGAACTTGGAACATATATACTTGTAACCTGAAACACTTGCACAAAACACATTAGACCCTCAAGGTAAAGCAAGTAATAAACGGACTACAATGATCATATAGCAAAGCAAATGATCATCCGAACATGCAACCAATAAAGCACAATAGCATAAGGGTAAAAGCATGTCCAACATAAAAGCACGATGCAATGAGAGCAATAAAGCATATTAAAGCACCATAAAGCAACGAGAAGACAAGCATAAAGTAAATCAAGGTTTTCTCAAAAGAATGTCTTCTCTCCCTTAGTATATGCATCTCCCCTATGGCTTTCTCCCCCTACGAATGTGCACAAGGTAGAATTTCTCCCTCTAAGATTGTGCACAAGTCATATAGAAATGACGAAACACACCGGTATACTCTCCGATATATTCTCCCCCTTTTTGTCACGAATAGACAAATGAAGCAAAAGGAATGAGGGAAAGAAAAAAAATATGAAGATGATGCATGAGGGATGCAAGATGAATGAGAAAATGAAGCTCAAACATAAGACAAAAACATTTTTTTTTAAAAATGCTACAAAGCATAAAGAACATGACATGCTAAGGATGATGGAACATGATATGGACCTAAGCATGACATAGACACAAGAACATGTTAAATGTGTTAAAAGGTCTAAAAGGACTTAACTAGCATGAGTGAATGCAAAAACATGTCAAGTGTTCAAGTGTGTGCAGCAAAAGTGCAACTAGTGTGCATCTAGTGTGCATGTGAGATGCATAACCAATGCATGAGCAAGGCACTCAAGGGGCAAAGTGTACAAAACACACCACCAAAGATCAAAACATGATAAACATGAATAATTATGGTGATCCCTAAAATTTGGTACTCATCGGAGTTCAAAACAACGAGAAAATGCCATATGGGTATTTTATCAAACACTTAGAGTGCATACACTACACATGTATGATGAACAATGCAAGAACATATGAAAATCTTGCCTAAATACATGTTATTTTTGCCATAAGGGGCCAACATCCAAAGCAAATTATCATTTAAAACAAATCCCAATAAAAAAGATTGACAAAAATTAATTTTTCCAACTCCCATTTGAGAAAATCCCAACTATGAACGTAGAACTCCCAAAAACGTAATCTAAGGCACAAAATCAATGAAAAGAGTTAAAGATTACCTTAGAGAAGTTTATGGAATGTAAAACACTTGAAATTAGTTGGGTTTAGATGTTGAAACCTTAAAACAGAGGTTCAGGAGAAGATGGGAGAAGTTTAAAACAAAAGACCCACGAAAAGCCCTTTAAAAAGCTGATCTGGAAATTTTCGCGGGAAGCTGACTCGTGAAAGTACTCGCGAAATTTTCGCAGGTAAGCCTTACTCGCGAAAGTACTCGCGAAAATTTTTGCAGGTAAGCCTTACTCGCGAGCTACTCGCGAAACAGTCGCGAAACTCTCTGTCCAAAGCTGAAAAAGCTTTAAAATTAGACCATTTAACTCCCAGTTGAGTCTATACATGAAATAGGACACAAAAACACCCAGAAAACATGTTTTTCACACAAAAACACTTTAAAAACTTTGAAAAACAAGGGTGAAACAAATCACTTCCAAAAGCAAACAAAAAGAACAAAAATCTTTTTGGTTTGAACCACATATGGTTGAGCACACACACATCACATTTGGACATGTACAAACACACAAATGAAATAGGCATTCATTGAACATTAAACTTGTGTGTTGTGTGTGGGAATCAAGTGTGGAATAGTCTTTAGACTAGAGTGAAGCTTCAATGATCAATTCAATCGAGTCATACACAATTGATACGAAATCAAGTGGACTATCTCCATTATAGAAATGAGTATATATGACCTCCCACACATTGAATACATAACTTCAGAAGCTTTTCATTTGGCTTCTGTATAAGTCATAACAATTGGTCCATTTTATTTTGTTCGGACAAAAACATCTTATTTTGAGATTGGTGCTTGAAATTTATGATATTTCAACATTGATGATCAGCCTTTGGCTTTTTGAGCACCATACAATTCACATTAACAGAGTCGCTTTCCCTTTTTCCTAGTCAAATACTAGTATGTGCGACAGGTTTTTGCAGCTCGATATCTCTTTTCATTTGGAGATTTACATTTAGTGAGCTCTTTTGCAAAAACAAAAAATAAAGTGGGAAGAGATATAGACACAAGTCTATGCAAGTATCAAGACCATCAAGACTATTGACCAATCATTCATGACAAGCTTGAAGATCTATTTACAACAATCACACATAGTTTTCAAAATATCTTCCATAAAGATAAATGTGCATACAAAACAAGCTAAGCTCGTAAATGCACTACGCCATTAGTACGAAGCCAAACTCATAAGTGAAATGTGCTCAAACATATACGATCAAACTTTTTGAATTTTTCACTTTTTATGTGGTTTTGGATTTTTTTTTTTTTTTTTTTTTTTTACACACACAAAACAAAGACATAAAAGTAAATCAAAACAAAAGCAATGCATACAAATAAATGCAAAATGCACAAATGCATGAAGATATGACATTTAATGCATGAAAGGTCCTACAAAGATCGAAAGAATTAGATCAAGGACCAAAAGAGCAAAAGCTCAACCATAGGAACCCTTCCTCATCCAAACGAAACAATTGTTTGGAATGAGTGTCTCATGAGAAGCGAGACGAGGGTTGGAAGAATGAGAGCCGGAGATGCACATAGTCAAGGAGTTAAGAGCATTAAACACTTTCTTTAACAACATGCTATTTTCACTCAAATCCGGTTTATCATGCAAAGCACAACTTCCAAGAGGCTCAAATTTCTCTTTTCTTTTAATTCTTTTAAGAGCATGAAACTTAGAGCAATGGGGTCTTAGATGACCAAAAGCACCACAATGGTGACAAACAATGTGTTTAGGTCCATTAGGCTTTTTGGGAATGGATCTAGCAACTTGGGTTTGTTCTCTCTTCAACTTAGAACAATGAGGCCTTATATGACCAATCACACCGTAATGGTAGCAAGTTGGAACAAACTTAGATCCACTCAATTCCCTAGGATTGGACCTAAACAGAGGCTTAGGCTTAAGAGTCTTTCTCTCCACTTTTTGATTTCTTTTATGTGGAGGAATGTACACCGATTTGTCCTTTGAGGCAAAACACACATTAGGCACAAAATCGGGTACCACAACATGATTGCAACATATATTTTCATCATTTTTGACAATAGGTTCAACAATCAAACACTTGGCATGCATCTTAAGAGATTCATTTTCAGATTTAAGATCATCAACAAGTTTGTTAGACAAAACAAGTTTAGCATCCAAGTCCATATTCAAACACTCAAACTCTTTCAGCTTTTCAAGAGAATTTTCAGCAAGCTTTTTATATTTTTCAACCAATTTATTGGATTCATTGAGCTTAACAATCAAATCATACTTTTCACAAAATAACTTGCTTAAATTCTTTTGAAACTTCTTAGCATTTTTCTTCAAGAGTTTAATGTTAGGAATATCAACAACACCCAAGGATTCATGTAACATAGCATCACAATCATGAGGATTATCACTCATAGAGACATTTTCACAAACACTTGGCATGTTACAATCAACAACATCCATAGAAGCATACAAAACATTATTCATGGCAAAACACACACACGGGGTCAAGGATCACACTTAGGTAATGAAACCAAAACAAGTGTACCCGCTCTGATACCAATTATAAGCTCGAAAATGTGTTGAAAACACAAGAGCTGTTTAGACCCCCAATTAAAATTACGGCTCGATAGATTTTACACTAACTTAATACTAAGTGCGGAATAGTGTAAAAGTGAGCGGATAAACAAATAAGCTACTCTAATCCATAAACTAAGCAACACAGCAGTATAATGGAATAAACAAGAGTAGGGAAGAAGGATGCAAACACAAAAAACACCGAGACGTGTTTTCGAAAAGGAAATCGAAGAACTCGGCGAAAAACCTATTCGCCGCCCTCCAAGCGGAAATCGATCCACTAGACAATCAGTTGGGATACATGGGTTAGCAAGAGACCCTCCAAGCTTAATCTACCCGATGTACCTAAGCCCTCCAAGCTCCTACTCCAACAAGGCTTCTCGAACCGTGTCTTGTCCTAGTTTTCCGGATCCTGCAACAAGCTCCATGTTGCATTTGCCATCCTTGGCTTCTTCCAATGCTTCCCAGCAACTCTAAAACACTCTTTACACTCTGAATAGGTGTGGGTTGTGTTTGGGTACAAATCTCCTCTCAAGCTATGATAATGGGAGAGGGATGGAGAAAAGACTACTATGATTTCTCACTAAGGAGGAGTAGCTCTCTCTAAAAATATGGGTGTGTGTGTTGTAGAAAACCTATCTAGGGTTTTTCTCTCTGAATGGCCTCTCCAACATTTGTGGGTAATGTGGGTATAAATAGTGTAGGCACAGAAGGTGTGAATCAGACTGGACAGGCTGGCAGAACAGAATGCCTCGCGGGTGTCTCGCGGGAAGGCCTTACCCGCGAGATACTCGCGAGACACAACTGTCTCCACCTGGCCTGACTCTTCGCATTCCAGCATGTGCAGGGCACATGTGTCACTTCGCGGAAAGCTAAGTCGCGACATACCCGCGAGAAATCTTCAGTCTTCAAATGCTTGAGCCTTTACACTCTCTCTATCACACAACCCTTACAACAAATCCCATAACAAATACAGGGTATAAACGATTGAAAACAATTACAATCAAATTTGGCACAGAATAAAAGCCAACAAAATACATAGTTGTAAATAACAACTTTACAAAATGTTCCATTTCTCTTTATCTTTTTTTTTAAATTACATGTCATTGAAAAATATCATTTAAGATTTGTACGATTATGTAGCGCCCCCCCCCCCCCCCCCCCCCCAAACAAAACTTTAGATGAAAGCATGCTCATATTACAGTATATATAATGTACAAGTGTAGAGTATGGTATGGGAAATGTAGTGTCAACATACGACGATGTTTACAGCTATGGTATATTATTGTTAGAGATGTTCACTAGGAAAAGGCCAACTGAAAACACTCTCTGAGATAACTTAAACCTCCATGAATTTGTTAAAGTAGCTTCGCCAGAACAAATAATTCACATTATAGATCCCATTCTTCTTCAAGAAAGAGAGGATGAGGAGACAATGATGAATGAAACTCGCAATGAGGGTCAAAAAGGAAGTACCAAAATTCAAGAATGCTTGATTTTGATACTTGAAATTGGGGTTGCCTGTTCCATGGAATTTCCTAGAGAAAGGATGAGCATCAGTACAGTTATAGTTGAGCTGCATTCAATTCGAAAAGAACTTATTGGAGGGAATTAGTATCACAAACAAATAACTCAAGATACAGGTAAAAAGAGATTAGTATTTGTTATTTCAAACTGAAAAGAGATTAGTACCATTGTTGTGGTTTCCTCTCACTAATGCGTTTAAGAGTTATCCTAGTTTGAGTTCTCTTGTGGATTATTGTAGGTGGCTATGGAGGGGAATCCCTCACATAGAAGACAAACATTGGTTTAGGAAAGTGAATAGATGTACTGATGCATTGTCTGCTTTGTGGAGAATAAAAGCGGGGGATTTAAGACTTAAGACTATTGTTGATTTTTGATAATTTGGTGGACATTAGTCTTCCCCTTGTATCTTCTGTTTAGTACCACTTGATATTGTAAAGGTCATTCTGCTATATTTCCTTGTTCCTTCGGTTTAGTACCTCTTGAAATTTGAACAAGTCATTCTGCTATATTTCCTTGTTCCTTCGGTGACAAATGTTTCAAGGAAGCCAATATCTTCCTCCAACCAGACTTGAGGCTAACCTATCCTATTTGTTAACTGAGTTGATGTAATATAATTCGATTAATAATCTTGTCATATTCCTTGCCAGTTATGCTCCTTAGTCCTTAGGGCTGAGCTCAAATCCCCTAAGATATTCATTTGGGCTTGGGCCTCTGTCATTGACGAGGCCTCCTGATGCTTGGATGGGCCAAGTCCCATTGGGCCTTCAAACCGACCTGTTCCCCCACAGTAACTTCAACTTCTTGTGTATTCGTAGGTTCCAAAGTCTCAATAAGATTATGATGTTCTCATCGAAAACACCATGTCGAGCTTGATTCCCAAGCCAATATATCAACACCGATAGTGTCTACAAGATCAATCAAAAAACATGCACTAATTTCTTGATCTCTGCCGCCATTTCATGCCTCAGTTGCTCCTATTTGCAACAAACAATACTATCATCAAATTCCAATTATTTCATCCAATGCTCACATGTACCAAAAGCAAAAATGGTCCCAGAAGAGTGGTATTTGGCTTTGAAATTTTCTCCATTTATGTTATTTTGTAAAAGCGGAATTTCCGCTAATCATCCAATATATTATTTTACTAAAAAGAAAAAGAGACAGTGACCTCCATTAGCTGTCTCATGTGTGGTGCACTTTAATTTGGATTGCTGTATATGAAAGTATGGTATATTATGTTATAAGACCAAGGATTTGGGGGCTTTGTATCACTTAGGGGTCAGGAAATTGCCTATGTAGCGTATACTAGAGTCGGTCCTGTGAATTAAAATAATGGTTTCCTAAGATAAAGTTCATTATATTCGATTCACAATTTATATAAGATGATGGAGTATTGATTTTAAAGTGTTGAATGATTTTGTACTTGCACACTTATGCCAAGTTATTCTCATTTGCAACCTCTATCCATGTTGGATGAATTACTTGCATAAGGTCTCATATCTCCATGCATATGAGATTTTTTTTTTTTTTTTTTTAAATCAAAAAAATTAAGGCAAATTACACTCTTACCCAAGGAAGTTAATACCGTATCGGAGGCTGTACCGGTTTAGCCAGTGGTACGATATATTTCGGATACCGGTCAATACCGGTGTACCGTTTCGGGTTTACCGCTAATTTTATATATCTTTACATAAATTGAAATTTCTCTAAGTATACACATAGATAAATATATAAAAAAATTTACTTTTGAATTTATTTATTTTTTTATACGTTTTTTTTTTTTTAGAAATCTATATAATTTGGTTGGTCAAAATCTATATAATTTGTAAGTTTATACTTATTCTTTTTTTATTTTTTTAAGAAAATATGATTGTACTTATCTACCGTCTAACAAAAATGGTAGTAGAATTTATCTAATAAGAGAAAAGAAAATAGTGACTGTAAAAAATTTTAAATTACCATATGTACTTATCAAAAGTTATTGTGAATTACAAATTTCATTTATTTGTTTACAGTTGGATGGCAGTACATCCCATCAAAAAAAAAAAAAAAAAAAGTTGGATGGCAATACAAAATTTGAGTCTAACGTGTAGCAGTAGTGTTAGTGTGTGCTGTCAGTGAGAGTAGTGTGTTGTCATTCAAGGGCACACTTAACAAAATTGAAAGGAGCTTTTGGCTACCAAATGAAAAAGTAAAATAAGTAAAGACTAGGGAGAGCCAGAGGCAGAGAGCGTCTGGTAGACTGGTCAAGCTTTGAGCGGAGAAAAAGTCTTTCAGCGAAGAAGAAGAAGAAAAGGAAGAGGTCTGAGGTGATGGATTATCGGCAAAATAAAATTTATTATCGGAATTAGCAGAAATAGCGGTGATGTGATTTTCCTTTGAACTGCTAATTTTTTTTAAAGATTTTTTTTCCGCCCAATTTTCATTTTCCGGCCAAAAACCGGTATATACCCCGGTACAACCGAAACAGCCCCGGTACGACCGGTATATAAACCGGTACGAAACAGCTGCATTTCTGTACCGGTCTCAGCATTGAAACGGTAAATACCAGCCGTACCAGCTGGTACGGTACGGTATCAACTTCATTGCTCTTACCACTTGAGATTTGACCAAAATTTTAGTTGCTTACTTATGATTTGAAATTTGACATTTTACCCACCTGAGGTTAGCTCAATTAGATTTCTATAACCCACCTCTATTAAAAACAGAGCTAAATATGTAATTTTGATCCACTTTTATGTCTCTCTCCTCCGAAAACACAAAAAACATAAAAATACAAGATCAAATAAGATAAAAAAACTATCCATCAGAACAATTGGATTATAGAATTTCAAACCACATGTAAACAACTTAAATTTTGGTTAAACTTTAGATGGGTAAAGTGTCAAATTCTAAACCACGAGTAGGTAAATTAAATTTCAGTTAACCACAAGTGAGTAAGTTGTAATTTGCCCAAAGAATTATTTATCACTCAATTAGATAAACTCTTTTTCTTTTTCTTTTTCTTTTTTGTGTGTATAATTTTAAAGTAATTATTTTTTAAAAAAATTAAACAAATGAGAGAGTTATTATTTGTTTTAATATTTTAATATTTTGCAAGCATAATAAGATATAAGGAGGTAACGTAATCCACAAGTTAGGGAAAAAATTCAATAAGAATGATGGGACCACGAAGACCTGTCCATCTTGATGTTGCACCAAGCCACCAAGTCTTTGGCTAGAGTACAAAAAACATCAACCATATCTAACAATAATAGGTTGGTCCTAGTGCATTTGATATTAGCGGATTCACTATTATATCAGACAAATTGAAAGAAGTGGTTGGTATGGGGCCAATATTGTGGTACTATAGGCAGCATAGTGGCCCTGTTTTAGCCCTACTGAAGCATAGTGCAGTAAATCAATCAAGTTGTTCATAAACAGCTCAGACTTGGCATGATAAAAAAATTCATTCATATTTGTCTATTTATAAATCAACCTAACTTTGAACCTTAATTTTAGTAAATATCAACCAAATAGAAAATATAAATCACCCATTTGCAACCAAAGCTTATCTATATCTATCTAAAAGCTGAGACATAGAATTTAATGTTGTTGTACTCCTGTTGAGCCACCTCATCAGCCACGTCATACTTTTTTTTTTTTTTTTTAATTTCCTTTATGATTTTTCTATTTTATTTTATATAAAATAATTAAATATAGTTAATGGACAAACCTGTTAATGCACTCCATTACCATTCAACATGTTACTATTCATTTGTTTTAAATGCAAATATTTGACTATTCAGCTACCCAAATTGATTTCAACTTTTCATTTTCTTCTTTCTAATTTCAAGTAATTGTTAAAATTGAATAATTCATTATCATTTAATGGATATATGCACATGTTTACTATTCATTACAAACGTTACAATTCATTAGATGAAAATGTTTAACTATATTTAGCTATCCAAATTGATTTCAATTTTTTGTTTTCTTCTTTCTAATTTCAAGTAATTGAATATTTAAACTTTTCATCTTCCTATTCTAAAGAAAAAAAAAAAAAAAAAAAACTCTTCTTCTCTTCCTCCAACCTTTCCCCTCCCTCTTTGCCTCTTTATCTCCCTACTACTCTTTACTTTACCGTTAAACTTTTTTCATCATTTCCTCTTTCTTATATTTTAACTCTTCTTCTCCCCATCCTATTTTGTATAAATTTGATATTATTTATTCGATTCAATCCATATTTTTTTCCACACAAAAACTGTAAGTACTCTCTCTCTCTCTCTCTCTCTCTCTCTCTCTTGCTTGATTTTTGTTCTTTCTTATAACTCTAATTTAGGTTGATGGTTTTTTTATTTAATTTTTTTGTGTTGTATTTTTTAAATTTCCTATCACAAATCACTCTTATAGCTTTGGTTGAATTTTGGTTTGGGTTAATATGTAGTTTTTTTTTTTTAAATAGAAATTTGAGTTTATATCAAAACAAAAATATACATGGCTATGAATTTGAATGTGCCTACCAATGGACTTCCACTAAAAAGAGATGTATTCACAATGTTTTTAGCTTCATATACTTCTTTCGTAATGTAGATTTGAGAAAGAGAAAAGGGTAGGTAAGGGATGTATGGTCTTTCATAATTCCCTATGTCTTGAAGAAAGTGGAGGGCCTATTAGTCTCCCTTCTACTGGAATTTTGTATAGAAAGCCTTTTGTTATAAGTTCCTTGACTTTTTGTTATTTTGTAATCGCTCTATAGTCTATACTGTGACAAAAGTGAATAAAGTTTTTTTTTTTTAATTTTTTTATTTGTAGGGTATCAAAAAAGTAAAAAAATATTTAGGATAGTAATTTTGTATTGTTGCATCCCATGTGTTTGGTAAAATTTATTTTAGAAATCTTATATGTTTTTCTCAAATCTATTTGTTATTTTTATTTTGGCCATTTTATTACAAATAATTAGCATCTCTGCCATCAAATTTTTAGTTAATCTGAACTTTCTTGGTAAGCTTTTACTTTGCTTAGTTGATTATCTTTACTAAAAATGCCAAAAAGAGAATAAGATAAAATATAATTTACTTTATAGCATCATTATGCTATTAATGTTTTTATGTATAGATACTTAAGGAACTTTTTCTTTTTGCATTTTATTTTATTTTATATTTCCACTTCATAATATATCATTTACTGATAATGATCTATTGCATAGTTATCTTTATTTTCTTTTTCACTTAGTTTCAATTGTGAGGAAGAAAGAGACGTGGATCTATGTTTTTGAGAAAATATATCTATAAGAGTTAAATCTCATACATTTGTATAGTAATAAACAAATTATACATAGTTACAACTTGGTCTAATAGTTCTCACACTATCATTTAAAAAAAAAAAAAAAATTATTGCATTGTGTTTTCATATATATCTCACTATATATAATACCTGACTACAAAATATATTTTGTCACACTACAAAAAATTTCTAATTTAAAATATAATTTCAAATAACACATTGAGTTTTTAATAATATACAATCTAATATATTAATTTAATAATTATCCAATAAAAAATAATCATATCATATTTTTCCGCGCATCATACGGGTTTGCGACTAGTTTAAATAATTTTCATGTTCAATTTGTTAAATATGCTAAAACAGACGCGGAAGCAAAAACATAAAATAGTGACACAAGAACACAAAAGGGTTACATGATTCAGCTTGACGGCTTACGTCTATGGCGAAAACCTTTAAGGTCTACATTTTTGATATATTAGTGTAGTACAAATTATATATTACAATGAACCGCAATGTGGGTATATATAATAAGCTAAATCTTAGACTAACCATACACTAACTATGGTTAATAGACTTATAGGACAAGTATAAGATTTGGCTTGTATACAAAATAGGATTGGGCTTGGGCCTATACTATTAGGCTAATATATCTCTAACATCTCTCCTTAAACTAAAGGTTGTGGGGATCCCTTGAAGAAGCCTTGAGAATGCCTAGAAACCATGAAAATGACCATGAAGATGCATTGAAGAAGCCTTGAGAATGACCTTGGAAGAGACCGAATGAATCGGGCACTATGGAGAAGAACCATGCAAAAGAGGAGGAGGATGTCTAAAGAAAGCCAAAAGGCTATATGATAGGTTTTAATAGGGGAACCTAAGGTTTTAGTCTTTTAAAGCTATTTGATTAACTAATTATTCACTCAGTATGTGTAGTCCACCATCCCACACATAGTACTACACTAGATAATTACGATGTTAAATTCCTTAAGGGGCTCTTACTCCAATTATGATCCTATTTCACCTAGTCAATGATGTCGCGAAAGCCTGAAGAAAGCACAAATGATACTCTCTTGATGGGACAAAAACCAAACTGTTAGTTTTTAGTAGTAAACCTCGAATCCACGGTTTCCCTGAATTCACAAAGAGATAAAAATTGGAATCCACCAGAAGAAAATTTGACAAAATGTCTGTGTTTGTTAATAATAGTCTGATCTGCCTATGATGGCTACAAAACATATAAATACTGAGAAAAATGTCTAAAACCATAATCGCACTAATTACGCGCTTAGGTGACAAAATACCGAAATTTATCGAAAATTGCAAAATTGGGTTAAATGCAGAATCATATACTACTGACCGTAAGGGTTGTCCCAAAAATAACAGGGCCTTATTTTGACTTTTAAACTAAAAGTTATTAAGGAAAAAAAAAATTACTATAAATAGAAAAAATACTATTCTCTCTCTCTCTCTTTCTCTTTCTCTCTCTCTCTCTCTCTTAATTACATGTCATTGAAAAATATCATTTAAGATTTGTACAATTATGTAGCACACCCCCCCCCCCCCCTTCTTCCAAACAAATTTTTGGATGAAAGCATGCTCATATTACAGTATATATAATGTACAAGTGCAGAGTATGGTATGAGAAATGAAGTGTCAACATACGGTGATGTTTACAGCTATGGTATATTATTGTTAGAGATGTTCACTAGGAAAAGGCCGACTGAAAACACTCCAAGATAACTTAAACTTTCATAACTTTGTTAAAGCAGCTTTGCCAGAACAAACAATTCACATTATAGATCCCATTCTTCTTCAAGAAAGAGAGGATGAGGAGACAGTAATGAATGAAACTCACAATGAGGATCAAAAAAAGGAAGTACCAAAATTCAAGAATGCTTGATTTTGATACTTGAAATTGGGGTTGCCTCTTCCAAGGAATTTCCTAGAGAAAGGATGAGCATCAGTACAGTTAGAGTTGAGCTGCATTCAATTCGAAAAGAACTTATTGGACGGAATTAGTATCACAAACAAATAATTCAAGATACAGGTAAAAAGAGATTAGTAATTGTTATTTTAAACTAAAAAGAGATTAGTACCATTGTTGTGGTTTCCTCTCATTAATGCGTTTAAAAGTTATCCTAGTTTGAGTTCTCTTGTGCATTATTGCAGGTGGCTTTGGAGGGGAATCCCTCACATAGAAGACAAACATTGGTTTAGGAAAGTGAATAGATGTACTGATGCATTGTCTGCTTTGTGGAGAATAAAAGTTGGGGATTTAGTTTTTTTCCCTCTATTATTAGGACTTAAGACTGTTGTTGATTTTTGATAATTTGGTGGACATTAGTCTTCCCCATGTATCTTCTGTTTAGTACCATTTTATATAGTAAAGGTCGTTCTGCTATATTTCATTGTTCCTTCGGTTTAGTACCTCTTGAAATTTGAAAAAAGTCATTCAATAGAATAGCAGTAACTGTATTAATGAACTAATTCACTGGTTACAAATGTCTCAAGGAAGCCAATAACTTTCTCCAACCAGACTTGAGGCTAACTGAGTCAATGTAATAAAATTCGATTAATAATCTTGTCATATTCCTTGCCAGTTATGCTCCTTAGTCCTTAGGGCTGAGCTCAAATCACCTAAGGTATTCATTTGGGCTTGGGCCTCTCTGTCAATGATGAGGCCTCCTGATGCTTGGATGGGTCAAGTCCCATTGGGCCTTCAAACTGACCTGTTCCCCCACACTAACTTCAACTTCTTGTGTATTCATAGGTTCCAAAGTCTTAATAAGATTATGATGTTATCATCGAAAACACCACGTCGAGCTTGATTCCCAACCCAATATATCAACACCGATAGTGTCTACAAGGTCAATCAAAAAACATGCACTAATTTCTTGATCTCTACCGCCATTTCATGCCTCAGTTGCTCCTATTTGTAACACAAAATACTATCATCAACAGGAAGAGCAACCACATAAGCATGTCTAGAGGAAGACCAACCACATAAGCATTGTCGTTAATCTTCTTAGTAATCTAAAATGGCCCATACTTCTTGTGTTGGGTTACACGTATGAGTGAAGTCCCACATTGAATAAAGATGAGAAGAATGAGTGGTTAATATAACATAATTGAGCACATACCCATTGGGCTTAGGCCTTTTGGGTTAAAGTGTGTCTCTATATATTATATTAATTACTCAAGGAAGCTCCCCAAGGTGTTTATCTCCTCGACATCTTGTCCTTCAATTCGTTGTAGGTACCAACAGGAAATCTCTCCTTTCTAAGATAGACCAGCACTAATTCCCCAACATTAAAGATCTTCTCACGCCTCTTCTTATCAGCAGCTTCCTTGTACTTGGCATTTGTAGCTCCAAGTTTCTACCTCACTTCCTCTTATATGGCCTGAATACGGTTAGCCAAATTATCTGCTGCTTGACTCGCTCCTGGAAGCTTAGGTAAAGGTACCAAGTCCAGAGCATGTTTTGGGGGCACACAGTAGATAATGGCAAATGGAGACTTATTAGTGCTTCTCCTGACTGAGTTGTTGTAAGCAAACTCTGCTTGGGACAATGCAAGACGCCACTTCTGTCTGGCCATTAGTATAAGGATGTTTGGTGCTACTGTAATTCAAGGAAGTGTCAAAATGCTTCCACAAGGTCCACCAGAAGTGACTGATGAACTTGGTATCCTAGTCAGAGGTGATGGACTTTGGCACTCCATGCAAATTCACAACTTCTTTAAAGAATAGATTGGACACTCGAGTAGCATCTGAAGTCTTCTTGCATGCTATGAAATGGGACATCTTCGAGTACCTGTCAACCACAACAAAAACAAAATCCATACCTCGTTGGGTTCGAGGAAGACCTAGTATAAAGTCCATAGACAAATCCTCCAATGGTGCTTGTGGAACTAGCAAAGGCGTGTATAAATCAGTATTCTAAGATTGGCCCTTGGCAATTTGGAAGATTGGACACTTCGTCACATGATTGCCAACATCCCTCTTGAGTTGTGGCCAATAATACCACTTTTCCACTACTGCTATAGTCTTATCTCTGCCCATTTGTCCACCTAAACCTCCACCATGCAGCTTCCTAATAATTTGCTCCCTCAATGAACGTTTAGGGATGCATAATTAATTACCCTGAAAGAGGAAACCATCCTAGATATACATACTATTGACAGCAGTATGAGTTTGTTGACACTTACCCCAAATATCTCAAAAATCCTCATCATTCTCATACAGCTCCTTAAGGCAATCAAACCCTACAACTTCAATAAGTAGAGTGGTCAACAAAGATACTCGCCTGCTGAGTGCATCTGCCACCTTATTAGTGACACAAGACTTGTGCTTCAATGTGAAATGGAAGCGCTGTATATAAGCTATCGACCGAGCATGCATTCGGTTAATGCTAACTTGACTGTTGATGTACTTCAATGCCTAATGATCTGTATATAATACAAACTCCTTCTAAATCAGTTAGTGCTCCCAATGCTTAAGAGTCCGTACTACAACAAAAAACTCTAGCTCATAGGCTGACCATGTACTTCAAGCTTCATAAACTTTCTCACTGAAGAATGCTATTGGTCTATTGTCTTGTGAAAGAACAGCGCCTATTTCGACCACAGATGCATCACACTTCACTTAAAATACTTTATCGAAGTTTGGCAACGCCAGAACTGGAGCAGTGCTCAACTTCTCATTGATCAAGGCAAAACTCTATTCTGCCTCCTTTCCCCATGAGAACCTTCTCTTCTTTAGACACTCAGTGATAGGGGCCCTTATGCTGCTAAAATCTCGAACAAACCTTCGATAGAAGGTTGCTAGCCTATGGAAGCTTTGCACATCACTCACTATCTTTGGGGTTGGCCATTCTCTAACTACACGAACCTTGTCCTCATTAACATGAATCCCATCCACATATGATACCAACTGATGTCGCGGAAGCGTGAAGAAAGCACACACACGATGCTTTCTTGATGAGATAGAAACCAAACTGTTAGTTTCTAGTAATAAACCTCGAATGCACGAGGGGTTTCCCTGAATCCACAAGGAGATAAAAACTGGAATCCACAAGAAGAAATTTTGACTAAACATTTGGGTTTATTGATAATAGTCTGGTCTACCTTTGACAACTACAAAACATATAAATACTGAGAAAAACGTCTAAAACCCTAATTCGTACTAATTACACGATTAGGTGACAAAATACTGAAATTTACCAAAAATGGAAAAATTGAGTTAAATGCAGAATCATAAACTACTAACCTTAAGAGTCGTCACAAAATAGACGGGACTTTATTCTGACTTTTAAACTAAAAGTTATTAAGGAAAAACAAATATTACTACAAATAACAAAAACACTGTTTTCGGGGCTTTAAATTTGCCTAAATTTTGGTGAAACTCATGGCTTGCCATGAGTCTGGATCAGAACACCATTTCCCTTCAACTTGCCAAATTTTATAAAATTCTGACACTGGCGCACCCGATGGCCTCTACTAGCATCCCCTTTAAGCTTGCGTTGTGACTTCCTGCGCCCCTACTGCTCCAGAAAGGCATGTGCTATCTTATCTACATCAATCAATAGGTTAAATCATCTTCTACAGGAAATACAATGTATCAACGATAGTGGCCAAAGGATGACCAAATGGCAAGAATTCCAGTCTCAACCCCTTCAATAATTCTAGGTCTAACTGTGTACTAATCAAAATTTCAAAGTCCAATATGCATGTACTTCATCAACCATCCACTTTGTTATTTTCCAAGAACGTATGTAGTACTTCATCAACCATCTACTCAGACTCCCCGTGATGGACTTTTCCAACCCATTTTCAAGACCATGTGTGGTACTCCATCAACCATCCACTTTGTTATTTTCCAAGAACGTGTGTAGTACTTCATCAACCATCCACTCAGACTCCCCCGTGATGGACTTTTCCAACCCATTTTCTAAAATACTTATAATATGAGTTTTACTAACGTATGACCTAAGTGCACATGTTAACAAAATTTTAGAAAACATTTTTTGAAAAATTGTCAAAAGTCTTTTATCTCAACTGATATATATATATACTCACACACACACAAATAAATCTCTATATAATCATTAATATATTAACATAAAATATTAAGTTAAATATGTCATTTGAATACATAAGAGTAAATTGAGACTTAAATAAAATATAATTAATAAATTCAAATATTGCTGTCAAGAGTGTTTTGAGTGGAGTTGTGGTGTGCCTTTGTGTTAGAACCCTTTTCCCTCTCCCTTGTGTGTGTGTGTGTTTGTTTCTCAAAAAAAAAAAAAAAAAGAAGGTAATTGTCCCACATTGCTTAAGAGAGTGTGTTGTATGTAGTATAACTTGCCCCACACTCCCTTAAAAGTTACCATGGCTTTTGAGTGGAGTTGTGGTGTGCCTTTGTGTTAGAACCATTTTCCCTCTCCCTTGTGTGTATGTGTGTTTGTTTCTCAAAAAAAAAGTTAACATCTTTTTGTATTTCCAACGGAGTCACGTAAGGGTTGAAATCACCCCCCTTCTTTGATTATTGAATTGTCAAAAAACAAATCAAATATAAAAATAATGTTGTTTTATTATGAAATTTGTTTTAAAGAGAATAAAAAATGAAAAATCATGTACGTCTATAGGTGCTCTTACTCTAAATAAAACTTAAACATTATTTTATGTGTGTTTATATATATCACTCATAGCATTTAGTTTTTTATTTGTATTTTTTATTTAAGTGGATCTATCTGAGTAAGAAAGATTTTTTGTTTGTAGAAGTCAAGATGGCATATCTTAGGGGAGGGAGGATAAACTTATAAATGTAGTAACATTATAGAACTTTCTTATCAATTAGATGTTATATACTACTCAATTCATAAACTCATTTTTGTGTATAATTTTAAAATAAAATAAAAAAGATTGAAAGTTAACTATTTTATAAATAAGATAATTATCATTTTTTAAGTTCTTGATATTTTGTAAGCATGAATAGTGTAAAGTGATAATTTAATATTAACAAATTTCATGAAGTTATGTAATATTAACAAGAGTTAGCGGTCAGAAGAAGTTTTATAACTTAATTGACCACTTGATGTTTTCCCTCTCCTGTAACTATCAATTATCAACTTGATCCATGCTCGCAACCAAGCATTCCTGATTTCTTAGCCATTTTAACATTGGTTCAAGCCATTTCTTGTCTTCGTTGTTGTAATGGCATGGCTAGAAAATAAAAATGATGGGACCAAGAAGACCTGTCCTACTCGATGCGGTCCCAAGTCAGTAGGCCCCTTTTCTTTTTGTTTTTGTTTCCTGCCAAGTTTGAATTGATTATGGTAATGTATGATATAGAGACAAATTTCGCCCACAACGTATTCACTCACAACAACAGATTAAAAATTTTAAAGTTTATGCATAATTTTAAATACAGAGGAGAATTAAATTAATATGGCGAAATTATACTATTAGTTCCTAAAGTTTATCCTGTATGCATAATTGGTTTCTCAAGTTTCAAGTGAGCACAATTGGTCCCTTAAATTTTCAAAATGAGCCATTTAAGTCCTTCGGTTAACTTCCATTAGTAGTATTGCTGAAGTGGTTAACAAATAATGACTTAACATTTTTTAAATGATGTGACATTTCTTTTTATTAAAAAATTACAGATTAAATTTTTAAAGTTTGATACATAATTTTAACCATAGAGGAGAATTAATAAACCCTAGGACAGAAAGTTGTAGGAAAAATCCTTAGATAGAAGACGACCAAAGGTGTTACATAGAAAACCAAACCGGAACCAAATTCCTATTCCATCACAGTAAATCACGGCAGAAGATCTGTACTGACTCCTTGTTAAGTCATTAGATTAGAGTCATTTATTAGACACCCATCACTTCCACTAGCTAGCTTTCAACAAGGCAAAAGTCTATTTTGGAATCCTCGAGTGGTCCAACTAGCTAGGGCAAATAATTATACTTAAGTTGTTAATTATTACCATTATCAAAAAAATAATAATAGTAAGTAAATATTTTTCTTTTTTATTTAAGATGTTATTATTTCTAATTTATGGGGATCATTCCATGATGATTGCTCTTATCATTATGTTAAAACACTAATCGGTTTTTGGTATAGATAGAGTTCATATTTCGAATCTTATTCGATGACATGAGATTTTACCAACTAAGCTAATTGGAACACGCGTGAATAATAATAATAATAATAATTTTGAGTTTTGAAGTCAATAATAATAATAAAAAGTTATACTAGTAAATAGTAGGAAAGGCATAAGTTAATTATTAACTAACTATTCGTGCATGCGAGGAGACTTTTTTTTTTTTTATAGTGTCAAAAATTTTTTTTTTTTAGAGTAAAGACGATAGAGTCATAATTTTTATTTTATATATATATATATATATATATATTTTGTTTACTATTTTGAAAATCTAACAGCAGAGTGACCCTATTTTTTAGGCAATATTTTAGTGGGAATTCGAGTTGTATTTTTACCGGATTGTCATTTAGTTTTTTCTCTATTTAAAAATAGGGGTGTAGGGGCATTTTTTAACCCAAAAAAAAAAAAAAAAATCCAAACCGAGGAAGCCCCTTAAATAGTAGTATAGATAATATATTTAAAAAATCATCTGTGTAGTGTGTAGTATGTACAATTGCTGCAAACTACTGTAGCTTCGTCCTTGTTCACCGTAATGTTTAGTATAGTCCATGACAAAAGAATTATGTTACAGTTATCACAAACTATTTTATAACAATGGCGGAGCCAGGCTTTTAGTCTAGAGGGGGTAAAATTAAAAGAAGATATTAAAAGTGAAATTCATCTAAAAAACATTAATCAACAATAATTACAAAATAAATAAACAATTGTAAGAAAATATGAATTTATTTCATATTATTAAAATAAATAAACAAAAATAACCAATTCATAGCTACTAAAAACTTTACAAACTGATGGAGTAAAAATGTGATTAGTGTTACTTAAAAAATATAATGAATAAATGTTTGAAATTATTTTTTGTAATTGGTGACATGCCAATTTGTAAGACATAAGTAGTAAAACTTGTAATATCTCTAGCATCATTCAAAGATAAAATGCTGTGAAAAGTATCATAAATAGTGAAAATAGTGAAAATAATGATATAAAATAAAAAATAGTGAAATAGGTGCAAGCTTCACGTAGGACAAGACAAAAGCATGGTTTGGTGTTTGAGAACTTTTTTTTCCTTTCTTTTTCCTATGTTAGAGTCACTTTCAACAAAGTAGAAATCCTTTTTTTCCTCCATGTCAGTAAGTAATTACTTTAGACTACTAATGTTAGAAAATTTTAGGAGTCACTTGCCCCCCCTCACCCCCCTCTAGCTCCGCTAGTGTTTTACAATATTTTTATAATCTATTAATATGATAAATTATTAATAGTTTTTATTTGTGCCCATTATCAACATCACTTTTTTACATACTAATAACCATGTATCACATCAACAAATCGTAAAAAAATTTATAAAATAGTTTATGACTTTATTATTTTCCATTACAATATAGCTGGCCGCAAGTGAATGCTCAGAAAATATCATAGAAGTACAATCGAACATGTAAGATTCATCTTGTGTTTGAAAGATTTATTTATTTTTCATGTTTATCAATGTTCAAGTGAGGAGAGAGAGAGAGAGAGAGAGAGAGAGAGAGAGAGAGAGAGAGAGAGAGAGAAGAGAAGAGAAGAGAAGAAACTCGCAATATTGGATCAAACTGAGAAAAATTATACAACTAATTACTCTTCATTAATTATGGTGAGCTATCTATTTATACTAATCAAAATACCACGCCTGAGCTTTTCCATTGATACAACTACACAACTATTTATGTTACAACAAACAAACTAACATAACTTAATCTCTAACAGAGTACTTCTCCACGTGCATGAACTAAAGAAACACGTACTGTAAATCATAAGATCTACAAGTACTAGGACTTCCACATGATAATGAAGCATAACTGCACCAATAAATAATAAAGAGAAATTAAAAAGAAGAAATGAAGTCACAAAAAAGAAGCTACAAAGTGATTTCTTTTTTTAATTACCTTCAATCTTTGTGTCTCTATGCTTCAATCTTCCCTTGCAAACGAGCCATATTAACTTTGATAGCCACAAAAAGCCTATCTTTCTTTTCATCAACAAAATGGAAGTAAGCATGTCTCCAAGACTTCTTTATCACCAAACTACCGCAAACAATCCAAAATCCCACAATGAACCCCAATACAACACTTACATAGAACCATAACTTTTCAGACCTGAATTCCTCATTGTCTTCATCTACAACTTCTGTATCCCCATCACTTGGCAATAATGAGCAATTTGTTATCAATGGAGGCCCGCAAAGTTTTGGGTTACCCTCATAAATGGACGGATCAATGAAGGTTTGAAATTGGTTGGCTGATGGAATAGGTCCAGACAAGTTGTTATATGACAAGTTCAAATGACTTAAAAAAGTCAAAGAAGACATACTTGGAGGAATGAGACCTGAAAGATGGTTGCATGAGAGGTCAAGAGTTTCTAAACTATGCAATGCTCCTCTAGGTTGCACGGACACACCATTTTTGGCGTCGTGTCGGTGTCCGACACGTATCGGACACCGGAACGGCCACGACGCGCCAGATTCCGGTGTCCGGCGGTGTCCCTTTTTTTTTTTTTTTTTGCGCTTCTCCGACACGGCGCCGACGCGGCTTTGACACGGCGCCAACGCGGATCCGATGCGTCCGACACGCCAGCAGTGAAAAAAAAAAAAAAAAAAAATCACAGATTCCACCCTCTGCCCGCTGCCGCTGCCCACTGTCCCTCGCCGGAGCTAGATCTGGCCGATCGGAGAACTCCATAGACGTTGACGCTGTGCCGGCGTGCCCTGTCTCTTCCGATCGGCGAGCTCCTCCTCTCTCCTCCTTCTTCTTCTTCTTCTGCTTCTTTTTCGTTTTCCTTTTCTTTGCAGAACCAGCTGCCTTATGTCTTCTTCTCTTCATTTAAACTTTTATAATACTTTTTTATTTATTACATCTTCGTTTTGTGTGTCAACTGCCCACCCACGTGAAAGTTACTTTCAAACTTTCAATTTCAGATTTAAACTTTTGAGCACCATATATCAATGACATGATGTCATTAATATGCCGTTGGACCAAAAAAAAATAATTTATATTATTATTTTGATTATTAATTTTAGTGTTATTATTAGTATTTGAACGTAGCCTATTTAAATTTTTGATTTGTATTATAAATATTTTATGTATATTATTGTATTAATTTGGGTGTTAATTTATTTATTTGTAATTCTTACATAATTTAAATTCTAGACATAAATGTATTTTATGTCTAAAAATATTAAAAAATTTGCCTAAATATAAAATTTAATTAATTATTTAACCGCCGTGTCCCCGCCGTGTCGTGTCCTTATTTTTTAAAAATTGCCGTATCCCTGTGTCCGTGTCCGTGTTGTGTCCGTGTCCGTGTCAGTGTCCGTGCAACATAGATGCTCCTATATTCTCTGGTATCTTTCCGGTCAATTGATTCCATGACAAATTTAAGGTAGATAGTAATGAGAGCTTTGTTATTGCTTCTGGAATCTCTCCGGTTAGATTGTTTCTTGAAAGATCTATACTATTCATCAAGAAAATTTGGCTGTAATATTCACGTTGAGCACCCTTTGCAGTCAAATCCATATGCTCCAAGTAGGTTACTGGAAGAAGGAGACTTCGGATTGGTGATGTAGAATATTCGACCAAAGATTTCAAACCAGCCAAATTGCCCAAACAAGTAGGGATAGATCCTGAAAAATTATTATGTGCAAAGTCCAAAACATGTAGATGAGCGAGAAAACACAATTGTTCCAAAATGGGTCCTGAGAGCATGTTTCCTCGTAGGCGCAATTCTGATATTGAAGGTAGCCTTTTTCCAATCCATTTTGGCAAAGTCCCTGAGAATCTATTACCTCCAACATCAAGTGAATATAAGCTCGAGCAGTTTTGCAAGGTGGAAAAGAGATCTCCAGAAAGATTGTTGTAGCTTAGTTGCAGCCAATTAAGAGTAGGTAGTGAGCACAATAAGGTTGGGATGTTACCCAATAGATTGTTTCGCGACAGATCAATGGCCTCTAAATTTTGCATACTCATCCAATGCCTGGGGATGTTTCCAGATAAAAGATTGTTCGATAAATCAACAAACCACAAATCCGTCGGCCCAATGGTCAATGAGGGGATACTACCATTTAGAAAGTTTCCTGCAAGATCTAGGGTGACCAAATTTTTCATGCGTTGGAAGATGTTTACTGGTAATGGTCCAGAAAGAAGATTTCCCCTCAATGAGAGATATGACACACTAGGCCACAGTGGGAGTGAACCAGTTAAATTATTGTAACTTAGATCTACCCACTCAATAGATGATGACTTAGGAAGGTCTCCCCTCAATTGGTTATGAGAAAGATCTAAATTCCAAAGCAACGAAGACAAATTCCACAACCAATTTGGTATTTTAGCTGAAATTGAAGAGTTTACAAGGGAGATCTCAAGAAGATTCTTCTGAGTTTTGAGCCATGCCGGGAATGCAGGACCCAATTGGCAGTCTTTGATTAGGACATTTTGGAGACTAAAAGGGGGAGTCCAATCATGTGTCACATTGAGAACTAAGGATTTCCTAGTTGATGACAAGGAAAACCAAGTTAGTTTTTTGAGATTTAGGAAATGAGTTTCAGTCATGGTACCTTCCCAAGAATTACTGAAGAGATCCAAAGTGCTCAACTCAGTAAGTTGTCCAATAAATTCTGGGATGGTTCCATTCATCAAGTTGTAAGAGAGATCTAGTATCTCCAAACGTGATAAATGTTGTATACTTGATGGAATTGGGCCTGAGAATGAGTTGTTGGTGAGATGGAGCTCTCTTAAATGTGTAAAATAACCCAAGGAATGAGGCAAAACACCAGTAAGTCGGTTTGATCCCAAATTTAATTGTTCTAGTCTATGGTTGCTACATCCGGATAATGCTTGGATAAATTCAGTTATTGGGCCACTGATAAAAAAATTGAACGACATATCTAAATTCTTCAAATTGCATAGGCTAGCCCTTGCTATGTTAGGGATGGGGCCTTTTAGGTCACATAAATTGATCCTGAGATTAATGAGGGCAGTAAGATTAAACAACCATGGGGGAATAGAAGAAGAGTTGAAGCCATTATTTGAGAGATCAAGGACCGAAAGGGACGTGAAATTCACAAATGGAAGAGTTTGAGGGAGATGATGAAGACCGCAACTTGACAAATACAACTCTGATAGTGAAGGAAGCATATTAACGACTTGCAACCAATGAGTTTCTGCTTTGCTAAGGTCTATGTTTTGCAAATTCAAGTATTGTAAGGAAGAGAGATTGGTGAGCCAATATATATTTGAAAAAGAAAGAGTTCTGTCAGAATCTTGAGATGGAATGAGATTAAGATAGGTCAAATTTGTTAAATTTCCAAGACTGGGAGACACTACTCCAGAAAACATTGTAAAGGAAAGGTCAAGGAATGTCAACTTCTTGAGAGAGCCAAGGAAATATGGGAACGATACTCCTTGGAAATTGATGTTGCTTAGGTTTAAGTAACTCAAATATTTCAGATTTTGTAAAGAAGGATCTAACTTACCACTCAAACAATTAGGCTGATCAGGAGTATATTGGCTTCCTCCAAAACCACATAGATTTGAGCTTCCAAGATCAAGCTTTACTACGTTGCTCGTTTGATTGCTACAACCTATGCCTTCCCAATTGCAACAATCTTGACCCACCCAAGAAGAAAGCCTATTGAATGGATCCTTAAGACCTTTTCTGAATTTTTGAAGGGCTACTCTCTCTGTCTCAATGCAACGCACGTTGGCATTTACAGCATTAATAGAATTGGATGGTACAGCTTCAAGTGAAATAGATTCGGTTATCAAAAGAAGGTAAAAAAGATTAAGAAGAAGTACAAAGGTGGTATTCATGTTGGCCATTTTCCCTTATCTCCTTACAAGGATCGTTGTTATAGATGCTTATTTATAAGCATGCGGATTGTCTATTAACTTTTCTTTTTTTCACTTGAATTATTGGTACTTAGAATTTGCAGGATATTGTTTATTATAGAATAGTTTTGTTTAAGAAATAAATATAAATTAATTTTGTTTCTGTTTTATTTGCTAAATTATCAGTCTTCTACTTATATCAATGGATACTATATTGTTAAAAAACATTTGTTTTCTGAGTGAACAAGCAGGAAAAAAAAAAAAAAAAAAAAATCTGTAAGAGGTTATATGAAATTAATTTTTATTACATCAATCAAGCAACATATATACTAATGTCTTTTATATTTTGTTATGCTTTTCATTAGAAACACACACGCATATATAATTACATTTGAATAATAAAATAGATGATAAAAATAAAACCAAAAAAGTTATTTTTTTTCAATGGAACAAAGTTTAAGTTACATGAAGAATGCACATCGATTGGGACTAAGATTTTATATATGCAAAAAAAAAAAAAAAAAAAACAAAAAAAAAACCCAAACTTTTTAATAGATTATAAAATAATTTAAAACAATAAAGAATAATTGCCTCTGAATTTCTTGAAACTTTTGATAATTAAATTTTAATCAATGTAATGATTTTATTTGAACAAGGTTTAGTTACAAAATTGGTTATAGCCTAAGGCTACAACTTCTTAATAAAATAAACATTACTACATATTTTGAAAAACTAATCATTGAATTACATGTTCTTTACATTGTTAATACACATGTCAAATTTTGTGTCAATCGAATATTATTATTCTACGATCTATAAGCTTATATTTTATGCATAATCTTAAGCTACAATAATTGGATTAATTTAGAAAATCCAATAATTGGATTATAGTGTATTTTATTCTTAATAAACATACCAAATTACTTATCAATAAGATGTTATGTACTACCATCCATAACACAATCTTGTGTATAATATTAAAATAAAAAATTGAAATTTAAACATTTTTAAATGAGATATTTATTATTTTTTAATCCAATATGTTTTGTAAGAATAATATTATAAGAAAGAAAAAATCATCTAAAAAAAATTATTCAATAAAAAAATTATAAAATTATGTATTATTAAGTATTAACTAATTAAGAGTTTACACCGTATCTCTTGATGTCTCTAGCTAGGGTTTAACCCTCCCTCTCATTGAAATATTTTTAAAAAGAAAACAAAAAAAACAAAAATTTTTTTTTTTTGGGATAAATAGGGGATTTCAACCTATAACCACTTCTATAAATTACTCTTATCATCAAGCTAAAACACCCATTAATTTTTGGTATTGACGGAGATTCGAACCGTAGATTTTTTTATTCGATTATAGGAATTTTTAGCAATTAAGCTAACTCGAACTCACAACAAACAAAGAGTTTAGTGGAACTTAATCCATCCTCGTGTTTTAGTCCTTGTTATTAATGGTGCTATGTTTTCTATACCAAAATTCCGCACTCATGTTTGATTGATCACTAGTGGAAGCAAGCTAAGCAATCCTGACTTCTTAGCCATTTGGCCCATTCCAAGTCTAAGTCGTTGTAACTTGTAACTTACGATGGCTAAGCAAAGAAGAATGACGAGACCAGGAAGACCTGTCCATCTCGATGTTGCACCATGTCTGAATCGACAGACTTCACTTGCAAGTTGCAATAGCTTCCAAGTTCCAACAATAATAAATTGGTCCCAATGCATTTGAAAATGGGCAACTCATGACTGGATAGCAAATTGCTCATGTACTTTTTTTTTGGTGGTTGTGGTTAGTTTGAATTGATTATGGGAATGTATGATGCAGGGACAAATTTCCCCCACTGCATATACATTCACAATAGATTAAACTTTTTCAAGCTTGATGCATGCATAATTTTAATCATAGAAGAGAATTAATAAATGGTAGCACATAAAGTTGTAGAAACAATTCTTAGAAAAGACAACCAAAGGTGTTAAATAGAAATCAAACTAGATCGATAATGCTTCCTAAGGTGCCTTTACTCCATGCCTAGAAACATTTTGGGATGGGTAAATTCTAATCTAATGTTCGTGGTGTTAACTATTAAGAACTAAGAAGCACCATCATTTTAAATTTTAAATGGCATGAGAAGAAACAAGGAGTGAATTTTATCATGAAGTAGGTCTATAAACATTACTAAATATTTTGAAAATCTAACCATTGAATTACATGTTCTTTACATTCTTAATACACATGTCAAATTTTGTGTCAATCGAATATTATTATTATATGATCTATAAGCTTATATTTTATGCATAATCTTAAGCTACAATAATTGGATTAATTTAGATTAATTTAGAAAATCCAATAATTGGATTATAGGGTATTTTATTCTTAATAAACATACCAAATTACTTATCAATAAGATGTTATGTACTACCATCCATAACACAATCTTGTGTATAATATTAAAATAAAAAATTGAAATTTAAACATTTTTAAATGAGATATTTATTATTTTTTAAACCAATATATTTTGTAAGCATAATATTATAAAAAAGAAAAAAGCATCTAAAAAAAAGCATTCAATAAAAAAAATTATAAAATTATGTAATATTAAGTATTAACTAATTAAGAGTTTACACCGTATCTCTTGATGTGTCTAGCTAGGGTTTAACCCTCCCTCTCATTGAAATATTTTTAAAAAGAAAACAAACAAACAATTTTTTTTTTTTTTGATAAATAGGGGATTTCAACCTATAACCACTTCTTGAAAATTACTCTTATCATCAAGCTAAAACACCCATTAATTTTTGGTATTGACGGAGATTCGAACCCTAGATTTTTTTATTCGATTATAGGAATTTTTAGCAATTAAGCTAACTCGAACTCACAACAAACAAAGAGTTTAGTGGAACTTAATCCATCCTCGTGTTTTAGTCCTTGTTATTAATGGTGCTATGTTTTCTATACCAAAATTCCGCACTCGTGTTTGGTTGATCACTAGTGAGAGAAACCCAAGCAATCTTGACTTTTTAGCCATTTGGCCCATTATTCCAAGTCTAAGTCATTGTAACTTGTAACTTACGATGGCTAAGCAAAGAAGAATGACGAGACCAGGAAGACCTGTCCATCTCGATGTTGCACCATGTCTGAATCGACAGACTTCACTTGCAAGTTGCAATAGCTTCCAAGTTCCAACAATAATAAATTGGTCCCAACGCATTTGAAAATGGGTGACTCATGACTGGATAGCAAATTGCTCATGTACTTTTTTTTTTTTTTTGTTGTGGTTGTGGTTAGTTTGAATTGATTATGGGAATGTATGATGCAGGGACAAATTTCGCCCACTGCATATACATTCACAATAGATTAAACTCTTTCAAGCTTGATGCATGCATAATTTTAATCATAGAAGAGAATTAATAAATGGTAGCACATAAAGTTGTAGAAAAAATCCTTAGAGAAGACGACCAAAGGTGTTAAATAGAAATCAAACTGGATCGATAACGCTTCCTAAGGTGCCTTTACTCCATGCCTAGAAACATTTTGGGATGGGTAAATGCTAATCTAATGTGCGTGGTGTTAACTGTTAAGAACTAAGAAGCACTATCATTTTAAATTTTAAATGGCATGAGAAGAAACAAGAAGTGAATTTTATCATGAAGTAGGTCTATTTTCATGAAGATTTGAAGACTTGAATAGCTTTGGGTGTATGGATTCCAACTTTGCATATTAGAACAAAGTTGTATTAAACATGGGCCTTTTAATCTAAATTGAGTTGATTGAGTCAATATATTGCTCATACCAAGCATAACAAAAGCTAATGGAATGCGTAGCTCTCCATTGTTATCAAACTAGAAATGAGTAATTTATTAGTATAAAAAATACAAAATATGTTAATTTAAACGGAATTAATGGTTTCATTTTAATTTAAACAATATGGGACAAATATAACAATTGAAAGTTTGTAAACTAAATTGCGACCAGATCCAACCACGAAAAGGGTATAATATACCCTATATATAAGTCTATTATATTCGTGGACTACTTGCATGTTTGAAATATTCATAACAAGCCTAAAGCAACTGTCAACTACTGTGTATTATTTGTAAAAAAATAAAAATAAAAATAAAATAAAAAGAGAGAGAAAAAGAAAAAGAAAGAAATAGTGTATATCCATCATGAGGACAGAGGGAAAGGACTTACAGCAAAAGACCAGATTTAGATCCGGTGCAATACCTAAGTTACTCCGTATTTCCCTCACAAAAAGTTTTTACAATTCTCACTTATTTTATTTAACGGTTGAGATTAAATGTTGCTTTTTTCAACTCTCAATCTCAACCATTGAGAACAATTGCATCATCTCAATCCCAGAAGACGAGTACTCGTTACCCTTAATTCACGCATCACTTCCACCTGCTTGCTTTCAGTAAAGCAACCCAAAGTCTATTTTGGAATCCTCCACCCAAAGACCTATCCATCTCGATTTTTCCCCTAGTCTTTATCTACAAAAACTTCAACTTTACTTGATTCAATAGACTTCACTTGCAATTAATAGCTTCTAGCAATAATAAGTTAGACCCGGTGCATTTGAAAATGGGGGATTCACTAAAAAGCAAATTGCTCATCCAGGTCCCTTTTCTTTCTGTTTTTAAATGATATGAAACTCTTAATTTTGTTAGATTTAGAAAATAAAATTTAACTTCAAAATAAAATCTAGTAATTTGAGATGTTCATGTTTTGTAAAATTTTCAATCTTTAGAATTACATTTCTTAACTGCATTATTCTGTCTTTTAATAAAAATATAATGAATTGATAAAAGGGGTCATTATTTTGCAAAATAGCACTCAATGTTGGCTTTGAAAAGTGAAACCGCACTAACTGATATGGGAATATCTCGTCCCATTAAACACGGGCATTACCCCACACGGCACTCAGTGTACCCATTAATGAAGGATCTGAAACCGCAACTCCCGCAATGCACTTGCACACGGGCATTACCCCACACGGCACTAACTGATATGGGAATTTCTCACCCCATTAGTGCTAGTTTAGCAACGGCAGCTCCCACCTATCACGTGCACATCACTGATGGAGAATCATTACACCACACAGCTCAATGGTTGAAGACTCAAATGGCGGGGAGGGTGTTTGGACGAAAAAAAAAAAATCATTCAATGCTTAGCCATTTTAAGAGAGATATTTAATAATAATAACAATAATAATACCTATTCATTGAATAACTTGGGTCCAAATATGAAAATATAAATTACTTTTATTATGTTCTCATTCTGATATTAATCATATTAATTTTTTTTTTTTCAATTTGGTTATCAATCGGGATAAATTACAGCTTCAAATCATTTTATCACATGTTAAGAAGGAAGAAAGAAGACTAAAGAAAATGGTCTTGTTTTCTTTTTCAGCAAAAATAAAAGAGTTAGTTGAGTTACAGGACTTTTGACAAAATTCATCAAATTTTCTTCTATTCTGAACAAGCATATTAAATTTTTATGCGTACATAGATTATTTACCACTCAATCAAATAAATTCATTTTTTGTGTGTAATTTTAAAGTACAAATTATATTGAAATTTAAATGAATGAGAGCTATTATTTGTTTTAATATTTTGATATTTTGGAAGAATAATCTATATTATCTATAACAGTATCCCCTATTTGATCTGAACTTTTTAAAGGTAAAAGATATACCCTCATCCAGTAACCAATGAGTTAATGACTTCTCTAACAAATGTTTTAGGATTATGGTCAATAGCAGCGCTTTTAAACAGCTACTAAAGCATGTATTAAAAAAAAAAAAAAAAAAAAAAAACACATAGTGGCTCTTTCAAACCACCAAGATAGCTTGCTTGAAACTGTCGGGACCCTATATCGGCATTTTTCAAATTGCCGGTGTAGCTCATTTGGGGCTATTGTCTCACTTATTGGCCAGCAATTGAAAGCACTGGCGTTAGATTTTCAAAATATGTAATCATGTTAATTTATTTAGTGAGAATTGTAGCCCTACAACTAAGTTTGTACTCAAAATTTGTCCTTAAATTTTGGTCTCCTTAACAATATATATTAGGTCCTTACAAACAAAAAGAAAAAGCCCAAGAAATTTTTTATCTAACTAAAATTTTGAAAATGATGTAATGCGCAACATTGATAACAAGACTATCATGCAAAGACTTCAAAATAAGAAAATTCGTAAAAGAAAATTGCAAGCCTTTATGTATTTGTGTGTGTGTTTGTGTGTGTATTTTTTTTTTTTTTTTTGGGTAAATATATAAAGTTTTCTTTATTAAAATTTGTATAATTTTAGTATTTTAATGACCACCCTAGAAAATATTCCCAAAGCTGCCATTGATTGTAGCCTTTGCTGTTGACTACCATAACTTTAGATTACAAAAATTTGAAATTTAAACATTTGATTGATGGTATTGCTATTGATCTTTTATCTTATAGAAAATTTGCAAGCATGGAAGATATAAGAAAGAAATGTAATCTAATGGTGAATTTATTTATTGCTGTATATTTACTAATAGTCTTTCTTATAATATGCATTTTTACATAGAAAAGAAAAACATACTGATTGCCTTAATTTATTTTCCAAATTTCTCAAAATTCTCATTATATTGCCAACTTTCTTGGGTCCAAACCCTAGCATTCCATTCATATAAATATGTTTAAATTTATGGATGTAAGTGAACCAAGCCGTTCATAAATAGCTCAAACTTGGATTTATAAAAAACTCGGTCATATTTGTTTGTTTATAAATGAGTCAAACTTGAGCCTTAATTTTAGGCTTGTTTAATAAACAAGTTTTGCCCCAACCCAAAAAAAAAAAAAAGTGTACATAAACAGGCTTTTAAACAATAGGGCTTGATAAAATACAAGACCAGTGTAGGCTTGTTTATGGGTTTGGTAATGAATTATTTATGATCTTGAAAAATAAACTCATATCTTATAAACTATTAATCTCACAATAATTACTTTCTTATTTTATATTTGAAATTGGTCAAGAAATACTCATTACTTAGGTTTATTATTCAGATCTAGGTTAAAACAATAAAGTTATCATGTAAAGCAACGGAAAACAAAGAACACAATGATATGATCACCCAGGAAAACCAAACCGGTAAAAAACCTGGGGAGGATTTAATCTAACTATAGAGAATCGAAATTTACAATAAGACTTAGATCACTAACATCCTATTACTACCACTTGTAGAACTTACTGACACGACCACGTGCAAGTTCCGAATTCACGGACTCCTTCTCTATTAGGCATTTGCAACACAAGCACCCACACTTGTGATAAAAAACAAAAACTCTCCTTTTGTGACTCCAAGACCACCCTTGAAGGTTTAGATCATCAGCACTTTTGATGACTAGAGAAGGCAGCAACTTCTACAACATTGGATCTTGAGATTTGATAGGCCAAAACGAATTAACCCCTTGTGATAAATTAACCAATTAATTTAGCCAAGTGAATTAATTAAGTTAATTAACATACAAACGCGTGGTAGCACAAACAAATCACCAAATAACTAGATATGCAGCGGAAATTAAATGACACGGTGATTTGTTTACGAATGGGGAAAACCTGACGGCAAAAACCCCACTGAGTGATTTTTAGGTCACCACTCCCGAAACTCCACTATTATCACAACAAGCGGTTACAAGTAAAGGAATCCCAAGTACCTTACTAACCTACAGTTGAACCCTTACCCCAATACCCAATTGGACTTGTTCTGTAGTGACTAACCAATGCGCGGATCCTAGTACACGACTTCAATCACCAACTAAAAGAGAGGTTGGCTGCAAAGTTTTTCAGTTCATCCTACACAATGAAGATCAAGAAGGTGCTTGGTCACAAAACCCAAAGGTGCACATACACAGCAACTTCTTCAAGAAGAGATGAACCAGAGCAAGAACTTTGTCTCCGGTCACAATTTGCTTGAACAGAGTTTGCTCAATGCTTGTGCAACTTGTGAACTGTTTGACGGCCCTTAAAACAATCCTTTTATATGTCTAGGGTTAGGAGAAAAGAAGGCCCAAAGACACATTCACGGATCCCAAGAAATCAGATCAGAATTCTGAATTTCTTAAATCTCGACAGATAGGAGGTGTCGAGAAGCTGTCGAGCAGGTGTCGAGCTTACGGGCTTGAGACAGCTTTCTTTAAGCTCGATAGATGCAGCTGTCGAGCTTTAATGAATTTGCACTATCAGCTTGTTTTCTTGGACAGACTTGATGACTTCAACACTTGATCTTGAAACCTTGTTTCTTGAAGTATTAAAAACACCTAGAACTACCCAATTACAAGTAAAGTGCGTTTTGTCAAAGGATTAGCCAATTACATAAAAGAATGACATATGTTCTTAATGAGTGAACTACATATGTCCTAACAATCTCCCCCTTTGGCAATCCGTGACAAAACCACAACAAACAAATGAACATATGAGAGAAGTCATAAATCACTCAACTCATATTCACTTGTTGAATACAATAAAATCTATCCTATCACAAACCCTTGAAAAACTTTGCAAGAAAAGAGTTTATGGCAAGTAGACTTTGACAACCTGTATTTCTGAAACACTTTAAACAAAACTCATCAAGGCATCTTGTGTGAAACAGAAATAATAGATTGCATACAAGTATAAGAAACATGTGTATAAAGATAGAAAAGAAACAACACATGTAGAGAGAGGTGAAAGAAACATACATCCATATATAGAGAAAATAAGTACAATGTATGTAAAAACAAGTCACAAGACCTCATATACAAGAACAATGTATCTAAAAAGTAGAAAAGAAAAAGATACATCATATCCTCACTACATCCCTCAAGTATCAACACTCCCCCTAACAAAAATGTCCTATACTAACTCTCCCCTTAAGATGACTACTCTCATATTCAAAAATTACTCCCTCTTTTTGTTATGAGTGACAAAGGGTAGAGTGTCAAGTAGACATCTCATCAGTAGAGCTAGCATCTCCATCATCATCATCTGAAGCATCATCGTCCTCGTCATCATCATCCTCAGAATCAGAAGCTGCTGGAGGAGGTGGTGAAGGTGTAACCTCAGGAGCAAAACCACCTATGGTCGCTTGCCGTCGTGCAATACAACCAACACGAACATTCACTTGATACAACTCAGTGGAGAGTGTATCGAGGCGAGCATCCATGCGCTGCAGTTGCGCCATGACGTCTCCAAGTGAAACATCGCTTATAGAGGAAGAAGGAGCGGATGTAGATTGGAGCAGATCAGGATGGAGCTGAACGGGAGGGAGGAGTGTAATCCTGCTGTCTCGACCTAAACTGAGCCTCACTACATTTTACGGTAGTGGCATCTATGGCACACATGAAAGTGAAATGGTCGGACACGGGAAAAGGAATGGAAAAATGGTGTAGAATCCTTGTGATAGCAGAAAGAAAGATGAGCTTATCATGGGTCGTCGCATCTAAATGAACATCTATAATGGACAAAATGAAATGAGAAGGAAAATTTATGGTAAAATGCTCAAGAAGGGATAACAAAAATCGAGCACGAGGCTTTGTAATGGAGTTGTAGTGAGAAAATGGATGAAGTACAAAAGTCATCACCATGTTTAAAAATCTAGGACCTTTAGCAAAAGGCCGACATGATGTGAACTGACGCTCACCCCACTCTGAAGGGCGCTCACAGAAAGCAAATATGAGCTCATCTTTAGACACAGTCCTCAGACGCTCACAAGAAGGATAGTCAAGAAACTCTATCCTAGGAACCCTAAGCACATCCGCAACTAGTTGCGGTGTGACAGGGATGCGCGTACCTCGAACGCGAGTGAAAAAGAGAGGTACTGAACGATCAATCCCGTGCATGTTGGAGTAAAACTCCTGAATAAGCACAAGAGGACATGTGACCGGGATGTCACGCAGTGACTCCCATCCCCTACTGTGAATGACAGAGGGAAGGTCAGTGTCGGCGAAGTCCGCCGAAATGACTTGGCGTTCCGAATGAACACCTCGTCTAGAAAAGTTCTCCAAAAAATGCCTTGTGGGCATCATCATCACGGAACCGAAGATTAAGAGGAGTAGAATCAGAAGATGAAGAAGCTCCAGAACGCAGAGGGTTCCGAGCTGGAGTAGATTTACGCTTAGGTGCCATAGACATTACTAACGTAAACAGAATGAGAAAGAGAGGGAGAAAGAGACAATCAGAAAAGTCCCAAAGCAATTCAAATATATTAAATATATTAAATAGAGAGTACGTATGCATGGGGATGCATGAACATGTGACACGCAAAAGAAATTTCATCATGGGCTCAGCCCAATCCAAACCTACCAGTACACAAACATAGTACACATATCTAAATGCATGAAAATACCATTCTAATGCAAATGTGATGGAATGTATGAGATTTTGAACACATTTAAATGAAAACCCATCACAAAATTTCAAGAAAAACTCATCAATTTTGAAAAACCCCAAAATTTTTGAAAAACCCCAAAACCTAAGATTCAAGAAACATGAAATGCATGAGGAATGAAGGGAAAAGAGATCATACCAAGTGATTTGAAGCAAGGAAGGGCCGAAAATCACGTGGGTTGAAGTTTTTGAGTGAGAAAACTGAGTTTGGGAGATGAACAGTCGCGGACAGATCGAGAGAGATCGAGAAAATGAGAACCGGATCGTAGAAGAGGCTTATATAGGAACCTCAGTAATTCTCGACAGATGAGGTATCGAGAGGTGTCGAGCCATCTGTCAAGGAAGGTGTCGAGAAAATACACGTCGACTGCTACAGGTGTCGAGAAGGTATCGAGGAATAAACACCAAAACCAAGAACAGAAGCTCGATCGATCCACCAGGTGTCCAGGAGGTGTCGAGATTGCGATATAGAAAAGCTTGAGAAGCTCGACAGATAGCTAGGTATCGAGGAGGTATCAAGGAGGTGTTGAGCTTGCTTTTGAAAACAGTTTTTCAAGAAGTGAAAAACACAGATATAAATGCAATCCAACATACACCTCAATCAATGATCCAATCAACATATTAAGATCTCAAAATCATCTCTCAACAAATATTTTCAAGCACATGGATCCTCAGAAACACACACACACACTAAACAAGTCTAACCAATTTTATATTTCAAAAATGAGTCAAGACAGTTTAGTGAGCATACATTAGCACATGTAAACACTTGTGATGGCCAAATCACATTGTACCTGCACATGTATCAAGAGTAGCAAAGAATATTGCGTGTTGTGTGTGAAAAACATCGCAAGATTGCATATGTGTATACATGTTATGACGATCTGAGATATGAGAAAATAACTTTAACTCACACACAATCATAACTGTTTGATGGGGACTATCACCTTTGAGGTACATCCTATAACTCCCACATCTCCTAGAAAACACACTTGCAATCATATTTAAAGCATTTTAATTGTTTTGTTTTTTATTTTCTTTGCATATTTTCTTTTAAGCATATCATGCATGGGCATATAGAAGAGTGAAAAGAAATACCCAACATGTTAAGCATAGACATTGCACTTTTGCTATGCCGAAGCATACAGATGTCTTTGACACTGCACTTTTGCTATGCCGAAGCATACATGTGTTATATTATGATATGCGGACAACAGTAGTGAGATGGTTATTTATGCATTTCTCTTAGGATTTTCTAGTCCTACCCGTCAAAAAGAGTGATACGAGTGTTAAGTTCAAGAGATAACTTAATCTTACTCATCACAAACAAGAGCCATAAAGCTCACTTGCTTAGTTGTGCATAGAGATGCTCATCTAAGCTATAAAAGATACAAAGTTTAGAAAACTTTGTTTCAATGGCCATCCAAGGTACACAAGTACCAATGTACACAAACACACACTGTTTTTGTATTTTTCAATTTTTATTTATTTATTTTTACATCAAAAACAAAATAAACAAAACTGAAAATAAACAAACAAAAACATGTTATCAAAGCAAAGCATAAAACTAGACTGACTCAAAAAAATACAAAACACACAAGTAATGCAACAAACAAAAACAAGAAGATAGAAGAAAGTGATAAAATCACTTAGAGTCCTTTTTCTTCCACACTTTGGAAGAACCTTTCCTTTGATTGAACCCTTGAACCGACGGTGAGGGGGAAGAATTGAAACCGTTCAAGTTCGAAAGGAACATGAGGGCTTTCAGAAGATCTCCAAGAGGAGCAAGAGAGGATTGAAGCTGATTTTGGCTTCCAGATGCTATCATGCCGTTGCTCTGTTGAGTGGCTAACCACTTACAGTAATTTGGTCGTGTATGACCGGCAACTCCACAATGATGACAAAGATGCTGCTTCTTCTATTTAGGCTTTTGAGAGTTAGCCTTCTTAGCCCTAGGGTTTTTAACATCTTTCTTATCTTGCTTAGGGGGTGCTCCTAAGATAGATTTACCCTTGTCTAGGTTCTCACTAGCTAATTCAGTTTTAACATCAGTGTTCTCAATTTCAGTGTTATTAGTAGGAGAAACAAAAGCAGTAGCACTAGTAGAAGCAGTATTAAAGGAAGAAATACCGTACCCTAAACCTGTTCGATCTGAAGCAAATTTCTGATTGCTGAGCATTTCATCAAGCTTTGCACTTGAAGTCCTCTCCAATTGAGCTCTGACTTGAAACAGCTCCGCTTCAAGCTTGTTGGTCTTTTCAGCCAAGAAATTGTTTTCGAACCTCAGCGCTCCAATTGTTTGATTAGCTTCATCAAACTTTGTGGAAAGCTCTTCACGATCAAGTTCCACATCACTGAGCTTCTTGGTGGCCAGCCTATACAGTTTCTCACGCTTCTCAGAGAGCTTGTATAATTTCTCATAGGCTGAATGGATATCATCTTGATCATCCATCTTCTCACACTTAGAATCCACCAATTCTTCTTCTTCTTCCATTTTTTCAACAATCCCTTCAATAGGATTGATTATGGTAGTGAAGGCATTCAAGATTCTGTCATCTTCATCGTTGGAATCATCCTCAAGCTCAGTGTCACTCAAGGTTGCAGCAAGTGCCTTACTCTTCCCAATGCTCTTGAGATATGTGGGGCATTCTTGCTTCATGTGACCAAATCCGTGACATCTAAAACACTTTGGTCTTGCAGGAATAGTGTACTGACTGCCTTCCTTAGCATCCTTTTTCTCTCTGTCTTGGCCCTTAGACTGAAAAGAACTGGATTGCCTGCGGTCATTGTCGAAGTTCCTCCCATTTGCATTCTTCATAAACTTCTTGAACTGTCTTGTAATGTAGGACTTCATCTTGGAATCTTCATCATCGGAAGACTCATCTGTGTCACTGCTCTTTGCCTTCAAGGCCATGCTCTTGCCTTTACCCAACTTGCCAATCCTAGATAGTCCTAGTTCATAGGTCTGTAAGTTTCCAACCAGCTCAGTCAAAGGAATCTTATCAATATCTTTTGATTCTTCTATTGCCGTAATCTTGGCATGGAATCTCTCAGGTAGAGATCTGAGCACTTTCTTCACAACCTTGAGTTCAGGAATAGTTTCCCCAAGATTAAAGGCTAAATTCACTATGTCTTTGAGCTTGGCATAGAACTCATCGAACGTCTCATCCTCCTCCATCTTTATTTCTTCAAAGCTTGTAGTGAGCCTTTGAAACGTTGAATCCTTGACAGCCTTTGTACCCTCATAGGTTGTCTGAAGGATGGTCCATGCTTCCTTTGCAGTTTTAGTAGAGGATATCTTCTTGAACTCCTCATTGGTGACTGCGCTAAATAGGGCATTCAACGCTCTGCTGTTGAAGTTTGCCGCCTTGATCTTGGCTTCATCCCAATCGGCCAGCGCTTCCTTTAGCTTAGTCCAGCCAATCTCTACAGCTTGCCACACTTTTTCATCTAAAGACTACAAGAAAGCTCTCATGCGTACTTCCCAGTATGCATAGTTAGTGCCATCAAATAAAGGAGGTATGATTAATTATTGTCATTTATCCATGACAAACAAGGGTCAATGGATCAACACAACAAAGATTAAACCTAATCAGAGTGTGCCTGCTCTGATATCACTTGATAGGCCAAAAAAGTATTAACCCCTTGTGATTAATTAACCAATTAATTTAGCTAAGTATATTAATTAAGTCAATTAACATGCAAATGCGTGGTAGCACAAACAAATTACCAAATAACTAAATATGCAGCGAAAATTAAATGACACAGTGATTTGTTTACGAATGGGGAAAACCTGATGGCAAAAACCCCACTGGGTGATTTTCAGGTCACCTCTATTGAAACTCCACTATTATCACAACAAGCGGTTACAAGTAAAGTGTTAGGACATATGTAGTTCACTCATTAAGAAAATATGTCATTCTTTTATATAATTGGCTAATCCTTTTGACAAAACGCACTCTACTTGTAATTGGGTAGTTCTAGGTGTTTTTAATACTTCAAGAAACAAGGTTTCAAGATCAAGTGTTGAAGTCATCAAGTCTGTCCAAGAAAAACAAGCTAAGAGTGCAAATTCATTAAAGCTCGACAGTGTCTTGACAACTGCATCTATCGAGCTTAAGTAAGCTGTTCAAGCCCGTAAGCTCGACACCTTCTATCTGTTGAGGCTTATGAAAATCAGAATTCTGATCTGATTTCTTGGGATCCGTGAATATATCTTTGGGCCTTCTTTTCTCCTATCCCTAGACATATAAAAGGATTGTTTTTAGGGCCGTCAAACTGTACATAAGTTGCACAAGCATTGAGAAAACTCTGTTGGAGCAAATTGTGACCAAAGACGAAGTTCTTGCCCTAGTTCATCTCTTCTGAAGAAGTTGCTGTGTATTTGCACCTTTGGGTTTTGTGACCAAGCATCTTCTTGATCTTCATCGTGTAGGATGAACTGAAGAACTTTGCAGCCAACCTCTCTTTCAGTTGGTGTTTGAAGTCGCGTACTGGGATCTGCGCATTGGTTAGTCACGTACTTGGGAGCCATGCATCAAAGGGGGAACTGTCACTACAGAATAAGTCCAATTGAGTATTGGGGGTAAGGGTTCAACTGTAGGTTGGTAAGGTACTTGGGATTCCTTTACTTGTAACCGCTTGTTGTGATAATAGTGGAGTTTTGGGAGTGGTGACCTGAAAATCACCCGGTGGGGTTTTTGCTGTAAGAGTTTTCCCCATTCGTAAACAAATCGTCGTGTCATTTAATTTCCGCTGCATATTTAGTTTATTGGTGATTTGTTTGTGCTTCCACGCGTTTGCATGATTAATTGATTAATTAATAACTTGGCTAATTAATTAATTGGTTTAATCACAAGGGGTCATTCAGTTTGTGGCCTATCAAATGGTATCAGAGCAGGCACACTCTGATTAGGTTTAATCTTTGCTGTGTTGATCCATTGACCCCTGTTTGTCATGGATAGAGGACAGTCATTAATCATACATCCTTTATTTGATGGCACTAACTATGCATACTGGAAAGTACGCATGAGAGCTTTCTTGCAGTCTTTAGATGAGAAGGTGTGGCAAGCTGTAGAAATTGGCTAGACCAAGCCAAAGAAAGCGCCAGCCGAATGGGATGAAGCCAAGATCAAGGCGGAAAACTTCAACAGCAGGGCATTGAATGCGTTTTTCAGTGCGGTCACCAATGAGGAGTTCAAGAAGATATCCTCAACTGAAACTGCTAAGGAGGCGTGGACCATCCTCCAGACAACCTATGAAGGAACAAAGACTGTCAAAGATTCAAAGCTTCAGAGGCTCACTATAAGCTTTGAAGAAATTAAGATGGAGGAGGATGAGTCGTTTGATGAGTTCTATGCTAAGCTCAAGGACATAGTGAACTCAGCTTTCAATCCTGGGGAAACCATCCCTGGACCCAAGATTGTGAGGAAAGTGCTCAGATCTCTACCTGAGAGATTCCATGCCAAGATTACAGCGATAGAGGAATCAAAGGATATTGACAAGATTCCTTTGACTGAGCTGGTTGGAAACTTGCAGACCTATGAGATAGGGTTATCTAGGATTGGTAAGTCGAGTAAAGGCAAGAGCATGTCCTTGAAGGCTAAGAGCAGTGATACAGATGAGTCTTTCGATGATGAAGATTCCAAGATGAAGTCCTACATTACAAGGCAATTCAAGAAATTTATGAAGAATGCCAATGGAAAGGGCTTTGACAAGGATCGCAGGCAATCCAGTTCTTCTCAGTTTAAGAGACAAGACAAAGGGAAGAAGGATGCTAAGGATGGCGGTCAGTACACTGTTCCTGCAGGACCAAAGTGCTTTGGATGCCATGGATTCGGTCACATGAAGCATGAATGCCCCACATATCTCAAGAGCATTGGGAAGAGTAAGGCACTTACTGCAACCTTGAGTGACACTAAGTCTGAAGATGATTCCGACAATGAGGATGACGGAATCTTAAATGCCTTCACTGCCACAGTCAATCCTACTGAAGGGATTGTTGATGAAGTGGAAGAAGAAGAAGAGTTGGTGGATTTTAAGTGTGAGAAGATGGATGATCAAGATGATATCCATTCAGCCTATGAGAAACCGTACAAGCTCTCTGAGAAGCATGAGAAACTGTATAGTCTGGCCACCAAGAAGCTCAATGATGTGGAACTTGATCGTGAAGAACTTTCCACAAAGTTTGATGAAGCTAATCAAACAATTGGTGCACTGAGGTTTGAGAACAATTTCTTGGCTGAAAAGGCCAAGAAGCTTGAAGCGGAGCTGTTTCAAGTTAGAGCTCAATTGGAGAGGACTTCAAGTGCAAAGCTTGATGAGATGCTTAGCAATCAAAAATCTGCTTCAGATCAAACAGGTTTAGGGTATGGTCCTTCTACTAGTGCTACTGTTTTTGTTTCTCCTGCTAATAATATTGAAATTGAAAACACTGGTGTTAAAACTGAATTAGCTAGTGAGAATCTAGACAAGGGTAAATCTACCTTAGGAGCACTCTCTAAGCAAGATAAGAAAGATGTTAAAAACCCTAGGGCTAAGAAGGCTAACTCTCAAAAGCCAAAACAGAAGAAGCAGCATCTTTGTCATCATTGTGGAGCTGCCAGTCATACACGACCAAATTGCTATAAGTGGTTAGCCACTCAACAGAGCAACAGCATGATAGCATCTGGAAGCCAAAATCAGCTTCAATCCTCTCTTGCTCCTCTTGGAGATCTTCTGAAAGCCCTCATGTTCCTTTCGAACTTGAACGGTTTCAATTCTTCCCCCTCACCGCCTGTTTAAGGGTTCAATCAAAGGAAAGGTTCTTCCAAGGTGTGGAAGAAAAAGGACTCTAAGTGATTTCATCACTTTCTTCTATCTTCTTGTTTTTGTTTGTTGTATTACTTGTGTGTTTTGCATTTTTTTTTTTTTGAGTCAGTCTAGTTTTTGCTTTGCTTTGATAACATGTTTTTATTTGTTTATTTTCAGTTTTTTTATATATATTTTTTTGATATAAAAATAAAAAAAAAAAAAATTGAAAAATACAAAAACAGTGTGTGTTTTGTGTACATTGGTACTTGTGTACCTTGGATGACCATTGAAACAAAGTTTTCTAAACTTTGTATCTTTTGTAGCTTAGATGAGCATCTCTATGCACAACTAAGCAAGTGAGCTTTGTGGCTCTTGTCTGTGATGAGTGAGATTAAGTTATCTCTTGAACTTAACACTCATATCACTCTTTTTGATGGGTAGGACTAGAAAATCCTAAGAGAAAGGCATAAATAACCATCTCACCACTGTTGCCCGCCAATCATAATATGACACCTGTATGCTTTGGCATAGCAAAAGTGCAGTGTCAAAGACACTTGTATGCTTCGGCATAGCAAAAGTGCAGTGTCAAAGACATCCGTATGCTTTGGCATAGCAAAAGTGGAATGTCTATGCTTAACATGTTGGGTATTTCTTTTCTCTCTTCTATATGCCCACGCATGATATGCTTAAAAGAAAATATGCAAAGAAAATAAAAAGCAAAAAGATTAAAATGCTTTAATTATGATTGCATGCATGTTTTCTAGGAGATGTGGGAGTTATAGGATGTACCTCAAAGGTGATAGTCCCCATCAAACAGTTATGATTGTGTGCGAGTTAAAGTTATTTTCTTATATCTCAGATCATTATAACATGTATACACATATGCAATCTTGCGATGTTTTTCACACACAACACGCAATATTCTTTGCTACTCTTGATACATGTGCAGGTACAATGTGATTTGGCCATCACAAGTGTTTACATATGCTAATGTATGCTTACTAAACTGTCTTGACTTGTTTTTGAAATATAAAATTGGTTAGACTTGTTTAGTGTGTGTGTGTGTGTTTCTGAGGATCCATATGCTTAAAATGTTTAATGAGAGATGATTTTGAGAGCTTAATATGTTGATTGGATCATTGGTTGATGTTCATTTTGGATTGCATTCATATCTGTTTTTTTCACTTTTCGAAAAACTTTTTTCAAAAGCAAGCTCGACAACTCCTCGATACCTAGCTATTTGTCGAGCTTCTCAAGCCTTCCTTTATCGCAATCTCGATACCTCCTCGACACCCGATGGATCGATCGAGAAAGTTTCTGTCTTCTTGATATCTTCTCAACACCTGGTGGATCGATCGAGCTTTTGTTCTTGGTTCTGGTGTTCATTCCTCGACACCTCCTCGACACTTGTAGCTGTCGACGTGCATTTTCTCGACACCTTCCTTGACAGATGTCTCAACACCTCTCGATACCTCATGGTATGATCTCTTTTCTCTTCATTCTTCATGCATTTCATGTTTTGAATCTTAGGTTTTGGGGTTTTTGAAAAATTTTGGGGTTTTTCAAAATTAATGAGTTTTTCTTGAAATTTTGGGATGGGTTTTCCTTTAAATGTGTTCAAAATGTCATACATTGCATCACATTTGCATTAGAATGGTATTTTCATGCATTTAGATGTGTGAACTATGTTTGTGTGCTGGTAGGTTTGGATTGGGCTGAGCCCATGATGAAATTTCTTTTGCATGTCACATGTTCATGCATCCCCATGCATACGTACTTTCTATTCAATATATTTGATATATTTGAATTGCTTTGGGACTTTTCTGATTGTCTCTTTCTCTCTCTCTCTCTCATTCTATTTACGTTAGTAGTGTCTATGGCACCTAAGCGTAAATCTACTCCGGCTCGGAACCCTCTGCGTTCTGGAGCTTCTTCATCTTCTGATTCTGCTCCTCGTAATCTTCGGTTCCATGATGATGATGCCCACAAGGCATTTTTGGAGAACTTTTCTAGACGAGGTGTTCATTCGGAACGCCAAGTCATTTTGGCGGACTTCGCCGACACTGACCTTCCCTCTGTCATTCACAGTAGGGGATGGGAGTCACTGTGTGACGTCCCGGTCACATGTCCTCTCGTGCTCATTCAAGAGTTTTACTCCAACATGCACGGGATTGATCGTTCAGTACCTCTCTTTTTCACTCGCGTTCGAGGTACGCGCATTCCTGTCACACCGCAGCTAGTTGCGGATGTGCTTAGGGTTCCTAGGATAGAGTTTCCTGACTATCCTTCTTGTGATCGTCTGAGGACTGTGTCCAAAGATGAGCTCATTTCTGCTTTCTGTGAGTGCCCTTCGGAGTGGGGTGAGCGTCAGTACACATCATGTCGGCCTTTTGCTAAAGGTCCTAGATTCCTAAACATGGTGATGACTTTTGTACTCTATCCACTTTCTCACTACAACTCCATCACAGAGCCTCGTGCTCGATTTTTGTTATCCCTCCTTGAACATCTTACCATAGATTTTCCTTCTCATTTCATTTTGTCTATCATAGATGTTCATTTGGATGCAGCGACCCATGATAAGCTCATCTTTCCTTCTGCTATCACAAGGATTCTACGCCATTCTTCCATTCCTTTTCCCGTGCCCAACCCTTTCACCTTCATGTGTGCCATAGATGCCGCTACCGTAAAACGTAGTGAGGCTTAGTTTAGGTCGAGACAGTAGGATTCCACTCCTCCCTCCCGTTCAGCTCCATCCGGATCTGCTCCTTCTACATCTGCTCCTTCTTCCTCTTTGAGCGATGTTTCACTTGGAGACATCATGGCGCAACTGCAGCGCATGGATGCTCGCCTCGATACACTCTCCACTGAGTTGTATCAGGTGAATATTCGTGTTGGTCGTATTGCACGACGGCAGGCGACCATGGGTAGTTTTGCTCCTGAGGCTACTCCTTCACCACCTCCTCCAGCGGCTTCTGTTTCTGAGGATGATGATGACGAGGACGATGATGCTTCGGATGATGATGATGGAGATGCTAGCTCTACTGATGAGATGTCTACTTGACACTCTACCCTTTGTCACTCGTGACAAAAAGGGGGAGTAGTTTTGGGGATATGAAAGTAGTCATCTTAGGGGGAGAGTTAGTATAGGACATTTTTGTTAGGGGGAGTGTTGATACTTGAGGGATGTAGTGAGGATATGATGTATCTTTTCTTTTCTTACTTTTTAGATACATTGTTCTTGTATATGAGGTCTTGTGACCAGTTTTACATACATTGTACTTATATTCATTATATGTGGATGTATGTTTCTTTCACCTATCTCTACATGTGTTGTTTCTTTTCTATCTTTATACAAATGATTCTTATATTTGTATGCAATCTATTATTTCTGCTTCACACAAGATGCCTTGATGAGTTTTGTTTAAAGTGTTTCAGAAATACAGGTTGTCAAAGTCTACTTACCATAAACTCTTTTCTTGCAAAGTTTTTCAAGGGTTTGTGTTAGGATAGATTTTATTGTATTCAACAAGTGAATATGAGTTGAGTGATTTATGACTTCTCTCATATGTTCATTTGTTTGCTGTGGTTTTGTCACAAATTGCCAAAGGGGGAGATTGTTAGGACATAACGCACTCTACTTGTAATTGGATAGTTCTAGGTGTTTTTAATACTTCAAGAAACAAGGTTTCAAGATTAAGTGTTGAAGTCATCAAGTATGTCCAAGAAAAACAAGCTGAGAGTGCAAATTCATTAAAACTCGACAACTGTCTCGACAGCTGCATCTATCGAGCTTAAGTAAGCAGTTCAAGCCCGTAAGCTCGACACCTGCTCGACAGCTTCTCGACAGCTTCTATCTGTTGAGGTTTATGAAAATCATAATTCTGATATGATTTCTTGGGATCCGTGAATATGTCTTTGGGCCTTCTTTTCTCCTAATCCTAGACATATAAAAGGATTGTTTTTAGGGCCGTCAAACTGTACACAAGTTGCACAAGCATTGAGAAAACTCTGTTGGAGCAAATTGTGACCAGAGACGAAGTTCTTACCCTAGTTCATCTCTTCTAAAGAAGTTGCTGTGTATTTGCACCTTTGGGTTTTGTGACCAAGCATCTTCTTGATCTTCATCGTGTAGGATGAACTGAAGAACTTTGCAGCCAACCTCTCCTTCAGTTGGTGTTTGAAGTCGTGTACTGGGATTCACGCATTGGTTAGTCACGTACTTGAGAGCCGTGCATCAAAGGGGGAACTGTCACTACAGAACAAGTCCAATTGGGTATTGGGGTAAGGGTTCAACTGTAGGTTGGTAAGGTACTCGGGATTCCTTTACTTGTAACTGTTTGTTTTTATAATAGTGGAGTTTCGGGAGTGGTGACCTGAAAATCACCTGGTGGGGTTTTTGCCGTAAGAGTTTTCCCCATTCGTAAACAAATCACCATGTCATTTCATTTCCGCTGCATATTTAGTTTATTGGTGATTTGTTTGTGCTTCCACATGTTTGCATGATTAATTGATTAGTTAATAACTTGGCTAATTAATTAATTGGTTTAATCACAAGGGGTCATTCAGTTTGTGGCCTATCATAAAGGAATCCCAAGTACCTTACCAACCTACAGTTGAACCCTTACCCCAATACCCAGTTGGACTTATTCTATAGTGACAGTTCCCCCTTTTGATGCACGGCTCCCAAGTACATGACTAACCAATGCGTGGATCCCAGTACGCGACTTCAATCACAAACTGAAAGAGAGGTTGGCTGCAAAGTTCTTCAGTTCATCCTACACGATGAAGATCAAGAAGATGCTTGGTCACAAAACCCAAAGGTGCACATACATAGCAACTTCTTCAAGAAGAGATGAACTAGGGCAAGAACTTTTTCTCCGGTCACAATTTGCTTGAACAAAGTTTGCTCAATGCTTGTGCAACTTGTGAACTATTTGACGGCCCTTAAAACAATCATTTTATATGTCTAGGGTTAGGAGAAAAGAAGGCCCATAGACACATTCACGGATCCTAAGAAATCAGATCATAATTCTGAATTTCTTAAATCTCGATAGATAGAAGGTGTCGAGAAGCTGTCGAGTAGGTGTCGAGCTTACGGGCTTGAGACAGCTTTCTTTAAGCTTGATAGATGCAGCTGTTGAGCCAGCTGTCGAGCTTTAATGAATTTGCACTATCAGCTTGTTTTCTTGGACAGACTTGATGACTTCAACACTTGATCTTGAAATCTTGTTTCTTGAAGTATTAAAAACACCTAAAACTACCCCATTACAAGTAAAGTGCATTTTGTCAAAGGATTAGCCAATTACATAAAAGAATGACATATGTTCTTAATGAGTGAACTACATATGTCCTAACAAGATTCTTCAAGGAATAACACCGGTAGAAGATATGAGAGAGCTTTTTGGGTACAAAACCCTAGATACAAAGAAGGCACACTCTTCTCTCTCTAAAAAGCCTTATTAAAAACGTACTTAGGGTTTCCTTTATATACTAGAAGAAGTAGATCTGAAACCCTAATCCTTTTTGGGCTTGAACTGCTGTTGGGCCTAATTAAATTTTTGAAGATACGACTCTCAATCGATCAAGCCTATCTCTTGATCGAACGAACCAAGCAAATTCTGAAATCTTCTTTCTGCAGCTTACTTGTTCTTGAATCTTGACTTGAATCACCTTGAGCATTGTCTAATAATACCTATAAACTCTAGGATCTATATTTAGACAAGTTTGTGTTCACGATTTGCCAATTGTTCTAAACTTTTAGAACCTAACAATCTCCCCCTTTGAAAATTTGTGACAAAACTTACATACAAAATGAAATGCTCAAATACAAGAACAACCCAATAAAATAAAATGCCCAATTCCATCACAAATCCCAATCTAAGACTCCTAACCTAGAAGTTGCAAGAAGAGGTAAAAGATCTTAATCAGAATGTACTTGTCTTTCTTGAAACCACTCAAAAGAACTCATCACTGCATGTATGGAAAGAAAGACATATAAACAATAAATAATCAAACTAAAGCAAATAACAAATATGCAAACCAACTCTCCCCATAAGTTAGATACATCAAAAAAAAAAATTTCTCCCCCTTTCAAAAACAATTTCAATTCCCCCTAAACAAAACAAATAGGATTCCCAAGTTTCGTCTATTTCTCCCCCTTTTTGTCACGTATTGACAAAGACAACTTAAACAAAGAGTAAACAGAAAACATATGCAACAAATGTCAAGAGAAAATAGAGAGTTAAGGGAACACATAACAATTCAACTCTATAGAAAATAGAGACAACTCCCCTATGAACAACAAAAGTTAAAAACAAGCTTCTCCCCCTATAAAAATAGGAAAAACAAAACAAGTTTTTGAAAAAACAGTTTGGGGAAAAATTTAGGAGGTGGGGGAAAAGTAAAAACACACAAACCTAACTTTAAAAAAATTGAGGATTCACTTGAAGAAAAATAATCTCTCTTTCAATATATGCAAGCTTGACACTATGTGACCCATAAACAGATGGTCTTTTGAACTCAAATCAAGTAGAGAAAATATTTAAACAATTATTATCCATCATATCTCAAAAAAAATATTTTCCTCAGTTCACACATAAAAAATAGCATATACTAAAATGTACAGAACTCAAAAATTAATCAATCAATTTTTAAATCAAGTTGAGTACCCAATTTAGCAAAGTGTATGCATGTTATGTGTGAAAACAATGAGAGATATGACTACAAAACTACAAGATGGATATTGGAAAAAAAAAAAAAAAAAAAAAAAAAAACAATGCAATGCATAACATAAATGATGCATGAAAAACATTTTGGTCAAAAACTTAAAAACTGAAATCTTTTTAGTTTCAATCGGTCGAGCATCGATCGAATACCAATCGAGTCAGGCAGAAGCTAGACTTGAAAAATCTGAAAATTTTCGATTGATCGAAAATCACACTCGATCGATCGAAATTATGAAAAATTGCAGAAGATTATGCAAAAACTACTCAAACCAAGGAATTTCATAAATGAAATGCATGAGAATGAGTTTAAATGTTTTTCAAAAACATGTGTTTTCAACCTAGAACTTCAAAATAAGGTTTTTAATCATTAAAAACACAATTTTTGCCAACCCTTAAACATATTTTACATCAAACACCATAGAAAACATAATCTTGGATGGCCAAACTAGATTGTGTACTAAGTTTAGCAAAGAATAACTTGTGAAGTGTGTGCAACTAGTAAAAGCATGACATACATGTGAGGTGATATGTAGATAGTAATCAATCATAATTTCTACATTATTCATCACATAAGTTTGAAAGTGACTATCACCTAAAGAGTTACATCATATAACTCCCACATCTCCTAGAAAACAAGCTTGCAATCATGTAGTTTTTTTTTTGTTTTTTTATTTTAGCCTTATAGTGTACATGCATTTTTTATTTCTTTGCCTTTTTTTTTTAATTATTATTTTAAGGCTACGCCTTATTTTCTTTTTGTGCATGTGCTACACTTTCTCGAGCACAAAATCTTATGATATGCACTAAAGTGTTCATGATTGGCTAGTAAACAGTAGTGAGATTATTATTTATGTCTTTCTCTTAGGATTTTTTAGTCCTTACAATCAAAAGAAATGTGACTTCAAAATCAAGAGCATGTGATTAAAAACTATAAACAACTCACACAAATAGGCACTACATAGCACAAACTAGCAAAGTGAATAAAAATAAGCTCATCCAAGCTAAACAAGGTACATAGTCATGAAGTGCAAATTTCATAGGCCAATCTCAACTAAACATTTATGATGTGTAATGCAAATCAAAAACAAAATCTTTTTGGAAATTTAAGTTTTTTGAGGAATCTAACCCTCCAAAATAACAGCTTTCATTATGTAAGGTTGAATTTAATCAACCATTGTATTGGCTTTATTCCGTGCCAAATTTGCTTGTAATTTAGCAATTAGTAACCCTGTATTTAGGTGGGAATCATGTAAGGGTAGTGAGTGAGAGAGTGTGAAGAAATGCTCAAGATTGTGCAAGATGCAGGGATTCGCGGCTTGGACTAGCAGGTGACTCGCGACTGGCAAGCCGCCAAATGCAGCACACGAGTGAAGCGTGCGAGAAGATGAACAGTCGCGCCAGCTGGAGCACTACAGGACAAAAAGTCCAGCCTGGCCGTTCTGTTATCTCGCGGCTTGAACTCGCGACTCAGCCAAGTCGCGAGGCCAAGCCGCCAGACCACCCTGTTTGGGAAAAACTGTCTCTTCGCATTCCCTTCTCACCCAAGTATAAATACCCCTTAAACCCATGAAATGTAGAGAGCTTCCAGAGAGAATTTTAAGAGAGAAACCCTAGAGAAAAACAAGATTGATTCATCCACAATCTTCACATAGAGACTCTTCAAATTCCTCTACTCTCATCCTCTCCATTGTTACATCCTTGAGAGGTTCTTACCCAAATCCTTTTCTCACCATACCCACATCTATGAGAAGGCTTTTTGGTGCTTTGGGAAGTAGTTAAGAAGGGACCAATGGTTATTGGTTGATGCTATGGGTTATAGCGGAATCCGGTAAGCTAGAAAAGACAAAGGTTCGGCGTAACCTCGTTGGAGTAAGAAACTTAGAGGGCTTAGGTACCTGGGTAGATTAGGCTTGGAGGGTCTATTACTGTTCATGTATCCCAATTTCATTTTCTAGTGGATTATTGACCGCTTGGAGGGTGGTGGAGAGGTTTTAAGGTGTTGTCCTTGTGCTTGCATCTCTCTATTTCATATTGCGCTTTATGCAATGATTACGGAGTGCTCCATGAGCATGAGCAGTATGAGGACAACACCGATCTGCTAGATTATGATAACTATGCAGATACATATTAACAAGACAGACAGATGGGTTTTTTGATGGGTTTTCCCGGACAGACAATGACAACAGATCACTATTCACTGAAGACAGATTACTATTCACCAGACACAACAGACAGATCACTATTCACTAGCATGCCTCCTGACAGATAAGGAATTCAGAAAAAGACAGAACAGATTTTAAGTTACTGTTTAAGATTCTACTGATAGATTAACTTGGTTTCACTTTACCTAACTCAGGTTACTTTTGAAGCTTACCGTGGTTCATTTCACTTATAAAAGGCAGACTCCGAAGATAGAAGACAGGTCCAATTCTCAAGTCCAAACTTTAGGTTCAAGTTTTAGAAAGCCTTTGTAATAGCTCTTTCCCTTTCTCAGAAAGACTTTTGTAATCCTTTTCTCTTGTAATCTTGTAACTCTTCCCTCAGACAGAACCTTGTAACCCTTTAGTTTCAAAGACAGTTTTACTTTGTAATCTTGTAACTCTCCAGACAGTTTATTTTCAAAGCTTGTATCAGAAAGAAGTTTATTTTCAAGAAAGAAGTTTTATTCAAGTAAGATTTTATCAGTTTCAGTTTTATATATTCCATACTCTGTTTTAACTTATTTTGAATATATCTATTTTGCTATTTTCTTCTTTATCATCTATTTTATCATTGTTTAGGCTAAAAAATCAAATAGAAAGAGAAAAAAAGTATGCTAAAAAAGACTTAGGAACCTTTTGTGAGCAATACGGCTTTGAACCATTGATTGCTCCATCTAGGAAAAGAACAAAAGAAAAGAGAGATACGGATAGATACAAGAATAATAATAGAAGATATCATAGAGGTAGAACTAAAGAAAAGAACGAAGAGTCCAAAAGAAAGAAAAGTGACAGATATAAAGATATTACTTGCTTTAAATGCGGAAAAAAAGGACACACTAGTAGATACTGTAACTTTCAAAGAAAGATAAATAAACTTGACTTATCAGGAAAAATAAAAGGTAAATTAATGAGTATATTAGGACAGACTGATAGTGATGAGACAGATAATGGAATTCATCAGATAGATAATTGCGATATTACCTCATCATCATCAGACACTTCTTCAGATAATGGGAAAATTAAATTATGTAATTGTAATAATCCTGATAACTGTTATTGTAAAAGAAAATTAAAAATAAGTGTTTTAACTAAACAAGAAGATATAATAATGGACTTAATAGACAAACTTTCAGATTCACAGTCTAGGAAGGATTATTTATCTAAATTGAAAGAATCCCTGGCCCAAGTTGACACATTCGAAAACAATTCAGTTATTTTCAATAGACTCTATCGACAGACATAAAGAAAAATATGCATTTTTACATATTGGTTTAGTTCAGGTAGCTGTAAAACCATTAACAAGAGAAGCTTTAAATGCAAGTGTTTCATGAAAGAAGGCTCAGAACCTTTAGCTATTGTTTATAGGATTTATTATAAACTTATGAAAACCATTTTAGACCCTCAATCTATAGTTGAACCTTCCCCAAAAGGACAAACTCTCCTCCTGCAAGCCTCTACCCCAAACACTAGACTGCGTGTACCTCAACAGATACAATAGAAGGATATAACCCTTCCTGAAAGATGGCAACTAGAGGCCATTGCTCCTGCACCAAAGATAGAAAACACTGAACCAGATTTTATAGCCCAAAAGACAGATGGTACAGTTATTATTTCTTTCAATAGTAATGATAGACACACTGACAGCCTCATAAGACCCAGAAGTTTTACAGGCAGAAAGACTCCTATGACTCCTATGATGTTTACCCCTAGAAGCTCCTTTTCCTCTAGGACACCTTTCTCTGACTCCAGACCTTTACCTCCCCAAAATCTCCCTCCATTTATACATCTTCCACCTATAAACACCAATAGAACCCCAGTAAAGACTGAACTAGCCTATTATCCAACAGAAACCACACAACCAACCCCCAATGTTCATCAAGCCCTTTATGAGCCCCAACCTCAACCTGATTCTCCTACCCACACAGATATATTAGGATTTACAGATGATAGACAAATTAATGTTTTGGCTAAAGAATTTGTTTTAGATAAAGAATTATTAAAATATGACTACCTAAAACCTGAAAATAGTGATAGAAAAAACCAATTTTTTAAAGAATATAATGAACACAATAAATGAATTAATGGAAATATTTAAATTTAGTCAAAAAGAGATGATAACAAGTAATTTATTTGTCTAAAAAATACAAAATCTATTCATTTGGGCAGAATTTATCATTTCATTTTAATTCAAACTATAAGGGACAAATATAACAATTGAAAGTTTGTAAACAAAATTATGATGTGCTGATTTGTGCTGTTATTTGATTTTGGGTTGGGCTGATATGTGATGTCAAGGTGAGCAAAAATATTTTTTAAGGGTAAATTAAACTAATAAAAAAATATTTTATATATATATATATATATACACACACATATATGATTTTTTTTTTCCAAGTTAGAACATGATGTAGAGCTGCCCCTAATCACCCTCAAGGAATTTCTCCCTGTGTGTGGGTCCACCCAAAAAAATAGTTAGATATTAGAAGAAGTCTGGATACCCTCATTTATTAAAAAAAAAAAAAATGTTAGTGTAACCTAATCGATACTTGCCTCTTAGTCCTTTTTTTAACTAGCATGTAACGGACATATATAAGAACAACACGTACTACATATATAAGAACAAAAGCCCATCAAGGTAAAAAGAAGTTGAAGAAAAGAAGAGGATGTGTCGTTGATAATCTGGCGAAGCACAATCCGAACTACTCTTTTTAATCTATCTAGTCAACCTACAAATAAGTAAAAAAAAAAAAAAAAGGGTTACTAAAATGTTACGTTTGAATGCTTGAGTGAGCCCGAAAAAAAAAATCACAACGTTTTCTCAAAAATATTACAAATTTCTTTTCATGTTCTATGATTCTCAACATCCCAAAATAACATAAAATCAAAAAAGTAAATGACGATATAAAAAATTAGAAAAAAAAAAAAAATTGTTTAGGTTTTAACCAAGAATAAAAAGGAATAGAAATAAGGCAATGTAACTTTCTAACTCTTGAGTTCTCAGTGAACCCTGTATCACTCATAGTTCGTAGAAATCCAAAGTGACAATTTAACGTTGACAATGGCATGCCTTCAAAATGTGAGAATATGGACTCAAAAGTGTGTTACTTTTTGTGTTTATCAGCAACGAATATGATATTGAGTAAATGGCAAACAATACAAAATTAATTGGATTGCAATTTTTTTCTTTTTCTTCTTCCAAAAGAGCTTACAAATTTTCAAAATCAGAATAAAGTACATAATAAATGTACCATCTCTATCTCAAACACACGTGTTTTTCAATTCCTTGACATTATGTGTCTCTTAAGCATATATGATTAAAATTTTTTATGAAAAATAAGTGTAACGAAAATGCAAGAAGACGAAAAAATTAGCATCTAGCAATGAAAAGAAATGATACTGAGATCAATTTTCCATTATATCTTAAAGTGCTAATGAGTGCAACTGCAGATCTCCAATGTATATATGCAAGTCACTGGAAGTAGCATAGTGAATGACAGAAGATTTCAAATGTTTAGAGTTAGGGATACACCATATGTATATATTATCATAGGTATAGCAACTGTAGATACCGTGACTACTGTAAATCCATATTCCAAAGTAATAACTGTAGAATGGATTAGTAATAATTGATGCGTAAATCCAACTCAAATCCATCAACAATAAATGGTATGAAACTCTTTGCATCAAACTAAGTTTTGCTAAGTGCTCGTTTGTTTTAGCTTTTTAGAAGCTGAAACGCACATTTTGAAGAAAGCTGGAGGGAAAGCCCATTTGGTTCAGCATAAATGCAACTTTTTTGAAAAAGTTACGTTTTGGGCCAAGGCATAAAACGCGCAAGCCATTATGGAGCTCTAGAGGTCCATTTTACAAAAAGTCCATGCGCGTTCTGAAGCTATCCGTTGGGCTCTTCGGTCAATTACCAAATTACTCTTGATAAATCATCAGTTCTCACGCTGTCCCTCATTCCTCTCATCTCACCTCTCTGCTCTGCCCTAAAACCCTGAAGCTCACTCCTCACGCCTCTCATCTCTTCTCTGCTCTGCCCTCTCTGTGCTGCTACAAGCCTCTCCGTGGTAAGTCTCTCTTGCCTTTTGTCATCCATGAATCTTCTTCCTCTTCCTCTTCTTTCTTCGTCTTCTTCAACGCGCACTGATCTGTATTTTTTTATTTTTAATTTTGTTTATGTCTAATTTGATCTGAGAAATAAATTTTGAAGGTAGAGGTTTGATCAACAAAACACCAAGCAACACTGATCTGCTACCAAAAACCACCAGGTACCAACATTGATCTGAAATATATATATATATATATATATTTTTTTTTTATCGAGTGTGGGAAATTTTTTTTTTCGGATCTTGCATACTTTGTTCTTGCTAATGATCTATTTGTTCTCTTGCCGGGTATTGAAAAAATTTGTAGGTACATGCTTTGTAATTTTTTTTTCTTTTGTGGATGCTCTGTCTTTCTAAGTTATGTGATATCTGACAAAAAATCGGAATTGGGTATTATTGTGTTTGTTGATGATTGGTTTTATTGTATTTGTGAGCTTTGAGTATGTGATATCTGTCTTTGTGGATGCTCTATCTTTGAGTATGGATTTGCTTGTTGATGATTGGTTTTATTGTGTTTGTGAGCTTAGATCGATGATTAATTTTCTGGGCTTTGTTTGTTTTGTGAGAAATTTTTTGAAAAGATAGGAAATTTGGTCTTATACATGTGCTTATTGTTCTTAATCTGTCATTGATTTTAATGAAATTCTCTGGGTTTAGCTCATGTAGTTTTTTTTTTGTGAATCTTACTAAACAAGATCGGCTCTGATTTAGTTCATTAATAAATGTGTTAACTAGGATTCATTTGTGAATAACTTGCTCCTGAATTATTTGTATAAGGTTTTTCTACCACTTGGTGATGATGGATGGGTTCATTAGGTTGTGTGGTTGAGTATATTTTGGGGGAGTGGGGGTGTTGTCTGGGTGGACATGGATTTGAAAATTTATGGGTAAGCTGTAATGTAATTCGCTTTTCAACTATTGAAGTTGAAGGAATGAATAAGGATATGCATATAGCATATTGTATAGGGATTATTGACAGATTTATAATTTCAAGTATTAGATCATGTTTGTAACTAGTTCACTAGATTGGAATATTATGATTTCTATTTTTTGCATTTCTTATGGTTGGTTAACTTTATAGATGGGTAAAAACACCACTTCCAACCCCGAGGCAAAAAAGGCTAGAGCATTATGGGATGTTAATCCAACGTGGACAACTACTTTTTGTAACCTTTGTGTGGAACAGATTCAAGCCGGGAATAGATCAAAAGGTGCTGCCTTTAGTACCGAAGGTTGGACCAATTTGGTGACCAAATTTTGTGATGAGACCGGTCTAAACTATGATAAGGACCAATTAAAAAGTAGGTGGGATGTATTAAAAGGTGATTGGAGAGTGTGGGAACAATTGAGGAATCTTGACACAGGTTTAGGTTGGGATGCAGTGAAGGGAACGATTCATGCTAGTGATGATTGGTGGAAGCGGAAGTTGGAGGTGAGTTGAGTATTTTATTAATATGTAGTTAGTTGGAGATAGTTTTTTTATATTATTGTTATTTGAGTGAAATTACAATTACATTTTGTAGGAATTACCCAAAGCTAAAAAATTTCGAGAGAAAGGTCCACAGAATCTAGAACAACTTGATATAATGTTTAGGGATGTTGCAGCAACTAGAGTAGCTGCATGGGACCCTTCTTCAAATACACTCCCTCCAACAATGCCAAAGAGGGTGCTGGTGATTCAGATGGTAGCTTCGAATTTAAGGATGATCGATGTGACATGAGTTTAGAGGTTGATAGTTTGCAGCAAGGACATACTAGTCAATCACGTAGTTCAAGACAAAAGCGAACTAGTGAATCAATACCCTCACAGAAGAAAAAGAAGAAGATAGAAGGAGCTGCAATGTTGGACAATCGTATTAGTCAATTAAGTCAGAATAAGTCTGAAGGTACTTCTCGAGAGTCACCAAGTTCAATTGATAATGTCATGGCGATTGTGAAAGCACTTCCTGGAGTGGAAAGTACGTTTGTGGTTCAAGTTTCCTATATCTTACTAAAAAGGTCACGTAGGGAGATGTTCCTAACTTTCAAGGAGCCAGAGTCACAGCTGGAGTGGCTACAAGGAATGATTTTGAACCAAAAGAAGTGACCAACCTTATGTGATACTCTATATTAGCTTAGGACTAATATTAACTTTATGTTGTATTAGCTTACGACTAGTATTAGCTTTATGTTGTATTAACTTTAAACTAAGTTATATGATATTTAGTATTAGCTTTGGACTAATATATGTGTAATGTAAACACATTTGAAATTTTCATTACAGTGTTATGTACTTGATGTTCTGAATTGTCTTGGTATGCAACGTGTTTCCAGTCAAGTGGTTGGTTATGTACTTGATGGCATATTGGTATTACAAGAATATATGGTTAGGATATCATCTATCTACAATGTGAATGTGAATATAGAGTAACTTATACGGACCCATTGTTGCCTTTTGTTGCTTTGTTGATTATTATGTTGATTTATATTAAGTATTAGCAATGGTTGATTATTTGTTACTTTGTTATGTAGCCTAAACCAATATGGATGATTATAATGGTACTCATGAGAGTGGCCATTTTATGGAACTATTAATGGATGGGGATTACAGAAATTACTGTGATGATCATGATGCTGGTGATCATAACAATGCTGACAATAATTAAAATGGTGATAACAATGATGATGATGATGGTGATGATGGTGAGAGTCGTGACAGTGATTTTGATGATGATGATAGTAACGACGATTCTGATGAGGAGTTTTACCAACTTGTGGCAGTTACCTGTGAAGCAGTTGTGACATATTTCAATAAGTACATTAATAAGACTCCTTGTTATGATTTTGAACAAACAGGGTGGGCTTGGGTGAGACGTTGTATGGAAGGTAATGAGAAATTGTGTTACAACATGTTTAGAATGAAAAAGGAGGTGTTTCATAATTTGTGTCAAGTTTTACAACATGACTATGGACTTCAACATTCAAGGAATATAAGGTTAGAAGAGTCAGTGGCAATCTGTTTACTGATACTTGGTCATGGAACATGTAACCGAATGGTTCAAGAAATATTTTAGCATTCGGGTGAAACCATAAGTAGACATTTTGAGAAGATGATCACTCTGTTGGGTGCTCGCTTTGCAGCTGCATATGTAAAGCCTTCAGATTCAACTTTTAGTGAAGTTCCAACCAAAATAAAAGACCATCCAATTTATTGGCATCATTTCAAAGTATGTGTACTATTGTATATTTGAATAAGTGTTATTGTCTAAAAGATAATACAATGCTTGTGGGACTGAAAACTACTAATGTTTTTATTAGGATTGCATCAGTGCGATTGATGGCACACATGTGATAGCGATTGTACCTACTGAGAAGTCCATTCCATACTTTGGAAGAAAGGGATATCCAACCCAAAATGTGATGGCTGCGTGTGACTTTGATATGTTATTCACATTTGTTTTGCCTGGATGGGAAGGTGCAGCACATGACATCTCCATTTTTCTTGATACTATTTGTAAACAAAGTAACAACTTTCCACACCCACCACCAGGTTTGTAATTGGTTAATCAATTGTTCATTATAATGACATATTGTGTGTGTTAATACAATTGAATTTTTTTTTTCTATGGAAATATTATGTAGTTGATTCTGGATACCCAATGATGAAAGGCTATTTGGCACCATACAAAGGGATATCATACCATCTTCAGGACTTTCGAAGGAGAGGTGGAAGCCCTAGAACTAGACATGAAAAATTTAATCATGCTCACTCATCTCTTCGATGTGTGATTGAGCGCACTTTTGGTGTGTGGAAGAATAAATGGAGAATTATCAAAAACATGCCATCTTTTCCATTCCATATCCAAATACTTATTGTATCTACTACTATGGCTCTTCATAATTTTGTTAGACTAAATGATAGGGATGATAGGGGCTTTATAAATGCCAACCGAGATTCAATTTCTAGAAGAGAACATAATAGTGAAGCAAGTAGCAATTATAAGCAGAACTCAGGATCTTTAACAGACCCTACAATGGTGGTCTTCATGATTCCATTGCTAATTCCATTTGGGGGGATAATAATTAATAGTTGTCTTTTTTTTTTTATAATATCATGTAGTACAATTTAAACTTGGGTTATTAGCATGTATTTTATCATCTTTTTTACATTTTTGTGTTGTACAATTTAAACTTGGGTTATTGATATGTATTTTATATCTTTTTACATTTTTATGTAGTACAATTTAAACTTGGATTATTGGTGTATATTTTATCATCTTTTTACATTTTCATTTTTTGCTTCATGATGATGAAAATTATTTAGATTTAATTAATATTAATAAGAAGTCATTAATGGTAATAACAAATAATTATGACACTAAAAAAGAAAAATTGCCCAAACATTATTAAAATAATACCAATAATATATATATTTATTATTATTATTATTATTATTATTATTATTATTATTTATTAAGTATAAGAAGTAGTAGATTTAAGTATGAAATAAACTCACATCCAAAAAAAAAAAATGTATGAAATAAACTCCCTTATATATACTTTGTCATTTTTGGTAATTTATCCCTCAAACTGCCACTTTTATAAGTGCTAGCAAAATAGTCAATTTTTTCAAAAAGCACTTTTTAACAGCTTTTACCAAACACTCAGCTTTTTGAAAATGCACTTTTTCATTATACACTTTTACAAAAAGCTGAACCAAACTCACTCTAAGTTGTGTACCTATCACCACCATGCACCCTTGGTGCAGTGATCACTCCACTCCACAAGTATAAGTGCTTGTGGAGTATGAAGGGCAAGGGTCGATGTTCAAGTTTCTAGAAGTGAGCTTCACATACATATACACTTAGATTAGGCTATAGTAGAATTTCTATCTTGTATTAAAAAAAAAAATGTGTACTTGTCAAGACAAGACATTTATAGTTGTGTAGTTAATTAAAAGGAAACCAAAGAAAAATTAACAATGATGTAGTCATGTGAAATTAGGATTTATCCTCAAGAGTCAAGCAAAGTGTTAGGTTCTAAGACTTTAGGAACTAATGCATTAGAACTTCAATTTGTATTATGTTGGCAAACCATGATCAAAATATAGAGTCTAGGTTTAGGCTTGCTCAAAGATGTTTATTTGTAAAATTGGAATCGAGTGATTGCAGAATTTATTGGACTAAATCTGCAAGGCTCGATCGATCGAAAATTAGACTCGATCGATCAAACCACGTGCAGATGTATTGGGTTTCAAGTAAAACACTCCTAGTATATAAAGGAAACCCTAAGAACGTTTTTATAAGTTTTCTAGAGAGATTAGAGTGCATCTTGTGCCTCTTTTGTAGATCTAGGGTTTTGTACCTAAAAGCTCTCTAAAGTCTTTTGATGTGCTGTGTGTTAAATCTCTTATGAGATCTAGAGGTGTTTGCCTTTATACAAATTTAGGGTTATCAAGATTCATGTCAAGAGCTTAGTGATCGTTTCAGTTGCTACTTAAAGAACTTAAAGAATATCACAAGTGGGAAAACTTGTGGCTGCAGAAGATCAAGAAAGAAGTAGTCCGTGAACTCGGAGCTGTCACGTAGTCATGGTAGTAAGTTTTCTATTCGAGATAGTAATAGGATGTTAGTGGTCTAAGTCGCTATTGTAAAACTTCAATTCTTTCATAGTGGATCTGTTTTACTTTGAGGATAGCTAGGTTAAATCCTCCCCAGGTTTTTTACTAGTTTGGTTTTTCGGGGTTATCATATCGTTGTGTTCTTTATTTTCCGCACTGTTTCAATGATATGATTTACTTGTGTTAACCTAGATCTAAATAATTTACCTAAGTTAATCACTTGGCTAAATAATTAGGTTAATTTGTTTGTGTTTAAGGGGTCTAAAAACGTATACAAAGCACACATGAATGCTCTTTTTGATGGACAGAAACTAAACTATTAGTTCATGGGCAGTAAATCTCGAATCTATGAGGGGTTCCTTGAATTCACAAGGAGAAAATGTTTAAAATCCACTAGAAGATAAAAGACAAAAGTCTAAATTCTATTGATTGAATAATTGTTAAAAAATGTGTACAGACTTAGGGACCTATTTAAGGACTCCACAAAACTTGACAGACAAGAAAATATATTCTGAAATAGCTCTTAATTGATACCTAACCATAACATGAACCAAATTTAACCTAAAAAGTATTAAAAACACCTAAAAACAAGGAAATAAATGCCCTAAACCTAAAATAATGAAAATTACATAAAAATACCCAAAATCACACTAGTTTGAATAAAGGAGGTGATGCATGATTAATAGGTGGTGTGGGGGGTAAATGAGGAGAAATAAAAAGACAATAACTGCAATTGAAAAATAACTAAGTAACGAATTGACCTTACTGCAATTGAAAAATAACTAAGTAACTAAGTAATAAAAATAACTAAATAACTAATTGATCTTGTGGGGTTGGTTATCCAAAAAGGTGATGTGGATATCGTAGGAAAGGGGCTCGTGGCCCAACGGCCCACTCCGAGGACATTCACTTATCCGAGGATAGTTAAAGAAAGATATTGTGGGAGTAGTATAAGAAAAAGGGATGGAAGTCATATATAGTGGCCCAAAACGCGTCCGAGGTTAAGACCCACCTCAGATACCATGGTCCGAGGTGGACGTAACTATCTTACTATTCAGGGTACTCCGCAAAGTTGTATTTGAACTGGAAAGTGAATATAGAACAAATGAGGAACCGGGAGAGATAACAAATATCTTTTAAAGCTGCTACCTCCACATTAAATGCTTCCCAGCTAACTCTCTGGCCGCATTAATGTGGAGGTGATACCTGAACAGTAACTAAGCAGCCTTATGGCTGCTGAGCGAAAGTTCCGGGAGGTGCTGGATGGGACAGAAAGGAGTTCCCAGAATAGAACCTACACGTGTACGGTGAAAATGGGGTGAGGAACGTGGTATATAACCTAAAAGTGGATGACATTAGAAGGGACTGGAAAAAAAGGAGAAAATGATAGAACCCAGAAAGATATCCCCTGAAACCTAGCCGAGGAGAGTTTTGATCGTTTGGTTAGTTTGAAGCGTCCTTTGCTGCACAATGATCATGACCTTTTCTACTGAGTGGAACTAGTTCTTTCACCCACTCTCTAAAAATTTCTTGTTTGGGCTTGTTGGGCTAGAAACCCATCCCTATTCTGGGTCCAATCCAATTTGAGTCCCTACAATTGGCGCCGTCTGTGGGGAGAATTTGATCTATTCGTTGGGAAAGGCAAGTGCAGCGGTTGTGATGGAAGGGGGAGCACCGCAGCAGCCAGTGGTGGGCCCACAGCAAGTGGATGTTAATCCACACCAGGCAGAGTCCAGGGGCTCTCAGCATGGTCATCCGCTGGTAATCCTTGAACAGAAAGGGGGTCGTGAGGGAAGTGCGCGAACAACTCACACTGACAGAAGCCATTCTCGGGGGAAAAGCCATATTTCCCACGTAAAGAACGACGGGGACATGCAGCGTGAGATTAACAAATTGAAAAGGGAATTGTGACATGAGCGACGAAGACGTATGGCTCACAACTCTGAGCAATCCTCTGAGGAGTCGGATGACACTAGTTACAGGCAGAGGTCAAGAACTCCACCCAGTGAGTCTTTCTCGTATGATGAGGAGTACCACCATGAACGAAAATATAAGAGTCCGCCTCGCCAGGGATTAGGGAATGACGCCCTGAACAAAGCGCTGAGTCAAGTTTCCAAATCGCCTTTCACGCGACGCATTGAGGATGCAAATCTTCCTCGGCGGTTCCATCAGCCTGCGTTCACCATTTATAATGGTCGAACAGATTCAGTGGAACATGTTAGCCATTTCAGTCAAAGAATGGCCATTCATGCTAAGGATGAGGCCTTGATGTGCAAAGTTTTCTCATCTAGCCTGGGTCCTGTGGCGATGAGATGGTTCAACGGTCTAAGAGCGAATACCATTGACTCCTTTGAGGAGCTCACCCAAGCTTTTGGTGCCCGCTTTATCACCTGCAGGAGGGTTGTTCAGCCCTTGGGATCGTTATTATCCATGTCTATGCAGGAGGGGGAAACCCTGAAGGCCTATTCTGATAGATACTGGAAAATGTTCAACGAAGTAGATGGAGCCTATGATGACGTGGTCGTTAATACCTTTAAGGAAGGCCTTCTAACCGAGCATGATCTGAGGAAATCTCTGACTGGTAAACCTGTTACCAACGTGCATCAGTTATGGATCGGATTAACAAGTATAGAAGAGTAGAGGAGGATCAGATGCAGGGTAGAGGAAAGTCCAAGGTAGTCCCTCAGGAGAGGAGGGATTTCAGGTCGGACCGGTACAATAACAACCGACCTCGGAGGGACTTTGGGGGGCAATCAGGATCTGCTAATTCCTAAGTGGTTAATGTCGTGTTCCGAGAACCAGTACAACGGGTTCTGGAGAAGATAGAAAACGAACCATTCTTCAGATGGCCCAATAGGATGGCAGGGGATCCTGCGAAACATAATCAAAACTTTTACTGCCAATACCACCAGGACCATGGACATACTATTGAAGATTGCAGAAATTTGTGGGACCACTTGGAACAGCTGGTCCGAGAAGGGAAGTTGACCCAGCTTCTGCATCATTCCAGTGGCCGAGGAAGTCAAGCAGGTTCGACATTTCGAGGAGATGCCTCTTCAAGACCCCCCTTAGGAACGATAAATGTTATATTTGCCGCCCTGGGAAGAACGGGGTCTTGCCCCTTCAGGGTAATGTATGTGTCTCATTGTTCGGATGAGGGCTCTAGTTCAATGCCGAAGAGAGCCAGACTGGGCACCTCACTGGTGTTGGGCATTTCAGATGAAGACAAGAGAGGAACCATACAACCACATGATGACGCTTTGGTGGTTACACTTAGGATCGGGGTGTATGATGTGAGAAGGGTAATGGTTGATGAGGGGAGCGTAGCCGAGGTGATGTATCCTGACCTGTATAAGGGGCTGAATTTAAGACCCCAGGATCTAACAGCCTATAGCTCCTCGTTGGTGAGTTTTGAGGGTAGATCGGTCATTCCGATGGGTATGATTAGATTACCTGTGCAGACTGGCTCGAACGTGGTGGAGGTGGATTTTATTGTGGTAGATGTTTTTTCTCCGTATACGGCTATTTTGGGTAGGCCCTGGCTGCATACCTTGGGGGCTGTTTTTTCTACTCTTCATCAAAAGGTAAAATATCCATCGGGAGGCCAGGTGTTAGAAGTATTGGGAAATCAAGCCATGACTAGGCAGTGCTTGATAACGGCTATTCAACATCGGCCAAAGATAGATACTTCGGCCACGGCCGAGAATGACTTATAGCAATCAAAGACTCCGGCGACCCTCTTCAGCACATTTGCCGGTGAAGCGGAGTGTGAGAATTTGGAGAGGCTGAGTGTTGGGGATGATCCAGATAAGTTTTTTCAGGTTGGGGCACAGTTGCCTTTGTTGGAAAAGGAGCAATTGGTTGAGGTCCTTAGGAGAAACATTGATGTGTTTGCATGAAATGCTTACGAAGCCCTAGGGGTGGATCCAGACTTCATTTGTCATCATTTGAATGTTAATCCTTCTGTTACTCCGAAGAAACAGCCACCTCGACGTCCGTCCAGGGTACATGCCGAGGCTATCAGAGACGAGGCGACCAAGCTCAAACAGACAGGGGCTATCAAGGAGGTGTTTTACCCTCAATGGTTGGCTAATACGGTCATGGTGAAAAAGAAAAATAGAAAATGGCGCATATGTGTTGATTTCACGGACCTTAATAAAGCTTGTCCAAAAGACCATTTTCCTATGCCCCGTATAGATCAGCTGGTGGATGCAACAATGGGCCATCCTCGGATGAGCTTCCTAGATGCCTTTCAGGGTTATCATCAGATCCCACTGGCATTGGACGATCAGGAGAAGACTGCTTTTCTCACTCCCACTGGAAATTATCACTACAAGGTAATGCCCTTTGGCTTGAAGAATGCAGGGTCTACTTACCAGCGGATGATGACGAAGATGTTTGAGTCACAGTTGGGCGGGAGCATCGAAGTCTATATTGATGATATGGTTGTGAAGAGCAGGGTAGTGGCCGAGCATGTGACAGACCTCACCAACACTTTTGAGATTTTAAGGAAACACAAATTGCGATTGAACGCGTCCAAGTGCTTATTCGGGGTAAGCTCAGGGAAGTTTTTGGGCTACATGGTGACTCACCGAGGAATTGAAGTGAACCTCGATCAAATTAGATCCATAAGTAACTTGCAACCACCTCGGAATCCCAAGGAGGTCTAGAGGTTGACTGGGATGACCGCTGCTTTGAATAGATTCATATCCAGGTCGGCGGATAGGTGCAGACCTTTTTTCCTTTTACTCCACAAGTGGAAAGGAATCGAATGGACTGAGGAGTGCACCCTGGCATTTCAGCAGCTTAAAGAGTACCTATCTCGGCCACCCATTATGTCCAACCCCCAGGTGGATGAGGTCCTTTTTTCCTACTTGGCACTAGCCACTTATGCGATCAGTTTTGTTATGATACGAGTAGATAATGGCGTACAACGGCCAGTCTACTACGTGAGCAAGTCGCTTCATAAGGCTGAAGTACGTTATCTGCCGTTGGAAAATGCCATTTTGGCAGTGGTGCACGCTACAAGGAAACTTCCCCATTATTTCCAGGCACACACTGTGGTCATCCTAACTCAGTATCCGCTCAAAGCAGTACTTCGGAGTGCAGACTACACTGGCAAGATTGCCAAGTGGGGCACAATTTTAGGGGCTTTTGAAATTAAGTATATGCCTCGTACCTCTGTGAAGGGTCAGGTTCTCGCCGACCTGGTGGCCGAATTTGCTAAAGGCCCTGAAGAAATAGAGACAAGCCCGCGTGGCATGGATGAAAAATCAGTTGGCCTTATCTCCGCGCAACATGCCTCACCCTAGAAGGTGTATGTGGATGGAGTAGCAAACCAGCGGGGGTCAGGAGTGGGGTTGGTTCTGATATCTCCTGAGAAGGTCATTATCGAGAAGTCTTTAAGGTTGAGATTCTCAGCTACTAACAACGAGGCAGAGTATGAAGCTTTATTAATGGGGATGGCGATGGTCAGGAAACTAGGTGGAAAAACAGTGGAGATTTTCTCGGATTCGAGACTGGTCGTGGGCCAGGTTAGAGGGGAGTTGAAAGCTCGAGACACAAGAATGCAGCTTGGGCCAGGTTAGACGTATGCAAGTAAATTTTGAATTTTTTGAAGTAACCCATGTCCCTAGGAGCAGAAATGCCCATGCAGACTCTTTGGCTACCCTTGCTACCTCCTTGGCGCAGAGCTTACCCCGAGTGATAATGGTTGAAGACTTAAACACACCCACCCCAGTAACGGGGGACTCGCTTCAGGTCAATCAAATCAGTTCGGCGCGTAGTTGGATGGATCTTATACTGTTGTTCCTCGAGAAGGATATACTACCCGAGGACAAATCGGAGGCTAAAAAGATACGAAGAAAAGCTCCTCGGTTTTGGCTGTCTGAGGACAAAAAGTTATACAAACGCTCTTTCTCTGGGCCATATCTGCTTTGTGTACACCCCGAAGCCTCAGAGGCACTTCTAGAAGAGCTACATGAAGGGATTTGTGGGAGTCACACTGGAGGAAGATCTTTATCTTACCGGGCAATTACTCAGGGATATTGGTGGCCAGACATGCAAAAGGAAGCACATGAGTATGTTAGGAAGTGTGATCAATGCCAAATGTTCACCTCAAACATCCATCAGCCGGGGGGAGTTCTTAATCCTCTTTCTAGTCCTTGGCCTTTTGCTCAGTGGGGCTTAGACATCGTTAGCCCTTTCCCTAAAGCAATAGGAAATAAAAAATATCTGCTAGTTGGCACAGACTATTTCACAAAGTGGGTTGAAGCTGAGCCTCTAGCCAATATCAGGGATGTGGATGTCAAGAGGTTTGTCTGGAAGAATATCATTACTCGATTCGGGGTCCCTCAAGTTCTCATCTCGGATAATGGTCTTCAATTTGATAGCAAGGCTTTTAGAAAGTATTGTTCCAATCTGGGGATAAAGAACAAATATTCCACTCCGGCCTATCCACAGGGAAATGGGCAGGCCGAAGCTGTTAATAAGGTCATAGTGGGTGGGCTCAAAAAAAGGTTGGATGATGCAAAGGGAAAATGGGTGGAGGAGCTGCCACATGTCCTTTGGACGTATCCAACAACACCTCGGCGGTCAACAGGGGAAACCCCATTTTCAATGACATACGAGGCTGAGGCTATGATTCCTCTTAAAACGGGCTTTCCCACACTAAGGACCAGTACTTTCACTTCAGATGGAAATGATGAACTGTTGAAGAAGAATCTAGACTTGATAGACGAACGACGGGAGAATGCGATGGTTCAATAGGCCTACTACCAACACAAGCTAAAACAAGGTTATGATGCAAATGTCAAGCTGAGGCCGTTAGCCCCAGGAGATTTGGTATTGAGAAAAGTCTTGGGAACTACCAAAAATCTAGCCTGGGGAAAGTTAGGGCTTAGTTGGGAAGGACAATATCGTATCACATCTGTAGCAGGAATAGGTGCTTATTACTTGGAGGATTTAGATGAAAAACTAGTACTTCACCCATGGAATGTAAGCAATCTAAAGAGGTATTACTATTAATAAGAATAGTTCTGTTTTACTCCTTTTTACAACTTATCCTAATTCTGCAACTTGTGTTTCTCAATCTATTGAAGTATTAAACAGAAACTAAGTTATGTCAGGTCCTCGGACCACAAACTTAGTGGAAATTAATACACTATGACATCTATTGAAGTATTAAACAGAAACTAAGTTATGTCAGGTCCTCGGACCACAAACTTAGTGGAAATTAATACACTATGACATCTATTGAAGTATTAAACAGAAACTAAGTTATGTCAGGTCCTCGGACCACAAACTTAGTGAAAATTAATACACTTTGACATCTATTGAAGTATTAAACAGAAACTAAGGTATGACAGATTGTTTAGACAACAAACTTAGTAGGAATCAATGTTTTTTAAATAAGGTCCGTGCAACTAAAACTGTGCATCAAAATAAACTCCATGAGCATCACTTAAAGCATTTTAAGGTGCCCAGTACCTCCCTGGGTTAAACATTTAAAATACTTTCTCAAATGTGGATACTTTTTAATGAATTAAAAGCAAGCCTTTGTAGGGCTGCGGAGATCACTGTTATAGTCTGCTTTGGTTTCTAATTAACATACAAGTTTTCCCTTATAGTATCAGATTTTGTTCTTCTATAGCCTGGGATCAGGTAAAAACAAAGAATATTCGTGCAGAAAATTATACAAGTGATAGATAAAGCAATAACATCTTATGTAAATTTGGAAAGGGAAATATACATCACAATTAAAAAATCCTCAATAAAACAATAAAAAAAAAATGAATTGAAAAATAAAGGAAATTTAACTATGTTAACTATGGCTTTAATTTTATTTGGAGCTTAGGTTGGGGAGCTTTGCCAGTTGCCTCAGGAGAAGCATCTTTCTCTTTTTCCTTTGGAACTTCTCCAGCAGGTAGGATGGTTGAAGCTAAAGCCTGTTCAAAACTTTGAGAAGCTGTTCCACCCTTAGGCCCCTCTGCTACTTTGTCCGAGAAAATGTCTTTTGCCACTTCAGGCACTTCAGGTTGCTTCTGCTGGTTGGGAGGGGGAGGATTCTGAGGTTGTGCTTCTTTGGCCAAATCAGCAACTGTGGAGGATGCCTCTTTTTGTTGAGAAGAAGAGCTAGAGGCTCGTATAGCCGGAGGGAAGTAAACGTTTTCTGGTCTTCTCAGCTCGGATAAAGACTCAACCCCAGCTCAGTTGAGAGCTTCTTCCCAAGTTTGGGCACAGTATGCTCGACATACGACGGGCACCTCAGCCTAGAAGCTATCCTCCGTCTCAGCAACGCCGATGTCATAGCCGTGCTATTCGGCTTTGTCTTTTTCTTTTTCAGCCTTAGCTTTTGCTTTCTCCGCCTCAGCTTTAGCTTTTTCAGCCTGATCCCTGAGCCTTTAAGCTTCCTCCAGTTGTTTCTGCAGAGTTGATATTTGTTCTTGGGAAGCAGCCAGCTGGTCATTAACATCACGCAGACGTTTCCTCTGGTCCTCGGCTTGCCTTTGGGTGCTCTCCAAAGCGGAGTCAGCACTCTTCCGAGCATGTTCTTCCTCGGCTAGCTTTTTCTTCAGCTGTACATTGGTTTGTTCAGCAATGGTGAGTGTTTGCACAGCTGTTGCTCGCTTCTTCCTCTCATCGTCTATTTGCTGGTAGCAAGCATTCGTTATCTCCTCCAGCCTGAAAGTGGCTTGAACGTCCTAGAAGAAAAAGAGTTAGAGATGCAATACATAGAGTTGTGTGCACGACGTTCATAATAAATAATAATAAATAAAAAAAGCAATAAGGGTATCATACCATGCCCAAATATCTTTTAGTATTCTGGAAGACTTCGTTCCTCTTTATGCCTCTCAGCTCGGCCATATCCTTGGGCAGAAGGAGAGTTTCCTCTAAGGCTGAGGCGACGCGGCACCCAATTCCGCCGTTGAAGTCCCTAATCGATGCATCTTCCCTCAGAGGCTCACCACCGAGCATGGGTGCAGGGAGCCAAGCCTCGGGTTCCGAGGACTGAGTGGTTGTCCTCTCCACGACTCGTTGAGGCCCATGGGTAACCTTTTGCTGCTTCGCAGCTCGTTGGACCTCGTCTTCACGAGTCGGACGAGGTCTCCCAGTCTCCATCACTTCCTTGTCTTTTGGCTCTCTCCTCCTCTTTGGATCATTGGGTTCGGTCCCATGTGGTTGGGGTGGTTGAGGAGGAGGAGGAGGGGGGAGACTGAGTTGAGTGGACTTCCCCGGCGCCCCCTTTCCAGGCTGGCCTTCGATCACTTCCATCAAACTTCTTTGGCTCTTCCTTTGGATGCCCATTTCGTCAGATGGGTTCACATACACCTCGGATCGCAGGATTCTATCTAAACTCTCCCTGTTAACCAGTCTGAACTGAGGTTTGGTAGCGTGCTTGTCTGCAAAGTAATTAAAACAGGAGAAAATCTTTGTCAGAAATAAAGATAACTTGAACTAACGAGTACAATTCAAATTATATAGGCTTATAGCCCAGAAACCCCACTTGGTTTTTCCTCTTTAGTCGGACAAGGCAAACCATCATGCCATTCCCCAAAAAAAATAAGAAAGTCGTCTTTTAAGCCCTTATTTGATGTAGGGAGACATTGGATTAACCTTATTTTAGGGTGCCTAGACTTAAGATAGTATCCCTGACCCTTCAGATGATTGAGGTTGTACACCCAGTTCACATCGTGATGGGTCAGGCCTAAGTTCATCCTCGCATTTAGGGCTTCTATACTTCCTAGCACCCTGAACATATTTAGGGCACATTGTGTGGAAGATAACCTAAACAATCTAAGATAACTTCTAGTGAGACTACCCATAGAAATGGTCATCCCTCCCTCTATAAACGCGATCATAGGGATGACCACTTCCCCTGTTTTCCTATTGTTTAACCAGGTTTCTAGGGAAGCATATCTCATACCCACTGTTGGGAGAATCCTATACTTAGCTCTAAATATCTCTATATTCTCCTCGGACTCAACCAGACTCTTAAACCTACCAATTTCCTAAAAGTCGTGAAGAAAAATTAAAGAAAAGGATTGAAGGCTAAGAAGGGTTAAGGAAACTTACAAGCTTGAAAAATGAGGTCCTCGGACAGACTCTCAGTATTTATGAGAGCGCGGAGAGGTGGGAAAGAGTGACAGGTTCAATGAATACACGCTAAGATAATATGATTTTTGTAACTGGAAAGAGAGTTGATTTGAAAAGCTCTTTATAGTGGCGCAGAAATTGTAAGCGGGAAAAATCCCACTCATAAATACTGAAGGTCCTCCACCATTAGATGTACATCTTACTGTTGAACGTGGGGGACAAAGAAGCCGTCATCATTTAATAATGGAGTGCTCCTAACGCTGAAACGTCAGGAGCGTGCCTTGGGCAGGTAGAAAGGCGTTCTGGAGATTAGGAAAGTCCACGAAAGGGGTGAGGGCAAGATATCAAAATCTCCATTTTTCTGATGTGACAAAAAGCGAGATTTTGAGGGGCTATTGTGGGGTTGGTTATCCAAAAAGGTGATGTGGATATCGTAGGAAAGGGGCTCGTGGCCCAACGGCCCAGTCTGAGGATATTCACTTATCCGAGGATAGTTAAAGAAAGACATTGTGGGAGTAGTATAAGAAAAATGGATGGAAGTCATATATAGTGGCCCAAAACGCGTCCGAGGATAAGACCCACCTCGGATACCATGGTCCGAGGTAGACGTAACTATCTTACTATTCAGGGTACTCCGCAAAATTGTATTTGAACTGGAAAGTGAATATATAACAAAAGAGGAACCGGGAGAGATAACAAATATCTTTCCAAGCTAACTCTCTGGCCACATTAATGTGGAGGTGATACCTGAACAGTAACTAAGCAGCCTTATGGCTGCTGAGCGAAGGTTCTGGGAGGTGCTGGATGGGACAGAAAGGAGTTTCCAGAATAGAACCTACACGTGTACGGTGAAAATGGGGTGAGGAACGTGGTATATAACCTGAAAGTGGATGACATTAAAGGGGACTGAAAGAAAAGGAGAAAACGATAGAACTCAGAAAGATATCCCCTGAAACCTAGCCGAGGAGATTTTTTATCGTTTGGTTAGTTTGAAGCGTTCTTTGCTGCACAATGATCATAACCTTTTCTATTGAGTAAAACTAATTCGTTTACCCACTCCCTAAAATTTTTTTGTTTGGGCTTGTTGGGCTAGAAACCCATCCCTATTCTGGGTCCAATCCAATTTGAGTCCCTACAGATCTTATTTCAATTGAAAAACCTGGTTTAGATCCCCTAAATTAACTAAGTAATGGCCAAAGGTCTTGCAACTGAATTGGCACCTCCCCATGCACAAAGTGCTTGGGGGTTTATGGGAGAAAGGGTTCAAGTTACGGGGTTAGCATCATGTTGTAATTATCTCTAAAAAAATAATAATAAATAAAACCTAAGTAATGAATTAATTTATTAACTATTCTTATAAAAATAATAATAGTAAAAGGGAAATACTAATAAGTGCTCTTAGGGCATTGGTTAACAATCCATTTTAAGAAAGTTTTAACATTACTTTTATGGAAAATGAAAAAAACTGTCAAAACATTAACTGTTTTTTTTTTTTTTTTCTTTTCCCATAAAATTTTTCTTTAACTAGATTGTTAACAAATACCCTAAGGACACTCGCTAGCATGATCCATAGTAAAAAACAAACTATTTATTTATTCCACACATATAGATAGTCCAACCACAGTCACCAAATTTAAAGGCAATATTATGTAAGATTAAGGCACATATTTGGTAATGGAATGGAAAACCAATAAAGAACCTCTCATCAATAAGAAAACCAACCTAGGTGGGAAAGCTTCAGTTCGGTACAAAATCCACTATAAAAGAAACAGCTACGAGAAATTACTTAAAAATCTTTGAAACTAGACTCTATATTGTAACATACATGTGAATATGCCATGTTTTTCTTCTCGCCCTAGTGGCTAAGAAATCCATAATTCTTCCTGATGAACTTATTACTCCATGAATGAACCAATGTATATATCCGCAATACTGAAACTCTCGTACTTCAAAGAACTCTCTATACAATTACACCAATAAACTCATTGGTGTGGTAAATTGGTAATAGCTTCTATGATATTAATAGAGAAACTCTTAAAGGATCTCAAAAAGAGAACATCTAGATGATATTTTGATATTAAACAAGTCTAACATTTTACATTTTTGAAAGAGAACGAAGCAGGTGCGAATAGACTAAACAGATTATCAACAAAAAATTAACTGAAGTTGTTCATGGCTAATCCTTTGAGTTTATCCATGTCTTTTTTTTTTCTTTTTCTTTTTTTTCTCGATCAGATCCATGTCTTATTTTACATTTGAACTTGGTCAAGAAAATACTCATTACTTACAGAAAATGAAAAAGAAATCATTGTAATTAAAAAGTTGACGGGTCACCACGTCTATTACAAGCTCTTACTAATGATAATCAATCTGACTATAATCCCCCAATATATTCTCGCAATCTTGGATTTGGACCAAACTTTGCTGAAAAATTCTCGCACCAAATTTCATGCCAGATGAGTTGCGGCTTTACCTTTAGCCCAGGGGGTTCAAATGGACCAGGCCATAAATTTTTTTTTTTTATATATATATAATTTTTAATAAATTTTTTTTAGTCCCCAAAATAAAATTTTGAACCCCTTGACCCTAAATTTTGTTTAAACCTAGCTAATATAAGTTTGGATATAATCATCTTAATGCTACTTTCATAATATTTTCCTAATAATTTAACAATAAAGGTTAAGTAACAAGTTGTAACTGGTTTTTATTAGGATTCATAACTAACATCACTTTTTTCCTACCTTAAACAACTTGCCACATAAATTTTGTTGTAGAAGTGTTGTGTCAATAGTACTACTCTTAAAATATTTAATTTTATGAGAAAGAAAAAAAAAATGTTTCAAAATTTTGCTCATTCATTAAAAAAAAAAAAAATTTCCAAGACTTTGGCTTACTTTTCCATTGACAAAAAAAAAAAAAGTTGGTTTTCCTTGCACTTTTCTTCTTCATCAGCAAAAAAGTACACTATTGTTAAAACCAATAGATCTGTATCTATATCTGTGATTCTTTCCTCATTCTCTCTATCTGTCTTTTTCCCTTTTATGTTTTCTTAGTTTTTCTCTCTATTTGATCAAGTCATTGTGATAAATGCTCTATAGATTTCCAAATCCAAAAAGTCTTTTAGTGTTTGCTCCAATATCAAGAAATTAACTGATCACATGTATGGTTAAGAAGTCATGCACTTCAAAAGTTAAAACTTATATCAGTTACTATTTTTTTTCTTCTTAGTTTCACATTTACCGTTAGTCAGACTCTAAGAGACTGACTATGTGTATTATTAGTAATTTAATTATATTTATTTATGCATTCAATGGTTGTTTTTTTACCGATATTTTTACTGAATTATATTTAGAATACTATTTTAGATTATTGTATAATGTATATAATATGGAAGTTGCACATGTAAAAAAAAAAAAAAAAAATTTATTTGCTCCCATGATAAATTTCTAGCTTCACCACTGCTGACCCCCCCTAGAAAAAAATCCTGAAGCCGCTACTACATGCATGTTTAGGCTAACTCCAACCCATCCGCTGTGGGCAACACCAATAAAATTCACTATTAATAATTAAAAATATAACAGCACAAACTCTCACACAAACAAAATAATAATAATAATAATAATAATAATAATAATAATAATAAAAATCTCTAAAATATAAACTAAGTCAGGACCCCAATATACCCAAAGGTGCTCTCACTCACTACGCAAATCTAGTTTTTAATTTTTACCTCTCTTTCAAGACAAAACTTTGCTCCGAACTCTCACAGACAACAAAGCTACCCTACCACTCTTTTTACAAGGGATGACACACCTCCTTAATTACTACTTTTTTCACAGTAGAACTAACTCTTTTAACAGAATTAGTACATCTCCTTATTAGTCTTTTTAACTAACCGTGGGATTCCAAAACCAATAAGTAATTCCTAACCTCTCCTATAATGGGTTGGACTCAACATCTTCCTTTTCTCCCATAAGCGCCATGATAGTAGCCTAGGGCCCTAGAGTAGACTAAACTCATGTTGTTCAAAACTGCGCTATAAGCCTCAAAGGTCATACGTACTATTTCTTCGAACCAATCATTTTTCTCGAACCAAATTTCGTCTTTCTCTCGTTATAAATTTGCCACTTCCTGAGATTCTAACCAGCCAAATTAGCCTTCTTTTTACAGCAACAAACACTCGTACCAACTGATTCTTCGAACCATATTCCAAATGGAGTTTTCCCATTGGTGTTCAGCTCCACCATCCTCTTCTTTCTTAATGCATGTTTTTATCGTTCTCTGGTGTGGCTTCTTAGTCACCCCTGTTGTTAGGGGGACTAACGAGACGGACAGGTTGGCGTTACTTGAGTTCAAAGCCAAGATCACTTATGACCCTTTCGGGGTTATGACATCTTGGAATGACAGCATTCACTTTTGCCAATGGCGAGGGATCACTTGTGGTCGTCAACATCAGAGGGTCACTACGTTGGATTTGCGATCTTCGAAACTGGTAGGCTCTATATCACCACATGTTGGAAATTTAAGTTTTTTGAAGAGACTGTATCTTCCAAACAATAAATTTCATAATGAAATCCCTCCAGAAATTGGCTATTTACGCAGATTGCGATCATTACATTTGACTAATAACACTGTTAGTGGTAAAATTCCAAGCAATTTATCTGCTTGCACCAACCTAGAAATCCTTCATGTTCATAACAACCTTCTCACTGGAGAAATCCCTGCAATGCTTGGCACCTTGTCAAAGCTAAAAGCCTTTATTATTTCTAAAAATAACTTCACAGGAAGTATCCCACATTCTTTTGGAAACTTATCGTTTCTAAAAACGCTTTCTCTATATTTTAACAACTTGGGTGGGAGTATCCCTAATTCTTTTGGTCAATTGACCAAGCTTGTAGATTTTTTGGTGGCTGCAAATAGGTTGTCTGGTGCAATTCCTCCCTCAATCTTCAATTTGTCTTCATTAGAATCCTTTGATGTAGGATTTAACCAATTCCAAGGGCATCTTCCATCGGACATTGGTATCACTCTACCTAATATTGGATTCTTTTCTATTGGCGGAAACTAATTTACTGGATCTATTCCTGTTTCAATATCTAATGCCTCAAATCTATATGTACTTGAATTGATCAAAAATAAACTAAATGGACAAGTTCCTTCATTGAAGAAGCTAAATAGAATTTTATATTTTGGCATTACCCTTAACAATCTTGGAAATGGAGGGGTAAATGACTTGAATTTTCTCTGTGCTTTGACAAATACCACCTATATGACTATATTGGAGATAAATGGCAACAACTTTGGGGGAGAGTTGCCCAAATGCATTGGCAATTTTTCAACTACTCTTAAGGAATTGCTTCTAGATAATAATGAAATATCTGGAAAGATTCCTACTGAAATAGGAAATTTGATCCAATTGGAGAGACTTGAAATATGGAAGAACAGATTATCAGGTAATATTCCCTTTGAAATTGGAAGATTTCATAAATTACAATATTTGGCACTAAATGTAAACAAATTTTATGGGAACATTCCATCCTCTCTTGAAAATTTAACACTCTTGACAGACTTGGATTTAGAGGATAATAATCTTCAAGGCAACATCCTTTAAGTCTAAGCAAGTGCCGAAATTTGATAAATGTTTATCTTAATAATAACAATCTTAGCGGTTTGATCTCCCCACAAGTCATTGGTCTCTCATTCTCACCAATCCATTTAGATTTGTCTGCCAACCAATTTTCTGGTGTCCTTTCCTTGGAAATAGGAAATTTAAAAAATCTAGAATCATTGGATATTTCTGAAAATACGTTCTTTGGTAAAATTCCAATAAGCCTTGGTAGTTGCGTAATGTTGCAATTCCTCGCCATGAGAAGAAACCTCTTTCAGGGGATCATTCCTCCATCTTTGAAATCTTTAAGAGGTCTTCAAAGTCTAGATCTTTCTAACAATAATTTGTCTAGCCAAATTCCAAAATTTTTGGAGGACTTTTTTTTCTTGCAATTTTTAAATCTATCTTACAACAATTTTGAGGGTGAGGTACCAATAGCCGGAGTTTTTAAGAATACAAGTGCAACTTTTGTTAAGGGGAATAATAAGCTCTGTGGGGGCATACCTGAGTTTTATCTTCCTGAATGCAAATATGAAAAATCCAAGAAGAGGAAGTTAACACTTACATTGAAGTTAATAATCTCCATATTTTCTGCGCTTCTTGGAGTAACTTTGGTTCTATCACTTCTATTTTTGTTTTCTTCAAGAAAGAAAAGAAAAGAAAATGCCTCTAGTGAATCAGGAAATTTACTTTTGAATCTATCTTACCAAAGTCTCCTCAATGCAACTGATGGGTTCTCTTCTACCAATTTAATTGGTGTGGGTAGCTTTGGGTCTGTTTATAAAGGACTTCTTGATCAAGGTAGATGTATAGTTGTTGTCAAGGTATTTAACCTTTTGCATCATGGAGCTTCAAAAAGTTTCAAAGCAGAGTGTGAGGTTCTACGAAACATAAGGCATCGAAATCTTGTTAAGGTGCTCACATCATGTTCTAGTATAGACTATCAAGGTCATGATTTTAAGGCTTTGATAATGGAGTTCATGGGAAATGGCAACCTAGATGAATGGCTACATCCAACTCCAAGATTAAATGAGACTCTGGAGGAACCAAGGAATTTGGGTCTTCTTCAAAGATTGAATATCGCCATTGATGTTGCTAATGCATTGGATTATCTTCACAATCATTGCCAAACACCTATTGTTCATTGTGACCTCAAGCCTAGCAATGTTCTTCTTGATGATGAATTGATTGGACATGTTGGTGACTTCGGCTTGGCAAGATTCCTTCTCAATGACTCCCAAGATTTTTCTTCTAATCAATCAAGCACCATCGGGGTAAAAGGAACAATTGGTTATACTCCTCCAGGTGAATATTTTTATCATTTCTTAATTTTAATTCTCTTTTTTTCCCCATTGATTATTATTGTAGTTTCAAGCATGAAAGATAATTTTATAAGGATGCATTATAGTTAGGAGATAGAAGTGTTGTAACAAAATGTTCCATTTCTCTTTATCCTTTTTTTTTTTAATTACATTTTATTGAAAAATATCATTTAAGATTTATACGACTATGTAACCCCCCCACCCCCCCTCTCCCCACAAATTTTTGGATGAAAGCATGCTCATATTACAATATATATAATGTGCAAGTGCAGAGTATGGTATGGGAAATAAAGTGTCAACATATGGTGATGTTTATAGCTATGATATATTATTGCTAGAGATGTTCACTGGGAAAAGGCCAACTGAAAACACTCTCCAAGATAAGTTAAACCTTCATGAATTTGTTAAAGCAACTTTGCCTGAACAAATAATTCACATGATTGATCCTATTCTTCTTCAAGAAAGAGAGGACGAGGAGACAGTGGTGAATGGAACTCGCAATGGGGGTCGGAATGGAAGTACCAAAATTCAAGAATGCTTGATTTTGATACTTGAAATTGGGGTTGCCTGTTCCATGGAATTTCCTAGAGAAAGGATGAGCATCAGTACAGTTATAGTTAAGCTGCATTCAATTCAAAAAGAACTTATTGGACAGAATTAGTATCACAAACAAATAATTCAAGATACAGGTAAAAAAAGACTAGTATTTGTTATTTCAAACTGAAAAGAGATTAGTACTACTGTGTGGTTTCCTCTCGCTAATGCGTTTAAAAGTTATCCTAGTTTGAGTTCTCTTGTGGATTATTGCAGGTGGCTTTGGGGGGCAATCCCTCACATATAAGACAAACATTGGTTTAGGAAAGTGAATAGATGTACTGATGCATTGTCTGGTTCGTGGAGAATAAAAGCTGGGGATTTAGTTTTTTTTCCTCTTCTATTATAAGTTAAGACTGTTGTTGATTTTTGATAATTTGGTGGACATTAGTCTTCCCCTTGTATCTTCTATTTAGTACCTCTTGATATTGTAAAGGTCATTATGCTATATTTCCTTGTTCCTTCGGTTTAATACCTCTTGAAATTTGTAAAAGTCATTATGCTATATATTCTCAATAGAATAGTAGTTGTTAGGTTTGTTTCTTTTTAGTTTTCTCCACCTCCTATATTTTTCCCAAAATTGTTTTTCTCAAAACTTGCTGTGTTTTTCCTATTTTTATAGGGGGAGAAAGCTACTTTTAAAACCTATTTTGTTCTTAGGGGGAGTTGTTGCTCTTCATAGGGGAGTTGCCTCTATCTTCTATAGAGCTGAATTCTTTTGTGTTTCCTTGGTTCTCTATTTTCTCTTATCCTATGTTTTGTATGTTTACTATCTATTATTTGTTTGAGTTGTTTTTGTCAATACGTGACAAAAAGGGGGAGAAATAGATGAAATTGGAAAAGGTATTTAACTATTTTTATTTAGGGGGAGATGAAATTGTTTTTGAAGGGGGAGAAAATAAAAGCTTTTGATGTATCTAACTTAGGGGGAGATTTAGTTTGCACGTTTGTTATTTGATGTTATTGCATATATCTTATTCATATCGTTTATCTGTCTTTATTTCCACACATGCGGTGATGTACTTTTTTGAGTGTTTCAGGAAAGACAGGTACATTCTGATCAAGACCTTCTGCCTCTTCTAGCAACTTCTAGGTTAGGAGTCTTAGATTGGGATTTATAATGTATTTGGGCATTTTATTGTATATGAGCATTATGTTGTATGTATGTTTTGTCACGGATTTCCACAGGGGGAAATTGTTAGGATTTGAGTTTGTAGTGTTGGCAAACCATGACAAAAACTAAGTCTCATTGAGTTAGAATGGTGTACTTGAAATTCCAAGACAAAATAACTCAAGTTCAGGGTTAAAAAAAAGTGAGATACAATCTGGTTCTCTCAATTGCTATTAGATTGCTCTCGATGGATTGAAAGTCGCATATCAGCAAAAAATCAGCAAAAGTAAAAAGCCCATAACTTGTCCGTTTCAAGCCCAAATCGCAATCCGTTTTTTCCAGTATTTAAAGGACATTATAAGATAACCCTAGAGGGGTTTTTTAAAGAGAGAGGAGTGCATCTTGTGCCTCCAATTGTAGATCTAAGATTTTTGTACCCAAAGCTCTCTAAAGTCTTCTACCGGCAATATTTCTTGAAGAATTTTAAGATCCGGTGTTGTAGCAGTTGCAGCATACAAGATTAACTACTGATGATGATCTAAAACCTTTGAGTGAGATCTCAAAGTCACAAACGTGAGAGTTTGTGTTCTGCAAATCCAAGAAAGAAGGTGTCTGTGGATTCGAAGCCTGCACGTGTCCGTGTCAGTAAGTTAATTATTACTGGAGGTAGCAATAGATTTAGGGTTGAATCTTATTGTAAAAACTTAAATTCTCTTATAGTGGATTTGTTTTACCTTGAGGATAGCTAGGTCAAATCCTCCTTAGGTTTTTACCTTGAAACGGTTAGTTTCATTGGTTCTCCTGGGTGATCATATCTGTATGTTCTTTATTTTTTCTGCTATTGTGCATGATATGGTCTCTCTTTGTTTAACCTAGATCTCATAATTAACCTAAGCAATCACTTGGCTAATATATTAGGTTAAACAATCTATTTTAATGAGTCTAAATAAACAAACAGTAGTAATTGTATAAATGAACTAATTCACTGGTTACAAATGTTTCAAGGAAGCCAATAACTGCCTTCAACCAGACTTGAGGCTAACCTATCCTATTTGTTAATTGAGTTGATGTAATATAATTCGATTAATAATCTTATCATATTCCTTGCCAGTTATGCTCCTTAGGGCTGAGCTCAAATCCCCTAAGATATTCATTTGGGCTTGGGCCTCTATCAATGACCAGGCCTCCTGATGCTTGGATAGGCCAAGTCGCATTGGGCCTTCAAACCGACCCGTTCCCCCACAGTAACTTCAACTTCTTGTGTATTCTATTCATAGGTTCTAGAGTCTCACAATAAGGTTATGATGTTATCATCGAAATACATGCACAAATTTATCAGCACCTATAGTGTTTGCAAGATCAATCAAAAAACATGCACTAATTTGTTGATCTCTGCCGCCATTTCATGCCTCAGTTGCTCCTATTTGTAACATACAATACTATCATCAAATTCCAATTATTTCATCTAATAATCACATGCACGTAAAACGAATATTTCTTTAGATTATTTGAGAGAAATTCGAACCCCTCATGCTCTGTTTGGAAATTGAGAATATATAAGAAAGAACAAAAAATTAAAAATTAAAAATACTTAAAAATCATATCGGTTGAATGAGTGAGAGAGTCAACTCATATCGTGACTTGGACCTAATATTGGTGAGATTAAGTGTATCAATGGCGCAACAACTGCTGCAGCTGTGTCTACATTGTTAGCATCAACTCAGCCTTGGAGAGAACCGATGATTTTAGTGTCATATGTGTCGGTTACAAAATGCAAGAAATTCTAATTGACTACAGTTATGAGGACTTTTTATGGGATTCAGATCCTCTAGATTTCCTAGGGTACTCTACCAGTAGATTTCCTTAAATCCTAACCACTATTTAATGATTTAATGGTCAAGATTCTACCATGTCAGCATTCTACTAACAATATTCTTAAAATAATAAAATAATGTTGCAAACAAAACAATTAAGATTATTGTTAATGGAATGCTGACATGGCAGAATCTAGACCATTATTAAATAATGGTTAAGATTTAAGGAAATCTATTTGGTAAAGTGCCCTAGGAAATCTATAGGATCTGAATCCCTTTTTATGGGGGCTACATATATATATATATATATATATATCTTTTGATAATTTGATATTTGAAATGGAGGAGGAAGAAATTAGATCTTGAATGTCTTTGTTGTAAACACATATGATTATTGTAAAAACTATTAGAAGTAAAGCATAAAGATAACCCAAGTATCTTACCAAATTCTTATCTTCTCTTACCAAAACTTATTTTTAAATCAAGTGTAATTTAAATGAAAAATTAACCATGTTCCAAAGAAAACTATGCATTTACAATAGATTTTCACGGTGATTAAATTTTCATAACTTACTTGAAAATTTTGAAAAACATTGACAAAATGTAATACCCCGATTTGATGGGAGTAGACAATTTTGTGGTGCTATATGTGTGTGCACAGTAAGATGGGAGTAGAAAATTAAAGTTTTAGCGCATACAATTTGGTGCGGCAATTAAAATAATAAATAAATAAAAGAGGAAGATGTTTTATGGGCTTCTTGGAGATTAAAGAGATAAGCTTAAGTGGATTTTAAACTCCAGCCCACTACCCCACCAAGCCCACATCTCTAATGCATTAAAATATAAGGTGGAGGAAAAGATAAATTAGGGTTTTTATAAGAAGGGTTTTATCAAAGAGACTAAGAGGTGTTTTTCCTTAGAGTTTAGAGCACATACAATTGAAGAGGCAATTAGATTGTTCAAGGTATGATTTCTCACCGTTAGAAACAAAGAATTAAGGAGTTAGAATTTTATCATGAAAAACTTTAGTGATATGTAGATTGTTAAATTGGTAATTTCTTAGATTACGATTTTTCACGGTTTCAATTATTCTGGAATCCTAGATTTTTCACGGTTTCAATTATTCTGGAATCCTAGGTTGCCACTGTTCGGACCCTAGTACAAAAGCCAAAATTGTTAAATCCATGTATAAGGCTAGTGTCACTTTAGTAGATCTATAAGAACGGGCTGCTGATTTATATTGTAACATTAATTCTCTGATGGATGGATTGATAGCTTTAATAGTCTATTGCCTAGGTGTTGACTATTTTCCAAACGCAATGAACCATTTAAGGGTTCAACACGTCTACAAATATTTTAAAAAGGATAAGGACAGATTTGAGATTTTCATACCAAAATCCTTATATTAAATTCTAAAGTGCTGCTACTGCATTCCTCATGGTTAAATGAGTTCGATTGATGCAGAGATGTATTATTGATTAGAATACCATCGGTTAGAAAAATGTTAATTTAGTGCTGAAAGTGTTATTAGTTCAGCAAAGTATAATCCTAGTGAGTCCATTTGTATAGTTCTATAAGCTTTATATTTTGTGGAGGATATTAAGAAATTTCTATGATTGAATATAGGTCTTATTTAAGAGTATTTTTGGAGGCCGTTTCGGTTGGACTGTCAAAGTGATTCAAGTGTTGTAAGTAACTATGCATAATATGCACAAGTTTTGTCTATTAGGTTCTTAGAAGTTAAAAGCTTTCAAAAGTTTTCAAAAGTTTTTGTATTTCAAACGTATATTTTATAAAGTTTATCAAAAGTAATTTCACATCATTGAAAGAGAAATTTCGACTATTAAATAATGTTTTAAAGAGAAAATTTGAATCCTAAATAACGTTTTGAACGTCCGAATTTTATTTAGAAGATGATTTCTAAACTAAACTATTTTCAAAAAATAATTGAGTTTCAAAGTAAGTTTTCTAAAATGGTTCTTGTTCTTTAAGTTTGTTTAAAACCAAGTAATTTCAAAGTCACATTCTTATTTTTCAAATGGTATTTAAGACGTTTCTTTTAGCAAATTGGGTTTTCAAACTTACTCAAGAATTGTAAAAATATTTATATAAACTCTTCAGTTCTTATTCATTCCCTAAGAGAGTCAAGCATCCTTTGATTCTATTTCAATTCAATATTGTGATATTTGATATGTCTTTATATCTGGAATAATTGTTAATATTAAGAAAATTATTCTATTTTGTATATATTTTGTTTTGTGATATGTGACTCAAAATGAGTATTTTTAGAATTGATCAGATAAATGTGTAAATCTACTCATAGGATTGTATGTGAGAATATGTGTTGATCCCTTACCAGCAAGGGTTAGATGTTGGTATCCGCTCATAGGATTGTATGTGAGAATATGTGATGTGTATATGTGACATTGTGCTCTGATCAATTATATGTATGTGTTTCTAATGATTTTAAGATGTGATTACATATGTATTAAGTGATTCATTATATGTTTTGGAATAATTATTTTTGACATCATTGAATGAGCTTGTGAAAAATCAAAATACTCGTGCTTTGCTTGACTCTATTCCGTTGTGTATTCTGTATAATTACTTACTAGATGTGTGGCTCGTCCCATCAATTACTATTTTCAAATTAAAGTGTAGTTGGGAGTATAGGACCTTCGGATCGCTTTGTAAGGTGCAAGGTAGAGTGTGGAAGTTATAGGCGACTTTAGTATTACTTGAAGACTTATAGAATTTTAGTTACCTTTATTTTGTAATTCATGTTTTCTATAGTGGAGATTATTTTCAATTTGTGGAGTTTAGATTTTTGTAAGAGGATTTATTTACGAGTATTGTTTCTTTGGAGTTTTAATTTATTTTGGATTAATTATGTTTATGAAGTTATATAAGATCAGCAGTTTAGTCATGCATCTAAATTCATGTTCCATGAATTTGGGTCGTGACAAAAATCATCGAATCACCAAAAAAAAAAAGATGTAAAACTAACATTTATAAATATTATATATATATATATATATATATATATATAAATAAATAAATAAAAGTTATCATGTGGGGTGATGAAATTAGGAAATTCTGGCCTTTTGCCCCTTTTGGGCAAAATAATTGGCCTTATGCCCCTGTTTTCAAACTATATAGGGGCGTGCCCCTGTATTGATACTCGATCACCCTAAAGCCGAGTTACTTAAAATACTCGATCATCTGATAGCCGAGTTCAAGGCAGGTTCCTCCCACGCTGGTCCTCCAGCGTGGATTTTGGGCAATAAAATATTCCCACGTAACTGTTTATAACTCGGCATTGTACAGATCGAGTTATTTAATGTTACTCGGATCTGGTATAATCGAGTTGCTCTGCACGTTCTGACCCAATTTCAAATCAGGTAGTAGCATGTGAAGCTGAACCCGATGGTAGGGAAATCAAGTTATTGATGTTACTCACCCCTGCTGTAATCGAGTTATTCTGGTATTTACTTCTCCCCTCCACAAATCAGCTTCTCATGCAATTCTCCTCATCATTTTCAGATCAGCTTCTCCCCATTATCAGAATTTTCTATCATCTCAGGTGAGAAACTCATTTTCTTCTTTGAAATACATAGAGAATTTTATTGAGTAGGTACAAATAGTTGTAGATATTATATAAATGGGATCACCATAATGTATGTTTTTGTTAGATTAGGGTTACATAGAGAATTTTAAGAGGTTGTAATACTTGTGCTTTGGTATTTTCTTGAATAAGTGTTATGTGAGTAGATTAGGGTTATATTAGTTGTTTGGTGCTACAAGAAATGTACTATAATCTATAGAAACGGTGATGAGTGTTATTTGTGTTATATTGGGTCTTTGCTAGTGCAAATTTCATTGACAAAAAATGAAATTATTTAGATTTGCTAAAACTAATGAACAGTTAATCTTTAGATTTGCAAAAGTTGAACGTACATACGCATCATTGGTCGAGACATTAACAACAACATTTTGTATTGCACACAACGTGTAGACATTAACAACAACGTCTAATGTTTATGGTCAAATTTGAGTATTAGTATTTCATTTTTAGCATGTAATAGTACACAAATTTATGAATGTCTTTGTCATGTACCACCTTATGCAGCATTACATTATTTACGAACAGTTGATGCACACTGTTAACTTGATCATTTGATGTTATTGTATTCAGCGTCAATGTTTGGTTCTGGCAACCCACAACTCTATAGGCCTCACGATGTGTTCACTGCTATGGGTCGGTGCTAGGTATTGGAAGATGAGTTCAGCTATCCAATCAATCCGAATCTATGAAATAGTGCTTATGTTCACAATACCATGAGACAAGAGTGGGCTTGGTTATTTTGTGAACAGCAAATGTTTTATGATGAGTTAGTTGGTTTTAAGTTGCCAGTGCCTCGACGACTTGCATCACAGATGCCCAGAGAAATGATCGACGAACTTCGTACAGCATTGAACCGCATAAGAGAAGAAAATAATCGAATGAAGATACGTCTTAATTGATATCGGACCCAAGTCGAGATTCGAGAGTCAGTGGAGGGAGGGTGGTACGAGCATGCACAATTCATGCAATCACTTCTTGCTGATCCCATTTATCAGTCAGACGTGGAGATGTCAGATGAAGAGTAATCATGTCGTGGTGTAATTAGACTTTGTTGGAGAACTATTGTGCTTAACTATGTCTTAAATATATGTGTGTCACTGTTGTTGCATTTGTACTATGTAAACCTTATTATTGATTGTGAGGAGCATGCACGTTATTCGTAATCTAGATTATTCCCACATAATGCATAAAAGATTAACGTTCCCACACATGATGTTTTTCAATAAGCACCTAGAACATAACACAGAAAACTTAAAATAACTTACACGATGTCACCAATATGCATGCATTGCATATTGAACACTAACGCTACTAACGCTACATAACACACATACCACATAGGCATTCACTCTGACAGGTAGTCCTCATAGTTGAGGACATTGTTGTGTTCCGCCGGAGTGAGTTGCCTGTTCATTGCAGCGGCTAGCTCTTCCGCCAGCTGTAGCATGTGATACTTGGACCTACGGAGTATCATCAGATTGTTCTCTTTTTTAATTTTTGTCACTGCACGCTCATATTGGTGCATGTTTCTCCGTGGTAGTGTGAGCGAGACACGGTCGACAAAAGGTGCTCCGAGTCGCACGATATCATCGTGCAGAGCGTTGGACTCGTTCACGCGAAAGTCCCACTCTCGCCGCAGTCCGGCATAGTATTCCCTCTCGTTGGAATCTCTCTCCCTCTTATAGTTATCTGGAAAACGAGGTAGCATCCAATTGCGCATTGACATTGGAAAATGTGACTTCTGATCAGTATGTGCAGATGTTAATTAAGGGTAAATGTAAATGGGACTTCAGTATGCGTAGATGTTTTGCAAGGGTAGATGTAAATGAGACTTTATATAGGAGTTTTGCAAGGGCAAGTATTCACGTGAATACAGATGATATAACTCGACAGTCTATTGTTCAGTGAGGTGTCGAGGAGCACATGCAAAACCACTTTTCATGAGTTGGCTATACAGTGGCACCTGTTGGTGCATGTGGTTTGCTGAGGCAGCTGTTTCATATGGCTGTAGCTTGTGCTACAGTAGCGGGTTGGTGATGTGTACTGCAAAGGAGGTTGTGTATTTATTCACGTGAAGACTATTCAGATTTCCTATGCTTCATCTGACATGATTTGACGGGACACTGTCGAGCTGTGTTAAATGTATCATAAACTTTTCAGGGATGCTCTGCATCCTTGAAAACGATGCATTGCAAAGGGATGCAGATATATGTATTGACGTGCGTGTAGGTGATATGACTGGATAGGGTTCACGTGAAGACTATTTAGCATTCTTGTGCTTCATCTGACATGACTTGATGAAACAGTGCTGAGCTATGTTAAATGTATCACTAACTTTTTAGGGATGCTCTGCATCGTAGAGAACGGTGCATTGCAAAATGATGCATATCTGTGTATCGACATGCATGTGGGTGATATGACTGGAAACATTTCAACAGTGCGAAACTGTTGAGCAGCACATGTAGCACTGCAAATATCAGTGTAGCAATGGTGGACAGCTCACCCCCAAAATTGATGCATAAACTTTTCAAGGATGCTTTGTGTTTTCACGTCAGTGTGGATAGGTACTTGTGGTCAGGGTTTAACAGTGCTGAGCTATCCACCGTAGTCACATTCACTGCTCCCTATGGTGGTATTTGGCAAGTGGGATTGAAGAAAGCTGATAACAACATTTGGGTTTGTAATGGTTGGCAGGATTTCATTGAATACCATTCTATCTATTATGGTTATTTTTTAGTGTTCAGATTGAAGGAAATTCAAGCTTCCATGTTCTTATATTTGATAAGACTACCACTGGGATTCAATATCCACCCAGCAAGAACTGTAAATTGGAAGATCATTAGGTAGAAATAATAGACTTAGATGAAGATGATACAAACATATCCCCAAGATGATTTGCCCACAACACATGAAGTCGGAAAGTTTGTTACAATAAACGTTTTGTGTACATAAAGACGAAGAGAGAATGAGTGGTTAGTCTAGTTTGGATGAGTCTGTATGTAATGTATCTGTATAAAGTAGTACAGTAGCAGAACTAAAATACACGGATACGAGTATATGAGCAAGTGATTTCATATACACTTAGTCAATCCATTGAAAACATTGCAACATACTAACATAGCAATTTAATACATTACCAGTTTCATGTCACGCATGGTGGAAGGGAGCATTATTTTGAACAAATGTGAGTGTCTACACCTTGATGGTGATGGTCCCAGTTGGTCTGTGTGGTTTGGATGAGTCTGTATGTATTAAATCTTTGCGTAAATATTCATATTAAATTTTCATATGTAGCAACAAAGAACAGCAGGGGAAAAATGAGAAAGTGATTTCATATAACCTTAGCCAAAACTAATGAACAGTTAATCTTTAGATTTGCAAAAGTTTAACGTACATAATCATCATTTATTAGACATTAACAACAACAGTTTGTCTTGCACAAAATGTGTAGACATTAACAACAACGTCTAATGTTTGTAGGTAGAAATTTTTGGAAATCATCATTGCTTGAATCTGAGAAGTCTGAAATATCTCTGTCATCATCTAACGCAGTAATTTCATTAATAGACTTCATGGCTCGCTCTTGCGCCTTCCTCTTTAGATGCTTCCTAGCTTTTTGGATTGCGTGAAAACGATCTAGTCGCCTTTGCATTTGATTGTTCTCTTGTTGAAGACGAACAAGTATGTTGGCAGGTTCATCTCTAGGTAACTCGGCTAAGCGTGCTTTAGGAACTCGTAACCCGTGTCATCGACAATACACCTCCAACTCACACATCTTCTCATATAGGGTTGACCATGGTGGTTCTGATACGGTGAACTCTATTGCGGTGCTATCTGTACTTAGTTTTGTACGTTTGTCGACCATGATGTGCCCGACGCTTCCAAGACTCTCGTACGTGTATATTGGCATATTAACGAAATCTCTCTTCTTTCCAACCCATTTTCCTCCATAGTGGTCTGTGTATGTCTGTAGTTGTTGATCTGCTGGAACTTGTGATGATCCACATGTTGAAGTAGATCCAAACTTGTTTCACATTTTACGATTTGACGTTGAGGCATTGCGACTCATAGCTTAGTCAATCTACAAAGTTTGTGGGTAGAAAGAAGATAATTATTGCGGTGCATTTATAACCTCATTTCGTGGTCCAAGCATTACAATTTCAGTTATTAGGGGTTGTCATGTCAATACAGGCTGGACAAACACTATATGAACAAGATTTTTAATGTTTCCACTGTCTTGTGTCTAGATTCATGTGGGGACCACACTAATTTAAATATGAAATATAATAAATTTTCCTCCATCCGTCTAAATTTAATTGGGATTGTAATTACGCTCACTTTCATATAGAAGAGTCACAGTGAAAGTTAGTTGTGCTCCTTTATTTTTCCCTTTCTCACACTCGCATATTTTTAGGTTCACCTCCCCTTCTACAACAATCAAAACCCAAAATCGTTCCTCTCCTAGTCAGCTAACGGTACATGTTCCCAGTTACCACACCGATTCAGGCACCTTAACATACAAACCCCCTCTTCATTTCGTGTATAACCATTTCACCATCAAATACTATGAACCTAGTACAAATCATTTTATTATAAATAGTAACTGAAATGTTATAACACTATTTAAAGTGAAAAAAAAAATGATTACTTTAGAAAATCTTCATACTGACATATTGGTTGAAATCTTTTCGAAAGTAGGCAAAGATTCGGCGACACTCCTAGGAAACATTAAGTTAAGGTATAAAAATTATTCAGTCTATTTGTATCTACTTATTTATTTCCCTCTATATAAATTATTCAGTCTATTATTTTAATTTTTTCCTTTCTCTTAATTAGTTGTAAACGCTTCAACAAGTGAGACGTCAGAAAGCAAAGTAGTCCTTTAACAAATTCAACTGACCCCATTTTTCAATCACCCAGCTCTACTACACGACAAAGAAAAAACCCTAATTTTTCAGTACTATGAAGCAGAAAATTCCGATGCGCTACTGATAGTGGGAAGCTGGGAATACTTTTTGAATGAAGAATTTGTTGAAGGAAAAAGTTTAATTCAAAAAGCTCTTCTATGTGATAATTTTATTGCAGCTTATAAACATGGAATCATGCTACTTTGCTAGTAAAATTGTGGAGGCATTGATAACCAGTTGAATACGGATTATCTATTAAATTGCAAGTTCAACAGCTGGATTGTTTCGTACAGTACGTCCAAATCTCAATTAATGAAAAGGCTATTATAGAATTGAGGGAGTATTATCTTTTGCTATGCTAAACTAATTTTTATATTATCTTTTGGTTTCTACCGAATTATAATGGATTATCTTGGGGAAATTTTATAAATAAAAATTTTTCCATATACTTTAGAACCACATGATATTCAAATTTTGAGATAACCGTTAGATGAGATTGTAAAATAATTCAGTAAAAATTCCAAATTCTTTAGAATCACATGATGTTCAGATTTTGAAATAACCATCAGACGAGAATGTAATATGTTTAGAGATTAGATATTTTCTATTGAAACACATGAATGGTGCAAAAATTTGACATAAAAGGTCTTGGTATTGAATGATGTGGACACCTGTCATCGTTGTGATTACTATTTTAATCACCAATTGCTCAGAAGTTACTTATTAATTTACACATTTTTACGTTGGATTGTTTCTTCAAGTATTTGTAAGTTTTAATTATAAATAAAATGAAAAGGATATGCTAAAATATTTTATTTGGTTGTGTAAGTTGTTCATTTTTCCTAGCAGTTGATTACGGAATATCTATTAAATTGCAAGTTGAATAGCTATAAAATGAAAAGGCTATGCTAAAATATTTTATATTTTATTTCCAGTTGTGTAGGTGGTTCATCATTTGTACCAATTGATTACGGATTATCTATTAAATTGCAAGTTCAACAGCTGGATTGTTTCGTAAAGTATGACATGGTTAACATGCTTTATTTGTTTTAATGGATTTCTCATTTAAAATCAATTTTATTTCATTGAATATATTTGTTTGTTTTAGGTAAATTCACCGAAGCTTGGAACTTTGGCCCTCCTACTCATATATGTGAACATTGTGGAACACAAGTTTGGTATGAAGAGAGGACTATAAAATCAAGGAAGACTAAAAATCCAAAATTTAGTCTACGTTGTTCTAATGGCATTGTCCATCTACCTCTTTTGAAAGATCCACCTGCTTTACTAGCAAAACTACTCAATCTAAATGGTGGGAAAAAGTCGTTCAATTTTCGAGTGGGAATAAGGATGTATAATTCATTGTTTGCATTTACCTCTTTGGGTGGTAAAGTAGACAAGTTTGTAAATAATGGTACAGGCCCATATGTTTTCCGTCTCAATGGCCAGAATGATCATAGGATTGGGTCATTGCTTCCTATTAAAGGAGAAAAACCTACATTCGCTCAACTCTATATCTATGATACAGATAATGAAGTAGGACATAGAATTGATGCAGTGGTCAAGAAGTATAAGAAAAATGAAGTAGATCCTGATACTGTTGTTGGATTATTGGAAATGTTAGATAATTGTAATGAATTGGTGAAAGCATCTAGGATGGCAAGGGACAGATTTACTGAATCTAAAATGCGAAATGTCAAAATCCGCTTGCTTGGGACACGCAATCCAAATGGAAGACAATATAACCTCCCTACATCATCTGAGGTTGCTGCTATTATTGTTGGGGATTTTAATGTTGAAAGCTCCAATCGTGATATCATAGTTGCAAACAATGACTATAGAATTGCGCACTACACAGTAAAAAGTAAAAAAGAAGAGAAAATTGATAGTTGGGATATATGGATCAACATTGTAATGAGAAAGAATATATATATATATATATATATAGTTATCCGCATCACGCTGATTATGAAACATCATTCATGTCATGACTTTGGAATACACCATCTGTGTAACGCATGAAACTGTAATGTGAAGGGCCATAATTCGACCAATCCAATACCAATTGGATAGCAATCAAAGAGTACAGACAAGTTCGCTGGACTTAGGGATTTTTCGATTGGTCGAAATCCACATTTGAGTGATCAACATCTGTACTCGGCTACTGTAGTATCGAGTTATTAATATAACTCGCTTCACACGAAGCCGAGTACTATCTCATCGTGGATTACACTGACATGAGGGTACTACACGTAACTCGATATTGCAGATCTAGAGTTACTTAACGCTACTACATATACAGATATCTGTAAATCAAGTTATGTGTAATCCCTTACATACACGCAATATTTTTTAATTATGATTCATGAATTAAACAAAAAAAAAAAAAAATTTGGGTTATATACTATTATTTAAGGAGTTTCTCATATTTCAATTCCTCAATTTTGATACCCAAAATATCTTCAAATTTACCATGCCAACGTGTAAAGCTTAAATAATAGAGTTAACCCACTTATTCCAACACACGTTTCTAATGTAAAGAACTTAAAAAAACCTCACATTGAATAGTGTAGCTAAGAGAAAAACACAACTAAATTGTAAAATTGCTATTTTTTTATTCTTAGAAAAAACCTCATGTTGGGGAAAAAAAAAATCTATTGAAATACCCTTAATTTAGTAACTTCTCTTTATCTCTAAATCTGAAGAGAAGGTTTAAAACATTAAATTGATACTAGCCTCTGAGCACGCATGTGCTCAGAGGCTCTTCTTTTTTTGGGTAAGGGTTAATTGTGAGCATTTTTATGCCAACCATCAATTCTTTTCTTTAAAACTCATTTTACTTCACTTTTCTTTCCCCACACTTTTTTCGGTAATGCGGTAGCCGTCCTCTCCTTTTACTCCATGATCTCACATTTGTTTGATTCTTTTTTTGATTTTTATTTTTTATGAAAAAACGTGGTTGGTTTGGTTTTTTTTATTTTATTTTTATAATAAAACCTGCTTGATTTTGTTAGGATAGTTTGCTTCTTTTCTTTAAAGTAACCATATGATATATATATATATATATATATACATATATATTTAATAAAACCTGCTTGATTTTGTTAGGAGAGTTTGCTTCTTTTCTTTAAAGTAACCAACTAACCATACATAATTCCCTTAAAAAAAAAAAAAAAAAAGGTAACCGAAGATAAAGAGAAGTGTAGGGGGCGTTGTTAATAATTTGCTAAATTTGAGGAGATGGATGGGAAGTTATAGTATTATAGTTTTTTAATAGGAGTGTTTTTTTTCTTTCTTTTTTCTTTTTTCCTTTAAATTCAAAATAAATAAGAAGATATTTGAAAACAAAAGAAAAAAAAAACGTGAGATGATGGAGTAAGGAAAACAAATTCTATTAAAAAATTGGAAAATGTTAAACCAAGAGAGTGGTCGTATTTATCACCAAAAAAAAAAAAAGTGGTCCTATTTTATGGGCAATGTTTTAGTGGGAGTAAAAATATGTAGTTTTACCAAATTATCCTTTAGTTTTGTCTCTAATTAAATCTAGGGAAATAAGGGTACTTTATGAGATCCTTATATATTGTGGTCATGACATTGACAAAAATATAAGTTTCAAATGTGACCAAGAATAACCTAGTAACAACTTGTTTGATTATAATAAAAAGAACATGTTTACTTAAACAGTAAACTTAACTCGAATAAACTGTTATCAACTCTCATATATATTAATTCATAATTCAACTATAAATCAAGTAATAAAAATTTACTCATCAACAAAAGCAAATACTTATTTCATTCAACCATAAAGAGTGAAGTTACTAGTTCAAAAGGTTCCACCCTCCATACTATCAACTTTAATAATATGTCAAAGTTCCATAATTCATACCCCAAAGATTATTACATGGAAAAAAAAAGTTCGACTGATCCAAAAACTAAAAGACATTACAGACTGGGGCAATAACAAACCAATGTGATTACATGGCATATCAAATAAACACCGATTAAGATACTGGATCAGCCGAGATTGAGGGTTCCATTGAAGACCCGGCGCCTTCCTTGTGCTCATCGTTATTGATATTCATGCTCATTTTATCTCCAGTGAGCTCTTCCAATTGTGATTGTGCTACATCAAATAAATTGTTTCTCACCTCATTAAAAACTTATCTATGCATTATAAATAAGAAAATTCAAAACCGTGGGTAATCAATCAATTGAAGTTGTTATAATTTTACATAAATAAGTCATTTGCATAGTAAGTCTAATTGCAAAATTTACTATCAACAACTTGTACTGTCTACTGTCTACCAAGTCTGCCAACAAAATCTAAACTATTACATTTTGAATATGCATGAATATAACTTGTGTTACATTGGTCAACCATACCATCATGCATCATTCAACTCAATTTATTCCATTTAAAATCTCAAGAATATTGTGCATCTATATGTTATATTTTGATAACTCAAATCCTTTGACATTTTATGAGAAATCCAGAACCTTTTTGACATATATGTTATTTTCTTCTTAAAAAATCATCATACAAACATGAACTCATTCAATCAACATATAAATCAAAAAGACATTACCTATATCTGCCCCTGTAGAAACAGGAATGCTCAATGGCACATCAAATTTCCTTGGACAAGCCTAGTCCAAATGGCGCTTCAAATTTTCAGTAACATCTCCTCCGGCAGCAATAAATTCCTTTCCACACTTCTTGCATTTGTGTGTAGGCTTTCCTTCATCTTTTGTCGGAAACAGTTGAACTCCCCCTCCTTTTGTACACTTTGAGCTCAGTCTTAGCCTTCTTTGCCGGAGGCAGTTCAGCCACTTCATTAGGTTGGGCAACTAATTCAATGTCTTTTCCTTCACACTTAATGTCAGTATGAATCGTCTCATCACTTGCCATCTAGACCAATTTACAGATAAATTATTGATAATGAATTTTGTAATTCTACGACCAATTAAAGAATGAGAAATGAATTTAAATTCAACAAAACAAACAAACAAATCTACAATTAGTACTACACATCCAAGGAAACAGTGATTATTATACCCAATTAAGATGTTTGAAACAGTTCAAACTTGAGAAGAAATCATAGAGTAAGACAGATTATTTTAAAATCACCAACAAGTGAGGGCTAATATTTTATTTGTTATATCAAGATCTCCTATTAGTACTAAAAATCACCAGTATAGGGATAAACACAAAACAGTACTCCACAAGGTTGGTCTCTTGCTCATAATTCTTCTGAGAACCACTATTGAACATTAGATCCCTCAGATGAACATGTCATCCTTAGATCAATATCACTCATTGTAATCATCTATTGTCTTATAAGTTGAATATGAGTTCCTAAGCACACTACTAGTGCCAGCTATTTAGGATATACAGAAGTCAAATAAAAGATTCAGATGATGTGGATTCTCCGCCATCCAAGATCCTGTGTCAACCTTTTTCCCCAAGGATTCTTGCTAGCTAGCAAGAGATCCAATGGTGATTGGTGCTTTTAGTGTAACCCAAAACCCAAAAAATGGAAAGAAAGAATACTACTTCTAATGCATGCAATTGATTTCAAACTAAAGATTCTTCAGTCAAGGTCAACAGAAATAAATTCAGAGCATAGTTAGCAATGCCAAAGCATGTTATCTACCAATCCTAGCATAGCATCCAAATGGAAAACCTTTAAGCTCTCAAACCAATCCATAAATTTTCTGGATATGTCTTCATCAGATAATAATGTTTATGAATAATTTGACATTGAACACAAATTATCACATAGGAGTTAGTGCCTCCACTGTGTTCTAAATGGATCTTATAACAATTGTTTATTAAAGATGTTAGCGTCTTTATGTGTGGCATGCAGGTCATACGTGTGTTCCACAGAAAAATCCATCCTGAAAGCTCTATAGCTGAAAGAGAATTTGTTAATTCCCATAAATATAAGATTAAAAAAGCTCCCAGTGGTAGCTATAATAATGGCGATCAGCACTTGGGTGAAGACAATGATGCCTTTACTCTAGAGCCCATGTCAAAGATGAGGAGCCACCGTTACAAGACCAACTTGAACCCACCCCAAGATGGGCTGCATGACGGTAATCTAAGTGCAAAAGAGCATTGGATCATGACAGATGCAGACTGTAAGTATCAGTCTTTTTTTTTGGTTTGGTAAATTACACATGCACCAAGTGGGTTTTGAATCCACAATCTCACCCTCCACCTACAAGTATAAATTAAATGCTATACAAAATATCTAGTATAAATCCCACCATATCATAAAATTCAGGAATTATAACTTCAAAATGTGATTACCTTCTTTGTTTGTTTGTTTGTTTTTTTTTTTTTTTTTTTTGGAGAAAAAAAAGTGTTATCCTCAGTATCAGTTTCTAAGAATGTGTATATATATATATATATATATAAAGGTAAATAGAGTGATGGAGATGTCAATATCATTGTAGACAGCAAATTTGCAAGGTGTAAAATAATTACAGTGATCTTGCCACGAATATTTTGAAAATGCACAAAGTCTTATTTTTGGGGATAAGTAAGTGAAAATGCACAAAGAAAATGATCAATTAATATTTATATTATTGAAAACAAAAGGCATACAGTTCCATTCTAATAACATTAATTTGTTGAGAAATTGAGGCATGTTCACTTGTTACAATTTTATATTAGTAATGTTGAGGCATGTTCACTTGTTCGCTTGTTTTCTGCATAGTGGAGTTTTCCAAACTAAAGATTGGAAAAACAACCTAGGAGAGTGACACATGAGGCATGTTCATCTCACAACCTAGGAGAGTGACATAAGTATTATATTATTAATACTTTATTTATTCAATTATGATAATATTTATGAATTCTATTTCTATTTTTATATATGAACTGATATTATGTTCATACGCTACACAATTTAATAAAACTTATATGTGACTCAACATTACTAATATAATCAAACTTATATTATCTTGATCATTAGCGTACCACTTGAAAAATTAAAACTGAGCCTATAATTTCACATATATCAATTTATAAAATTATTTTTGCAACTGAGCTATAAATCATTTGTTATTTTAGTAACCATGTAGGTGATATGATAATTTAAATAAGTCATTTACAAGTGACAAAAATTCCATAATAAAACCTCCATCTTTCCATCTCAAAACAAAAAATAAATAAATAAATAAAAACAAAACACAAAAAACGAAAAAAAAAAATTGGTTAAAAAAAAAATGCAATCAACTTCATAGCGATTAACAACATAAACAAACGGATGTACAATTATGTTGTTTTAAGATGACAGATACAAAGAAACTTGAAAAGAAATCATAGAGCAAGACCCAATTATTTTATAATCAACATAAAATGACTAACATGGTAAACAAAATCTACAATTTATTGAAAATTTCATACCTTGATAGTGGATTCGGTGGTTGAAAGGTGAAGACAAAGAGCAGAGGGCAGCCACAGTATTTAGGAGAAGTTAAATTACAGGGGACGACTAGGGATTTGAGGGGAAGAGGGACTAGAAGGTTGACAGACATGTTCAGGCTAGGCATTAGTAGACGACGGAGTTTTGAGGGCGGTTGGAGTTTTGAGGAGAAGAAGAAGAGTCACAGACAGAGTAGACGATGGAGAAGTTGTAATGACACAAGAGATTCACTGCACTAGAGAGGCCTGCCGTTTCGTTCTGGGGGGGAGACCATATTATTCAAATACTCGATTACAACAGTGTAGAGTTATATTTATAGTACTCGCTACCTATAAAACCGAGTTTTATATGTTTGACCGATCTAATACCAATCGCATAGCAATCGGTTTGTACAGAGAATTTCTAGTCTTGGCAATCTCAGTACATGTTACTCGATATTACTCGCATCGAGTTACTTAAATGTACTCGATATCTGTAACACCGAGTTATGTGGAAAACCCCAGCTTAAATGTACTTTCGATACACGCACCCTAATTTATGTCGTGGCAATCTCAGTACATGTTACTCGATATTACTTGTATCGAGTTACTTAAGTGTACTCAATATCTGTAACACCGAGTTATGTGGAAAACCCCAGCTTAAATACTCTCAATACACGCATCCTCATTTCTGGTCATGGCAATCTCAGTACATGTTACTCGATATTACTTGTATCGAGTTACTTAAGTGTACTCAATATCTGTAACACCGAGTTATGTGGAAAACCCCAGCTTATAAAATGTACTCTCGATACACGCTCTCTATGCATGTTTCTTTTGTCATCTGCAGCTCAGTTTTATCAATTCTCGATAATATGAAAGTTTAGTACAGTTTTCATGAAGCACCTGTGCATTGCAATAACTTGTTGCTTTTGAGAAGCTGGAAATCATAATAAACATATTACTTCACTGCTTCTATTACAAAATATACGAGTAACTGAATTGTTTGCTTCACCAGCAATTGTGAAATCTACTCTAGTACATAACATTAATGCCATTAGCAAAGTGCATGACCACATAGTTCCACAACAAAAGTACAGAATTTAGTATCAAATGAGAAGCAAAAAATGACCAATCTAACACTGTCTTCTCGTCATGAAACCGAGTTAGTGGTGTCGTTCGGGGGCTTCCTCAGGCGGTAGGGATCATTCTGGCTGCGCAGCGTACGTCCGTTTTCACCCATCCACCTTGGTTGTCGTACCTGCTGTAAACAGTTCAAATATGTTATGTACATTGAACCTATATAAGTTATTAACAAGTAACATAGCCACAACAACACTTAGATTCATGACTTAGGACGAACAATGTGACAAAACTATTGAACAACATATTTAAATACCAATTGGACTCATTTGCCTATCTATGCATGAACACCAACGTTTATTTCATAACTAGTCCAAATACTTACTATGGCAATAGAGAACAATTTAGTCCTACTTAGTTGTTAACAATCATGTAATGATTTATATGACAAAAGTTGTTAAGAAATGGAAGCTTTACCTATGATGCAACTCCACCAGTTGTTGACTCCGCATTTCGAGTAGGACATGTTCTAAGGTTGTGCCCCTCTTGGCGACACAACCCACATCTTGATTTTGGTCCATTCTCGATCCATAAGGAGCTCAGCAACTCCCTATCATTATTATCCTCATCCATCTCATTGCGGATACGTGTGGACTTTGGCCGACCTTTGTTCCAGATCAATCGTGGGTTGGGCATCATTAGTCGAGTTTCTTCTGGATCCAGCCATTCTAATCTGTCTTTCAATGGCTGGAATACTGGTTCGTAGCTGTGGTACCTATGAGTCACACTATAGCAAGGATCAATAAACTGCTACGCATCGTGCTTATACTTAGCACAAATTGCTATTACGTGTGAACACGGGATCTTGAGCGCTTCCCATTTCCCACACGTGCATGTCATACTCTGAAGATCAACCCTATGTGTGTGTTGTCCGCCCCCACCATTCAAAGGATTACCCGGTGTGTCAACCTGATATATCCACACTTGTGCAGACATCCATGTCACCATATGGTCCTTTCTCTTCGCTTGATTTTTTTCAAACTTGTCCATGGCATACTTGCACCATTCTTGACCCGCTTCCAACTGATCTAGAGTGAGATTATGACGAGCGTCAAAGTACGAGTTCACTTTGAAAAAGGTGAACCTCACCATTACCATTATTGGCAAGCTACGTGCACCTTTCAGTACTCCATTAAAGCACTCTGATAGGTTGGTTGTCATTGCTCCGTATCGACACCCTTCATCATGCGCAAGTGTCCACTTTTGTTTGTTTTCAGATTCAAGGTACCTGTGTGCAGCCGGCTTGACATTGCGAATTAATTCCAGTGTGGCTTCAAACTTTCTGACTTGATTTGCACTTGCTGCCCTCCATACTAAGTTCTTCAACTCCGGAATTTTCCATTTTGTGTTCACATTGCTGACTACATGGCGGAGGCAGTACCGGTGATGGACCTTTGGAGGCTGCAACCAAGTCATACTTATGTCATCAAAGCAGGCTTTTATCCCCGAATGTCGGTCAGAGATGATGCAAAGATTGGCCCGGTCCGTAATATTGGTCAACCATGCCAAGAACCATCCCCATGTCTCCTTGCTCTCACTCTCAACAACGGCAAACGCGAGCGGATAAGCCTCGTTGTTAGCATCCGTTGCCATTGCTATCAACAACTTCCCCTTGTACTTGCCATAGAGGTGTGTTGCATCGATGCTTATCACCGGCCTGCAATGCTCGAACCCTTCAATACACGGACCAAAAGCCCAAAAGGCACAATTAAACGTGCAAGTTCCTAGCACGTTACGGTTGTCACACTTCAATTGTGTCACTGTAGTTGGATCCACATCTTTTAACGCCACCAGAAACTGAGGTAATTCTTCATATGACTCATCGAAATCCCTGTAGATGGCCGCAATCGCCTTCTATTTTGCATCCCAAACCTTATAGTGAGATGCCCAATGGTCGTGCTTCGCATGCAGAAGACTACGCAGGGTTGCTATTGTTCTTGAAATGTCTTCTCGCACGTATGACTCAAGTGTGATGGCAATGAACTTCGAATCCATCATCCTTCCATCATGATCCACCTGGAGTGACGAGCAAGTGTGGGGACCCTTACATGTTGTGATCTCCCAGAACTTGTGCCTTTTCCTGTTGATAGCTCGAACTAACCACGGACACGCATCATTTACACATGTTACAATCAGTTTCTCGGGGTCTGACTTCATGTACTTAAATTTCTTATTAAGCCCCACAAAGAACATGGTTAATGCATGCTGAACCGCAGCTTTATTCAAGAATAGCATCCCCTTGCTTGGTTCATCCCCCGGCCTCCAACTCATCAGACCTGTTTCCAAGGAAGGTGATAAGTCATGAATGTTATCCCATGTGTTTGACGTGAGCCAATCGAGGTTAGGGTTTGGATTAGTGCAAGCATCCACATTGTTTTCAACTTGTAGTTCATCTAAAAATTCTGGATAGTCCTCCGGTCCATCATTATCAATGAACTCCTCGTACACATCTCGAGTGTCATCCAAGCGCGTTTGGATATCTTCATTTTCTTCAGTATACCCTCGATAAACATTTTCGTCATACGTATGGATAGACCCTAACACTTCGGCGGCTTCAATATTGTCCATAGCAACCGCATTGTGTGGTCCAAAGTTGTAGGGCAAAGACGTCTCGGCTATAACTGAAGGGTACACGATGGTTACAGGAACTAATTCTTGCTCCTCAGCTCTACTGGCATACTGTGAACCCCCATCGACATTACACCCAACAGTGTCAACAGTTACATACAAGTCAGAACCTATGAATTGTGAAGCCCGCTTTATCACTCCCCACATTATGTCCACATCATCGTCGCATTGTAATGGAATTGCATTGTAGAAAACTTGGGTACCCGCCAGTTGTTGAGGAGCTCGAAATACAATGGAGATGTCATGGGAATCCTTGTCTAACCCTAGAGTTGACATTATCTTCCGCTTCAGTTTTGTCATGTGTATCCCACATTTCACTTCAAAAAGTGTCTGCTTTAGGTTCGGACCTTAGTATGATAGCCCATGCGAGTCATTAATATATGCCTCCCCATCGTAGTAAACATAGACATAATAAGGACTCATAACGGACTTGAACCACAAATAGTGATAGTTGCATCATGCTATGTAATATTGTGAAACCATAGGCTAACTATATATGCCCTATGTTTAGGTGTTCATGCAGCTAAACAAACCTAAGCAAATTGTGCTAAAAAACCCATCTTGTTTATCTAAAATAAATACTAACATAGCAAAAAGTATTGATGCTAAAAACATACAATGGAATAATCATATGATCTAGTCCATCAAACACCTAAATTCGAAAACGAAAATGTTCGCACAATGTGTATTGTTAATCAAATGAGAATTATGAAGCATTGCAAATAAGGGAAATAATTCGTAGCATGCAACATGTACTGCATTATTATGTTCAAATACCCCACAATCTTCCAACAACAGTCACAGAATTTGTGTTATTGTAAATGGACTCATGCATTATTATGTTCAGATACCCCCAGTGAAGACCCACAACATTCAAAGAATTTGTGTTGTGTTAAATACTGTACCACATTATTATGTTCATATACCCCCCATTCTTCTCACAACATTATTATACAGAATTTGTGTTAACATAACTGGATGGACTCATGCATTATTATGTTCAGATACCCCCATTGAAGACCCACAACAGTCACAAAATGTGTGTTGTCTTAAATACTGAACCACAATTCCATGTTCAGATAACCCCTCCCACAGCAATCACAAAATTAGTGTTATTTGAAATTATGAACCTCGTGCACTATTATGTTCAAATACCCCAATTGAAGTCTCATAACATTCACTGACTTTGTGTTGTTATAAATGGTTAGCAGTTGTTACCTATCAGGTGAGATGTTGACAGAATGGGGAAGACAATGACATTACGAAAAATAAGTGCACTTGGTGAAGCTGGTCAGTTGAAGTTGAAACTAGCAATAGAAGTTGACACAATGGTAGAAGGCACAAACCGGTCCACGTTCAGAAGGCTCCTGCATGAAGAAGTAATGGCAAATGGTCAGTGGTCCCAGAAGGTGGGGGAGGAAATGACAAAATCTACAATGGGCAGTACTCGATTTTACGTCAAGCGAGTTTAATAACTCGGTTATACGGAGACCGAGTACCATTCAGGCGTCGTACATTTGGCAGGGGGAGGAAATGACAAAATCTACCACAGTACTCGATTTTACGTCAAGCGAGTTTCAAAACTCGGTTATACCGAGACCGAGTACCATTAAGGCGTCGTACATTTGGCAGTAGAACTCGGTTATATGGATATCGAGTATTATTTACTTCACCAGCAAAATAGTTGGGCAGTATTTATACGTACTCGTCTTTTTCTTAATCTAGTTCACTCACTGTACTCGATTTACTTATAGTCGAGTATTGTACGCTCCTTATAAAAAGACAGCTTCCTCTCATTCTGGTTGGGGGTTATGAGGAAAACAGTTAGGGATGGAGAAGACAAGCCTCCTTTGCTTCTAAAGGTAACATGCCAACATGTTTTACTGTTTTAATTGTACAATTATTTACCACTATACAATTATAGATTATGCAACTGTTTGTCAGATCTTGGAATGACCAACGTGCATGTTAGTTGCTGTAGTCTACTGGCACCTGTTGGTAGAGCGACATGGTACATGTTTTACCTAATAGCTTAGATTCAAAACTTGGTAAGTTCTAACTCCAGCACAGCTCATGCGGTTTTAACGTACAATGCTATTGTGTTCCTCTTTTAGGGTGGCAAATACTATGTTGTTTTCGTTGGTCGTGCTCCTGGCATATACGACAATTGGGCAGAAGTAAGTAGACAAGTTCATAAGTTCGCAAATGCCGAACACAGGTCATACAAAGATCGACGAGAAGCAGAATCTGCATACATGGAGTTCATGCAACGTAATGGTAGGAATGTGCAGTATGGTGCTTCCCCATCGTGGACATCTCCTACCATGTTGACATCAAGCCTAGAGGGGACGTCTCAAAGTGAAGGAACCAACTATTGTGATGGAGATGTTAGGAATAGATTGTTGAGGTATCAGTTAGACGTTGCCATTGAGGAGCGTGACCATGCAAGGAGGATTGCAACCTTGAGTACTAACATGCTGAGTGAAGTGGTAGCCCATGTTATGGGAGATGATGAAGTTCATGATTCGACACAACAAGGAAGTGCAAAATGAAGGCGAAACTATGGCTTATGAGATTTGCTGTAGAAGTTGTTGAATAGCCTGTTGGTTTCTCTAAGCACAAAGTTTATTTTGGAATCTGTATTGACTTGTAATTGCTTGTACTCATTGTTAACATTGGCTAGATTGTTTTGGTAATTGTGCTTGGCTTTGGATAGCCTATAAGTACTTTGTCTATATCTTTGTGCCTAGAGAAAATAAAATACACTTGTTCTGAAGAAGTTACAAAAATAATAGGCAATTTGACAAGTCATAATGCTTATGTAATATACCTCCTGCCTATTATGATTTTGCAGCATGAAATGAAGCCATCTTGGAACAGAAAATCCAGAAATGAACACCACCTAGCAACGAAACAAAAAAGGCATTTGCCAAACTCTTTTGAACGGTTTTAGACCCCTTAAACCAACCGGATTAACCTACTTAATTAGCCAAGTGATTAACTTAGTCAATTTATGCAATTCTAGGTTATCAAAATCACACAATCATATCAAGAATATAAAGCAGCGGAAATATAAATAACACAATAATATGATCACCAGGAAACCACACGGTAAAAACCTGGGGAGGATTTGACCTAGCTATCCTCAAGGTAAACTGAATCCACTATATGAAAGAATCGACGTTCATACAAAAGGACTTACAAGCTCCCCGCTTGACTTCCTAATGCTACCCACCAGTAGAACTTACTGACACGACCACGTGCAAGCTCCGAATCCACGGACTCCTTCTTTCTTGGATTCTCCAATCAGCTACAAGCACCCACGCTTGTTATTCTTTAAGCTCCAATGGCAGCAACCGAGTTGATCATCAAGATGTTGAAATTATCTCTACCTTGAAAACCCTAAGCTTTGTGTAAAGGACAGCTCCTCTAGATCTCACAAAAGATTTACACAAAACAGAAAAGTATGAGCAACAATACAATAGGAGCAACTCTAAAAACGTGGCTAGGGTTTTTCTTTATATATCTAGGGTAAAAACAGAAAACCCAAAACGTTTAATGAGTTAGGGCTGAGTTGGAAAATTCTGCAGAAAAGCATTCTGGCCGAGATTCGATCGATCGAGTCTTTCTTTCAATCGATCGAGCCAAGCCGAAATGCACCAATGCATCTGCAGCCTCTCGATTCCAACTTTACATGAAAGACCCAACTTTGAGCAAGCCTAAACAAGACTAAACAACCTGTTTTGATCATGATTTGCCAACAATACAAATTAGAGTTCTAAATACATAAATTCCTAAATCTTTAGAACCTAACAAACTCCCCCTTTGGCAATCCGTGACAAAACACAAACTAAAAACTCAAAGTTTACAAAATAAAAGCCCTTTACATAAATAATGCTCATAAAAACTAAAATTCAATCCTAACTACTATCCATCAGTTGCAAGTGTAGACAGCAGCTCAATTGAATCAACCTGTATATTCCTGAAACACTCAACAAACGCATAAATGCATGTGTGACAGAAAATAGTAAATAAACAGGTATAACATTCTTGTATGATTCACACAACACATAATAAAGACATATATCAATGAATAACTCATAAATATAAATCAATAAACAGTGAATCCAACTAAAACAAGAATCAGGTATATATCATGTATATCAAAAACAATGTTACTCCCCCTAACATGAATATCCCCAAAAAATGATATACAAAGTGAAGCGCCTAGATACAATCTAACATCTCCACAAGCTCCTCAAAACAAAAAAGTCTCCCCCTAATTACAAAACTCCTCTACAAACTCTACTCCCCCTTTTTGTGACGAAATGCCAAAGAGCAATCACAAGCCATCATCAAAAGGAGGTGGTGAGGGTGAACGAAGATGTGCCAGATCAACACGCAAAGCACAGATCTCGTCAAATAAGTCCATCAAAAGCTGACCATGAGCCGCCTGAACGGTCATGACAGTCTCCAAAGTACGACGGATATCAAAGTCATCCGATGGAGGTGGAGGAACAGCAGCAGCATCAGGATCAGGAACAGCCTCACTAGCAGGACCTGTAGAAGAAGAGCGAGGAGGTGCAGACCCAGAAGGCTCAGACCTAGGGTGTTTAGAGCCAACTCGAAGGTGAGTAGCCCTCTGTCTAAGAAAAGACGCACCTATAGGAGCAATCACATGAACGGGCTCAGAGGAAGGAAAGCCACCAAGATCAAGATATAGCAAAATCCTATGAATGAAAATAGGATGAACAAGGGCATGAGCAGAAGATGAACTCCTATAAACTTCGTTCAAAGAACGAAGAAACAAATGGGGAAAACTGATAGGAGCATCAGTGACAAGAGCGTACAAAAATACACACCGCTCGAGAGGAATGGTGTGAAGATGAGAAATTGGCCAAAAAGAGTGACACGCTATCCTAAAGAAGAGATAGTGTAACTCAGAAAGCTCAGCAATGGTGATCCTAGGATCAGAACCCCACTGGATAGAAGACCCAGTAATGTAAGACATGACATCACTCAATAAAGGAGACTCATCATAAAGGTAGACAGGGTGTTGTACCAAGGTACCCCTAGAGTATCAGCCACTACCTTAGGAGTAATGGTGTACTCTACGCCTCGTATCCAACTCTTACCAAAGTGTTGGAATCATAGACGCAGATAGAGATGTTCGAAAAGAACTCTCTAATCAAGGTAACAGGTGGAGGAGGATCAGAAATATCCACCAAGGGTAACCAGCCCCTACGCTCAAAGTTCGCCGTAATGGCAGGATCAAGCTCATCTAAGATGACAGAACACTCAGACCATATCTTCCTCTTAAGGTTCAGCTTATCATAAATCTCTTGGTTTTTCTCACTAGGAAACCTCTCTCGGTCAAAGGGTGGAGGGGAAGGAGTAGGTGAGGGAATAGATCTACGAGCCCTAGTCTTCCTAGGCATAGTGCTGAGGAAAGGACAGAGACACAAAGAGAAAACCAACAGAACAAAAAAAACAAAAACCAAGGGTAGACTACAAGTTAGCACGACACAAAGAGAAAACCAACAGAACAAAAAAAACAAAAACCAAGGGCAGACTACAAGTTAGCACAAAAAAAAACATAGAGCAAAAATTTATATGATGCATGAACAATTACAATGTTATGATGCATGTACTAATGCGGTAAGCAAAGTTCAAATTAAGTTCAATTTGCACAAAATTGGCTTGAGCATAGAGTTTCTAACAAAAACCCTAAAAATTTGAAAAACCACTTGAAAATTTTGAAACAGATTGATGAATTGAGCATTACATAACACAACACACAGATTATAATGCTTAATTACATCAAAACAACAAGCCAATTTCATCAATTTCAACCTAATTGAACAAAATCCCCAATTCGGATTCAATACAAGCCCTAGAAATTTCAATTTTTCACAAACCCCAAAATTGATCAAATTAAACTAGCAAGATCATGTTTATATCATGTCCCCATAAAAACCTATTGATCAATTGCACAAATTTGGGCTTGAATCAGCAAAAACCCCAAAAAGAAAAAGGTCCGAAAATTTGAGTGTAAATGCATGAAAAATGCATGAAAATATGAAAATAAACTCAAAAGGAAGGGCAAAAGAGACTTACTGGCTTGAGGAAAGAGAATCTTTGCAAAAAATTCGGAGGAAAACGACAAAAAATTGACTGTAGAGCCTTGCCTAGTCGGAGAGAGAAGAAAAGTTTGAAAAACTTTTTGAAAAAGTGTTTGAATCAGTCAAGAACAGTGTTTTAAAAAACCTGATCCGCGACTTTCGATTGATCGAAAATCACATTCGATCGATTGAATCAATCCGAGATTTTTTAAAAGAATTTTAAGTATTTTCGATCGATCGAAAAACAGATTGGATCGATCGAAACAAGCAGCGACTCACAATATTTTGAGAAAAATTACAATTTTGAAAAACTCAAACCAATTTTTGAAAATAACTCCTCAAAGCATTAAAATCAATGAAACAAAATGCATGAGTATGAGATAAAATGGAATGCTTTTTCAAAAACCCAAATTTTAATCCCAGTTTCTCCAAAGAAAGTTTCAGCCAATCTCCCTTTAAATTCTCAAGCAAAAAAAATGTTTTGCATAATACTCAAGGTATTTTCAAACTTGGTTGGTCAGACCAAAAACACACACAATAACATGTACAGTGTTTAGCAAAGAGTAACTTGTGTAGTGTGTGCAACTAGCAAGAGCTTGAGATACATGTGAGGTGATATGTGAATAGAGATCAATCACAAAGTATACAAAATTCATCACATAGAATTTAAAAGAGACTATCACCTAAAGAGTTACATCATATAACTCCCACATCTTCTAGAACATAAGCTTGCAATCATATAAGTTTCTTGAATTTAGCCTCTTAATTTGTGAATTGGCATCAAGCCTAATAGTATACACCAATTTTAATTAAGTGAAATGGCATCAAGTCTAATAGTACACACTAATTTTAAGTATTAAGCAATTAAACCGAGGCTATACCTTATGTTCTTTTTGTGCATGTGCTACACTTTTTCGAGCACAAAATCTTATGATATGCACTAAGGTGTTCATGATTGGCTAGTGAACAGTGGTGAGATGGTTATTTATGCCTTTCTCAAAAGGATCAAGTCCGACAGTCAAATACCATGTGACTTCAAGATCAAGGCAAAGTGATAAACACCATAAACATCTTCCCCACACAACATGCACTACAAAGCTTCAACTAGTAAAGTGCAATAAATAAGCTCATCAAAGCTAAACAAGGTACACATGACATGTTATGTGCAAATAAATTGACCAACCTTGTTTTCAAAGACCAAGAAAAATAGTGCCAAACACAATTTGTTTTTCTCCCTTTTTTTATTATTATTATTATTATTAAAAAAGAGAAAACAAATAAATCCTAGAATGAAATGCATGAATGTAATGCAATGCAAGTCCTAGAAAACAACACAAAAACACAAATACCAAAGAACAATGGTCACAAAGGAATGAGCAATGAAGCACAAGGACCATGTCAGAAAGACTCAATTAGATCAAGTCCTTTGCATCCAAAACCTTTTAGATGCACCACGAGCATTGGAGTTCCTATTCACATTCGAGTGATTTCCAACTCTAGGATTGGAATAAAGGTTCAAAGCCTTTACCAATTCACCAATAAGTGCCATAGGATCTTGTGCTTGAGGCACAGACACTTTTGGTTTGTTTGCTCTCTTAGCAGCTTGAAGCTTGTAACAGTTAGGACGAATGTGTCCAGACTTTCCACAATAATGACAAACCCAAGCAGGTTTACCATGCATCTTGTCCTTAGAAAGGGTAGTTTCCTTAGGTTTAGACTCTCCTAGATCAACCCTAATCTTCCTAGGTGGTGAAACTTCTATAGGTTTGACAACCTCACTCACAAGTGGTTTGACAGTATCACTCACAACCTCACTCACAGAAGGTTCAGAAGGAGATGAAGGAACAAAGTTTGTGGAATTAGGAGCAGACACAGAGATGCTTTCAACATATCCTAAACCAAATTTATCAAACGGATACTTTTGAACATTCAGCATTTGATCAAGTTTAGAACTAGCAGATCTAGCAATAGATAAATCATGTTCCAAAGTGTTAGGACATATGTGTTTTTCACTTGTTAAGAACATATGTCACTTTTTATGTAAATTGGCTAATCCTTATGACAAAACGCACTCTACTTGTAATTGGGTAGTTCTAGGTGTTTTTAATACTTCAAGAAACATTGTTTCAAGATCAAGTGTTGAAGTCATCAAGTCTGTCCAAGAAAAAGCAAGCTGAAGTGCAATTTCATTAACTCTCGACACCTGCTCGATAGCTACCTCGACACCTGCTATCTGTCGAGAATTACGAAAATCAGTTTTCTGATTTGATTTTCTTGGGATCCGTGAATATGGTTTTGGGTTTTCTTTTCTTCTAACCCTAAACATATAAAAGGATTGTTTTAAGAGCCGTCAAACAAGACACAAGTTGCAAAAGCATTGAGCAATCCTTGTTCAAGCAAATTGTGATCAAAAGACGAAGTTCTTAACCTAGTTCATCTTCTCTCTTGAAGTTGCTGTGTATTTGCACTATAGGGTTTTGTAACCAAGCATCTTCATGATTTTCATTGTGTATGATGAACTGAAGAACTTTGCAGCCAACCTCTCCTTCTAAAGTTGGTGTTTGAAGACGCGTACTGGGATCCGCGCATTGGTTAGTCACGTACTTGGGAGCCATGCATCAAAGGTGGAAATTGTCACTACAGATCAAGTCCAATTGGGTATTGGGGTAAGGGTTCAACTGTAGGTTGGTAAGGTACTTGGGATTCCTTTACTTGTAACCACTTGATTTGATAATAGTGGAGTTTCGGGAGTGGTGACCTGAAAATCACCCGGTGGGGTTTTTGCCGTTAGGGTTTTCCCCTTTCGTAAACAAATCACCATGTTATTTATTTTCCGCTGCAAATTTAGTATTTGGTGATTTGTTTGTGCTTCCACGCAATTGCATGCTTAATTGATTAATTAACAACTTGGCTAATTAATTAATTAATTAGGGTTTATCACAAGGGGTCATTCAGATTGTGGCCTATCAAGTGGTATCAGAGCGGGCACACTCTGATTAGGTTTAATCTTTGCTGTGTTGATCCATTGACCCCTGTTGTCATGGCTATAACTGGCTTGAAAAGATCCTTGTTTTCAAATACATCTTGTTTTTCTAATCACTATTTGTTTGAGTGTCTCAGAAAACACAAGTCTAAAAGTTATTTGAATTCCTTTATAATGAATATTGGAAAGGATCTCAGTTTGGCTAAGAAGAAACTAGACTGTCTCAGAATAAAAATGTGCAAAGGAGTTCGTCTGAGAAGAGTAAAAGTTAAAGGTTTAGCTCATCAAAGGCAGTTGAGTGAAAGAACCATTCCCTCTGATTTGTCATCCAAGCATGAAGTGTGTTTCATGATGAAGTCTGCTTTCAAAGTAATGGATACATGTCTATGGTATCTTGACAGTGGTTGCTCAAGACACATGACTGGAGACCGATCTCTCTTCAAGATCTTTGAGCCTAAAAAGGGTGCCAATGTGACTTTTGGTGATGGAAGCAAGTCACAAATTAAAGGGAAAGGAATCATATCTCTACCAGGACTGCCAGACATTGCAAATGTTCTTTATGTAGAAGGTCTAAGGGTGAACCTATTGAGCATAAGTCAGATATGTGATCAAGACTTCATGGTGCTATTCTCAAAGGGAAAGTGTCTTGTCATGGATGAGTCTGGAAAGAAGCTTATTAGTGGGGTTCGCACTTTGGACAACTGCTATGGATTGGTTCCTGATGCTGAGATAATGTGCAACAGCATTCGTTTGCCTAATGAAGATCTATGGCATCAACGAATGGGACATGCTAGTTACAAACATCTATCCATTGTATCTAAGCATGAATCAGTTTTGGGGATACCAAAGCTTAGTAGAATGAGCAATGTGGTGTGTGGACCATGTCAGCTGGGGAAACAGACGAAAGCTAAGCATCCGGGCACTCAGACATCAGCTACCTCCAGACCATTAGAGTTTTTGCATTTAGATCTTATGGGTCCAACCAGAACCGAGTCTCTTGGTGGTAAGAGATACATCATGGTTGTGGTAGACGACTTTACTAGATACACTTGGGTCATCTTACTACGATCCAAGTCTGATGCTCCTGAGCACATTGAGGCTTTGTGCACAAGACTGCAGAATGAAAAGAGCTTAAAGATTGATCGAATTCGAAGTGACCATGGTAAAGAATTCGAGAACTCATACATGGAATCTTTCTGCATACAGTCAGGCATATCTCAAGAATTCTCTGCTCCTATTATGCCTCAGCAAAATGGTGTGGTAGAAAGAAAGAATAGGGTTATTCAAGAGATGGCCAGAGCCATGTTGCATAACAAAGATGTGCCTCGAAACTTATGGGGAGAAGCCGTAAACACTGCATGTCATACGGTTAATAGGGTGTACTTCAGACCCGGCACCAAAAAGACTCCCTATGAGTTATGGAAAGGAAGGAAGACTAATGTGAAGTATTTCAGGATCTTTGGAAGTACTTGCTTCATTCTTAAGGATAGAGAGAATGTGGGAAAAATTGACTCTCGAAGTGATGAAGGCATATTTCTGGGATACTCGTCTACAAGCAAGGCTTATCGAGTATACAACAAGAGAACTCTGAAGGTAATGGAAACAGTAAATGTGGTCATTGATGAGTCTTCAGATTCCAGCACTGAGAAAGGCATTGAGGAACTCTCAAAAGAAATTCTTCCTCCTGAGCCTAAGGAAGTTCAAGATATTGCTGAACCAGAACCTGTGTCCCCAAGTACCCCTAGTATTGTGGAAGACTCTGCAGATGCTCCTACTTCACCAGATTCTGTGCCTAATGAAGAAAAAGGACCCTCCTCTAGAATCAAATTAAATCATCCTCCTGAAGTTATTGTGGGAAACATGAATGAACTCACATTAAGGAAACGTACAGTTGATAAATGTGTTGCTAACTTTGTGTCTTATTCCTGTTATTTGTCACAGGTTGAACCCAAGAAAGTTGAGGAAGCACTACAAGATGAAAGTTGGGTCGAAGCAATGCATGATGAACTACTTCAGTTTCAGAGGAATGATGTTTGGACACTAGTACCTAGACCAGAAGGTGAGCACATCATCAGTACAAAGTGGATATTCTGCAACAAGACTAATGAAGAAGGCAATGTGATTCGCAACAAGGCTCGACTTGTGGCTCAAGGATACTCACAAATGGAGGGAGTAGACTATGATGAAACATTTGCCCCAGTTGCCCGAATGGAGTCAATCAGAATTCTCCTTGCCCTCGCATGTCAGATGAAGTTTAAACTTTATCAGATGGATGTAAAGACTGCTTTCCTGAATGTGTTACTCAAAAAGGATGTCTATGTGGCTCAACCAAAAGGATTCATTGATCCACACTTTCCAGATCATGTGCTGTACCTTAAAAAGGCACTTTATGGGTTGAAGCAAGCTCCTAGAGCCTGGTATGATAGACTTACACAATATCTGGTGTCACATGGGTTCACAAGAGGAAAGGCTGATCAAACACTCTTCATCAAAAGGGAAGATGGTGAGTTGATAGTTGCTCAAGTCTATGTAGATGATATCATCTTTGGGTCGACTAAGGATGAACTTGCTCATGACTTCTCAAAACTCATGCAAGCCGAGTTCGAGATGAGCATGATTGGAGAGCTGACTCACTTCCTAGGATTGCAGATTCGCCAACAAGATTCAGGTATATTCCTTTCTCAATCTAAATATGCTAAGAATCTTGTGAAAAAGTTTGGTTTGGAATCTGCTAGTTCTGTTAGAACCCCTATGAGTCCAAATGTTAAACTCACTATTGACTTGTTAGGAAAGAGTGTTGATCCTTCTCTCTATAGAAGCATGATAGGTAGTCTTCTTTACCTTACTGCTAGTAGACCTGACATTAGTTACAGTGTTGGTGTGTGTGCTAGATATCAGGCTAACCCCAAAGAATCTCATATGACTGCTTTAAAAAGAATTATAAAGTATGTCAAAACCACTGCTGAGTTCGGTGTGTGGTATAGCAAGGACACTAATGGTGTCTTAGCTGGGTACTCTGATGCTGATTGGGCTGGTAATGCTGATGATAGAAAGAGTACTTCAGGGGGTTGTTTTTATGTGGGTAACAATCTTGTCTCTTGGATGAGCAAAAAGCAGAACTCCATCTCTTTATCCACTGCAGAAGCCGAATACATTGCTGCTGGTAGCTGCTGCACACAACTCCTCTGGATGCAAAAACTCCTTCATGATTATGGTATTTGTCAAGAGCATCTCACTATCTATTGTGACAATACCAGTGCCATCAATATCTCTAAAAACCCGGTTCAACATTCTCGAACCAAACACATAGAGATTCGACATCACTTCATTAGGGAGCTTGTCGAAGATGGTACTCTCACTCTTGAGTTTATCCACACTGATGATCAGAAGGCTGACTTGTTTACCAAACCTCTTGACAGCAAATGTTTTGAATTTCTTCGTCAAAACATTGGTGTCATCTCCATGGACTGATCTCCTTCTCTTGCCCCTCTTCTTCATGCATATGCATCTAGTTTTTGCTTTGCTTTGTTTAACATGTTTTTGTTTGTTTATTTTCAGTTTTGTTTATTTTGTTTTTAATATAAAAATAAAAAAAAATAAAAAAATTGAAAAATCAGAAAAATACAAAAAAAAAAACAGTGTGTGTTTTGTGTACTTTGGTATTTGTGTACCTTGGATGGCCATTGAAACAAAGTTTCTAAACTTTGTATCTATTGTAACTTAGATGAGCATCTCTATGCACAACTAAGCAAGTGAGCTTTGTGGCTCTTGTTTGTGATGAGTAAGATTAAGTTATCTCTTAAAACTTAACACTCATATCACTCTTTTTGACGGGTAGGACTAGAAAATCCTAAGAGAAAGGCATAAATAACCATCTCACCACTGTTACCCGCCAATCATAGTATGACACCTGTATGCTTTGGCATAGCAAAAGTGCAGTGTCATAGACACCTGTATGCTTCGGCATAGCAAAAGTGCAGTGTCAAAGACATTCATATGCTTCGGCATAGCAAAAATGCGATGTCAAATGCTTAACATCTTGGGTATTTCTTTTCTCTCTTTTTATGCCCATGCATGATATGCTTAAAAGAAAATATGCAAAGAAAATATAAAGCAAAAAGATTAAAGATGCTTTAAATATGATTGCAAGCATGTTTTCTAGGAGATGTGGGAGTTATAAGATGTACCTCGAAGGTGATAGTCTCCATCAAACAGTTATGATTGTGTGTGAGTTAAAGTTATTTTCTCATATCTCAGATCGTCATAACATGTATACACATGAATTCTTGCGATGTTTTTCACACACAACACGCAATATTCTTTGCTACTCTTGATACATGTGCAGGTACAATTAGATTTGGCCATCACAAGTGTTTACATATGCTAATGTATGCTCACTAAACTGTCTTGACTTGTTTTTGAAATATAAAATTGGTTAGACTTGTTTAGTGTGTGTGTGTGTGTTTTTGAGGATCCATGTGCTTTTATCTTCTTTTGAAGATGATTTTGAGAGCTTAATATGTTGAGTGGATCTATGGTTGAGGTGTAAGTTGAATTGCATTCATGTCTATGTTTTTTTCTTCTTCTCAAAAAACTGCTTTTCACTAAAGGCTCGACACTTCCTCGACACCAGGTCATCTGTCGAGCTTCTCAAGCTTTTCTTATCGCAATCTCGACACTTTCCTCGATACTTGGTGGATCGATCAAGAAACCTTCTGTCTTCTCGATAACTTCTCGATACCTTGTCGATCGATCGAGCTTCTGATCTCTGAAATTGGTCTTGTACCTCGACACCTTCAGCTGTCGAAGGCCTTTTCCTCGATACCTTCCTCGACAGCTTCCTCGATACCTCTCGACACCTCAGCTGTCGAGATTTACTGAAGGTTCTATATAAGGTTTTCTCACGATCTGCACTTCATTTTCTCGATCTCTCTCGATCTGTCCGCGACTGTTCATCTCCCAAACTCCTTTTTCTCACTCCAAATCCTCAATCCACGTGATTTTCGGCCCTTCCTTGCTTCAAATCACTTGGTATGATCTCTCTTTCCCTCATTATTCATGCATTTCATGTTTTGAAACTTAGGTTTTGGGGTTTTTGAAAATTTTTGGGGTTTTTCAAAATTGATGAGGTTTTTCTTCAAATTTTGGGTTGGGTTTGTACTTAAATGTTTTTAAAATGTCATACATTGCATTTCATGTGCATTATAATGATATTTTCATGCATTTAGATGTGAGTACTTTGTTTATATGCTGCTAGAATTGGATTGGGCTGAGCCCATGATGATATTTCTGTTTTGCATGTCACATGTTCATGCATTCCCATGCATACGTACTCTTTGTTCATATATCTGTCATATTTGAACTGATTTGGGACTTTTCTGTTTGTCTCCCTCTCTATCTCTTTCTCCTTATTTTACGTTAGTAGTGTCTATGGCACCCAAACGTAAATCCACTCCTGCTCGGAACCCTCTGCGTTCTGGAGCTTCCTCTTCTTCTGATTCTGCTCCTTTTAACATTCGGTTCCGTGATATAGATGCCCAAAAGGCATTTACTGAGAACCTTTCTAGACGAGGTGTTCATTCGGAACGCCAAGTCATTCTGGCGGACTTCGCCGATACTGACCTTCCCTCTGTCATCCACAGTAGGGGATGGGGGTCACTGTGTGACATCCCGGTCACTTGCCCTCTTGTGCTCATTCAGGAGTTCTACTCCAACATGCACGGGATTGATCGTTCAGTACCTCTCTTCTTCACTCGCGTTCGAGGTACGCGCATTCCTGTCACTCCGCAGCTAGTTGCGGATGTACTTAGGGTACCTAGGATAGAGTCTCCCGATTACCCTTCTTGTGAGCGTCTGAGGACTGTGTCCAAAGAAGAGCTCATCTCTGCCTTCTGTTAGCGTCCTGCTGATTGGGGTGAGCATCTGTACACATCATGTAGGCCTTTTGCTAAAGGTCCTCGATTTCTTAACATGGTGATGACCTTTGTACTCCGTCCACTCTCTCACTACAACTCTATCACAGAGCCTCGTGCTCGATTTTTGCTATCACTTCTAGAGCATCTTACTATAGACTTTCCCTCTCACTTCATTTTGTCTATCATAGATGTCCATCTAGATTCGGCGTCCCGTGATAAGCTCATCTTTCCTTCCGCTATCACGAGGATCTTACGCCATTTTTCTATCCCTTTTCCTGTGTCCGACCACTTCACTCATATCTGTGCCATAGATGCCGCTACCGTAAAACGTAGTGAGGCTCAGTTTAGGTCGAGACAGACGGATGCCACTCCTCCCTCTCGTTCGGCTCCATCCAGATCTGCTCCATCCCGATCCGCTCCATCTACATCTGCTCCTTCTTCCTCTACGGGCGATGTATGTCTAGGAGATATTATGGCGCAGCTGCAGCGCATGGACACTCGCCTTGATACACTCTCTGCTGAGTTATATCAGGTGAATGTTCGTGTTGGTCGTATTGCACGACGGCAGGCGACCATGGGTGGTTTTGCTCCAGAGGCTACTCCTTCACCACCTACTCCAGTAGCTTCAGATTCTGAGGATGATGATGATGATGATGATGATGATGATGATGATGATGATGGAGATGCTAGCTCTACTGATGAGATGTCTACATGACACTCTACCCTTTGTCACTCGTGACAAAAAGGGAGAGTAGTTTTGGTTTATGAGAGTAGTCATCTTAGGGGGAGAGTTAGTATAGGACATTTTGATAGGGGGAGTGTTGATATTTTTGAGGGATGTAGTGAGGTTTTGATGTATCTTTTTCTTTTCTTATCTTTTAGATACATTGATCTTGTATATGAGGTCTTGTGACCAGTTTTACATACATTGTACTTATTCTTTATATGTGGATGTATGTTTCTTTCACCTCTCTCTTCATGTGTTGTTTCTTCTCTATCTTTTTACACATGTTCTTTATACTTGTATGCAATCTATTTATTTCTGTTTCACACAAGATGCCTTGATGAGTTTTGTTTAAAGTGTTTCAGAAATACAGGTTGTCAAAGTCTACTTGTCATAAACTCTCTTCTTGCAAAGTTTTTCAAGAGTTTGTGTTAGGATAGATTTTATTGTATTCAACAAGTGAGTATGAGTTGAGTGATTTATGACTTCTCTCATATGTTCATTTGTTTGTTGTGGTTTTGTCACGGATTGCCAAAGGGGGAGATTGTTAGGACATATGTGTTTTTCACTTGTTAAGAACATATGTCACTTTTTATGTAAATTGGCTAATCCTTATGACAAAACGCACTCTACTTGTAATTGGGTAGTTCTAGGTGTTTTTAATACTTCAAGAAACATTGTTTCAAGATCAAGTGTTGAAATCATCAAGTCTGTCCAAGAAAAAGCAAGCTGAAGTGCAATTTCATTAACTCTCGACACCTGCTCGATAGCTACCTCGACACCTGCTATCTGTCGAGAATTACGAAAATCAGTTTTCTGATTTGATTTTCTTGGGATCCGTGAATATGGTTTTGGGTTTTCTTTTCTTCTAACCCTAAACATATAAAAGGATTGTTTTAAGAGCCGTCAAAAAAGACACAAGTTGCAAAAGCATTGAGCAATCCTTGTTCAAGCAAATTGTGATCAAAAGACGAAATTCTTAACTTAGTTCATCTTCTCTCTTGAAGTTGCTGTGTATTTGCACCATAGGGTTTTGTAACCAAGCATCTTCCTGATCTTCATTGTGTATGATGAACTGAAGAACTTTGCAGCCAACCTCTCCTTCTAAAGTTGGTGTTTGAAGACGCGTACTGGGATCCGCGCATTGGTTAGTCACGTACTTGGGAGCCGTGCATCAAAGGTGAAAATTGTCACTACAGATCAAGTCCAATCGGGTATTGGGGTAAGGGTTCAACTGTAGGTTGGTAAGGTACTTGGGATTCCTTTACTTGTAACCACTTGATTTGATAATAGTAGAGTTTCGGGAGTGGTGACCTGAAAATCACCCGGTGGGGTTTTTGCCGTTAGGGTTTTCCCCATTCGTAAACAAATCACCGTGTTATTTATTTTCCGCTGCATATTTAGTATTTGGTGATTTGTTTGTGCTTCCACGCAATTGCATGCTTAATTGATTAATTAACAACTTGGCTAATTAATTAATTAATTAGGGTTTATCACAAAGGGGTCATTCAGATTGTGGCCTATCACAAAGTTTTAACTTTATCAAGCAAGAGCATGTTCTCAGATTTCACATGGTTCAAAAGATCATTAGCATCAAATAATTTAACAAGCAAATTTTTCTTTTCAAGCTCAAGAGAATCAATTTTCTTCAAGCCAAGTTCAACATTCATAACATCCTTTGCAGCAACTTTGCAAAGTTTATTATAGGCCTCTTGAAGATCTGCATCCTCAGAGAGTTCCCCATTAGAAGGGTTCTCTTCAACAGATATACTTTCATTGACTACAGCAGTAGCAATGAAAGCAATGAAGTTTTCATCCTCGTCACATCCAAACTCATTATCAGAAACCTCATTATCACTAAGAGTTACAGCCATAGCTTTACCCTTAGACTTCAAGAATGTAGGACATTTAGATTTAACATGACCATACCCTTGACAGCCAAAACACTGAGCACCCAAAGAATTGTTTGAAGATTGACCAACTTTTTCTCTAGGTTTTTCAAAGTTATTAACCTTAGTGGGATCATTCTTCCTAAAGTTTCTAGGCTCAGCAGTGTTTGCATTTCTTGCTCTTCTGTTAGTATTCCTCAGAAAGTTTCTAAAATTCTTGGCAAGGTAAGCTATCTCTGTAGTAGAGAGCTCATCATCAAATCCACCAACATCAACATCATCAACAGACTTAAGAGCCATTGATTTGGATTTGTTTGCTTTAGGTAGGTCAGACTCATAGGACTGAAGAGATCTTACAAGCTCATCAATAGGGATGGAGTCCACATCCTTGCTCTTAATAATTGCAGTCACTTTGGGTCTAAAGTTTTCAGTTAAAAATCTAAGAATCTTCCTAACAATTTTAGGTTGATCATAGATTTCACCCAAATTAAAAGCAGAATTAACAATGTCATTAAGTTTGACATAAAATTCATCAAAGGATTCATCATCAGACATCCTAATGCTCTCAAACCTAGAAGTTAATTGCTGCAGTTTGTTTATCTTAACTGCCTTTGTACCTTCATGCACAGTCTGGAGGATTTTCCAAGCAATATGAGTAACCTCAACATTAGAGATTATCTTAAATTCCTCCATAGAAACAACATTGAAGATGACATTCATAGCTTTGCTATTAAACCCAGCTGCTTCTTTTTGAGAAGTTTGCCACTCACTCACAGGAGTAGTGGGCTTCTCCCATCCGTACTCAACGGAATTCCAAACTCTCTCATCAATGGATTTCAGGAATGCTTTCATCCTTACTTTCCAATAAGCATAGTTATTCCCATCAAAGTGAGGAGGAACAACTAGAGAGTGTCCATGCTCCATGACAACAGGGGTCAAGGATCAGCTCAGAGATCAAAAAATCTCAAACAAGAGAGCTACCCGCTCTGATACCACTTGAACGGTTTTAGACCCCTTAAACCAACCAGATTAACCTAGTTAATTAGCCAAGTGATTAACTTAGTCAAATTATGCAATTCTAGGTTATCACAATCACACAATCATATCAAGAATATAAAGCAGCGGAAAAATAAATAACACAATGATATGATCACCCAAGAAACCACACGGTAAAAACCTGGGGAGGATTTGACCTAGCTATCCTCAAGGTAAACTGAATCCACTATGCGAAAGAATCGAAATTCATACAAAAGGACTTACAAGCTCCCCGCTTGACTTCCTAATGCTACCTACTAGTAGAACTTACTGACATGACCACGTGCAAGCTCCGAATCCACGGACTCCTTCTTTCTTGGATTCTCCAATCAGCTACAAGCACCCACGCTTATTATTCTTTAAGCTCCAATGGCAGCAATTGAGTTGATCATCAAGATGTTGATACTATCTCTACCTTGAAAACCCTAAGTTTTGTGTAAAGGAAAGCTCCTCTAGATCTCACAAGAGATTTACGCAAAACAGAAAAGTATGAGCAAAAATACAATAGGAGCAACTCTAAAAACGTGGCTAGGGTTTTTCTTTATATATCTAGGGTAAAAACAGAAAACCCAAAACGTTTAATGAGTTAGGGCTGAGTTGAAAAATTCTGCAGAAAAGCATTCTGGCCGAGATTCGATCAATCGAGTCTTTCTTTCGATCGATCGAGCCAGGCCGAAATGCACCAATGCATTTGCAGCCTCTCGATTCCAACTTTACATGAAAGACCCAACTTTGAGCAAGCATAAACAAGACTAAACACCCTGTTTTGATCATGGTTTGCCAACAATACAAATTAGAGTTCTAAATACATAAATTTCTAAATCTTTAGAACCTAACATCTTTCATTACCTAATATGCTCTCATGTTGCACATAACCTAGTAACATATAGAAATGTACGTTTGCATTGCATTTAATGATATTTGTCATTTTACATTTATCATAGTGCCTTAGTAGAAGCTGTTCAAACATCTATGTATAGAACCTAATGTATGCACATAATACTCATTCAATCGCTAGTTGTCACGTGTATGTGCAATATATTGTCTTCTAGTGACACTAACTGACTAATGAAACCAACTCACACTTGGAAATGCTGTATATCTCTTCAAGGGAGATTGGTACATGTATTCAACTCGAAAATATTCCACTTATTTAAATTGCAGACATTCTAATTTCTGGTATATTAGTAAGTTGTAACAGTAGAATTGCAATGAAGGAGAAAGAAAATCCTTGGCCATAACAAATCAAAATAGACAAAGATCATTTCCAGGGAACACAATGCAGCAAACTATCAAACTCACAACAAAGAGTAATAGAGTACATTACAAGGGGAATGAGATTAAGTCCCCATTCCAAGAATTCCATCAGTCACTTTCTCAACAGAACTACTACTTCTTTGCCGCTGCAGGGGCCTTAACTGCCTTAGCATTTGCAGCCGGTTTTCCCCCACCCTTTTTCCTGGCTTCTGGATCAACTACGACTTCTATCTCACTATCTTCATCATCATCATGAAGGTTCTGGATAAACCTAACCTTGCTTTCCAACTTTTTCAAACTCCATTTCACGTTTGTTCAGTAGAAATTTCTGCACAAAATACAAAAATTGCAATTATTAATTGTTTCCCTAAGATATGGTTGAAATTATTGACTATCAGCTCTACTCTTTTGCTATTAGCATAAGTGAGCTCACCTTTGTTTTCTCGTAAAATTCAAGTCTTAAATGAAAAAAAAATTCAAGAACTGCAGGAAGGAAAATCACAAACAATAACTGTGTTATCATGGAAATTATATTGGTAAATCAATGTAAAGAACTCCAATTTATCTCACATACTTTGCTCCAGGTTTTCATACTTCTTAATCACGCCTCTTGGGTCAAATAGGTGCATATTAGTTGTGCTAATTGTAGTGGTTAGTTTAAATTTCTTCAGCAAACCATCTAGTGATTGTGACCCTAATCAAGTTCTCAGGGGTCAAGAAGACATCAAATTCTACTGTTACGCCATCACAATTCATATCAAAGTCCTGCAGCCAGCATTAATTTTCATGAGAAACTGAGTACAACCACAAACATTGTGGTGGATAACATAATTCTCAAGGACTTGAGCAACTTTACCTCAATGAAGGGATCTTTGCATTCGTTATTACGAGAAGAAATAGATTCCAGGAATTCCTTGTAATCTTGTGTCCATCTACGGATTGGTAGCTCTGTTATCCTTACTGTCATGTCATGGACTACCTCTATAGTTCCACGAATAGTGTACCTATTCCCTCCTTCCTTTGCAGCAGTTTTCTCAACAGTTCCTTTAAACCATTTATACCATGGATCCATAGGCTCCATTGCATCACCTTGGTGAAGCACCTAACATTTGCTATTATGTCTCTTGGGTTGTAAGTAGGAACGTAAGAGCTCCAACCAGTCCCAATTCCTTAACTACCATTGACAAGAACTGTTGGTATAATTGGCATGTACCTAAAATAACCAAAAAATTAAAGTATAAGCCTTATTTATATATAGGAGTTCTTCCTACAAAATAGATAGAAGAATAGGGAAAAAGATACCAAGTTGGTTCAATTGATTGCCCGTCTTCATTCAAGTAGTCAAGAAGGTCACCATCATCCTTATGGAACAGAAACCGTGTGATTGGAGAAAGCCGCGTATGGACATACCTAGCAATTGCATGATCTTTTCCTCCCTGAAATCGAACAAATATGTTGTGAATTCAAATGTGATAATAAGATTAGAACTAAAAACGCATAATGAACTAGATGCAATATTTAAAGAGTGACACATGAGGCATGTTCATCTCACAACCTTTCGAGTGCCAAATTGGCCATTTTGTTGAAGCAGGTTAATGTTGTTGGAGCCCACATAGTCTTGTGCCATTCAGATGATGGTACTCGCAAGACTCTGCTCACCGTGATGATAAGGTGAATGCTTAGACACATAACCAGAAAACTAGGCAACTGTTGCTCCCTTGACAAAGTTCCTCTTGAAACAGCAGAAAAGAATTTTCCTTTGGCCAGGCTTCAGGCCATCAACCATGGAGGGAACAGACCTCTGAAGATCTTCCATTGAAAACAATATAAGCTCCTTGTTGACAAAGTCACTGTATTTTATGAGCTTGCTCATCTGATCAAGGTGAGTACCAGCCTGCACATTCAAAAGGTGTTATAGTAGATATATATTCATTCAATTTATCTAAAAACACAAGAAGAAAGCATGGAAAAACTTTAACCTCAAACTGCCTAAGCCAACTCGTCCTCTCTTCTATCTTCTTCTTATTAAATGCCCGCTCAATGGCCTCCCCATCCTGTTCATCTTCCCAAATAAAATCTTTCCTGTATTTCTCAAGATTGCAAAAAGTACTCTCTTCCTTCCTTTGCTGTGCTTGTTCCCAACCCCTAAAAAGACAAACAGATCAATATGCAAAAGACAAAAAACAGATAATAAAATAAAAGGTTCTATAATTGGTTCACATGTAACATGTTTAACAATGCTAATATTTTAACTAGTTCACTAAAAATACCAACCTTCACAATAGGAGTGATAAACTCAATTAAGAAAGATGAAACTTTTAACATGATCATATATACGAATGAATAAAATTGATCAATAGCCCTTTAATGTAGGAACCATCATGATCCTGTACAAAAAATTATAGTTAAAATTTTATATTTGTTGAAGGCTGTCGGTGTGCCTTGTAGAGAGAATTGTAAGCATAAAACAAGAACAAAACAATAAGAGAAACTTAAGGCACACCTCATCAGTCATACTGTGTATAAAATGACCATCTCTCAAAGATTTTACATTGTTGTATTCTTTATGCTGATGAAGTCCAAGAATCTGCTTTATGTACCCAATTTCTTTATAGAAAGTGAGCTGTTTAGCAGTGGCCTCTCAGTTGAACTTTTACTATGCTTATGCTTGTTGCTATAGTTATCATTGGTTGTTTCTTTTTAATGCACCCTTCTCCACTTTTAGAAAAAGTTCACAACACCAACTACTCACGGGCTCATAATATGCAGAGAGAATACAGTTCCTCATCATTATAGGGGCTTCACATGCCATTCATGGAGTGTTAGCTATAACTATTGATGCCCTCCTAAAAGTGTCTCTCACTTCTCTAACACTTGCCCTCATGGATCCAATAATTCTCCTTGTTCTTGCATCTCTCTTCACTCATCCACTTTCTCTAATATTCCAACCAACAAATCTCCCCTCTCGGATTACTATAGGGGGCGTTGTTTATTGTGATATCTGTTCTAGCAACACTTTCTCAAGACACGGCTACTTCTTGCCAGGTAATTAACCCCTAATCCACATCTAGTCTATAGTTTCATTCAATCTTCCAAAAATAAAAAATAAAAATCGTGACAATCATTGTTGTTCCCATAAACATGTTAGAAATTAATCCTAGAGACTAATTTATAGGTTTAGTGGATTAGTGAGTCACCAAAAAAAGGGGAAAAAAAGGGTCAAATAAATATGAAATAATGGGTAAAAAAAATGACTTTAACATGGTTAATTGTAATTCTCAATTAAAACTAAATCAATGAGTAATTGTCAAATTTGTTACTTTAACCCAATCCAAATGAGACCTCTTCTTCCAAGTTATTAAGTGTGGTGTTTTATTGATCAGGTGCGGATGTTCAAATACAATGCAAATTCAAAGCAAACTCATCGAAAACCACAGAACAGATCACATTCTCAGTCAACAAAACAACGAATAAGCATGGAGTATGTAACCTGGGTCTTTCAACTTAGCGGTAATAACATTGTGCAAAGTAAGCTTAATAAGGAGCTCATCTGCAGTCTGGAACGTGCCAGTTTTAAAGACAACGTCAAATGTGATTACAGTGAAGTCTAAGCAAGACAATCCCTGTATATACAACTTGAATGCACTGAGTTATAGGCCATCGAAGAAGAATGCTACTCTATGTGTAAATTAGTAGGAATTTTCAAGATATTTGAATGCCTAAAAGTGCTTTCTTCCTTACTTCCCACCATATGGATTCCCTCTCCCTCAATTTCCATTCCCTCCATTGTAATTAACCCTGCATTACCCTTTCCTCCTCTACCACCATTTTCATCGCTACCATTTCCTCCACTACCACCTTTTCCATCTTTGCCCTTCCCATTCCCAAGACTCCCTCCTTTTCCTCCAACTCCCTCTCGTTTTTTTCCCACCTCCTCCACCTGCATTTAATATAAGAGACCCAAGAACTTGGATACCTTATTTTTTATTCACTTTCTCCTCCTCCACCACCAACATCTAATCTAATCTTGGAGACAGGGACGGACCCAGGATTTCAAGCTTAGGGGGGGCGGAGATAAGCGGAAAAAAAAATTCAAATACGCATCCATATAGTATTAATAAACTATCAACCAAGACAAATACCCAAAAATCATTGTTTCTCAATATATTAAGATAGAATCTCATCTACCAACAAAAACAAAAGACACAATAGCTCTTATTAGAAACAGAAACAAAATCCGCTATCTGGAAACTACAAAATTTTCAATTTACTTAAAACCCATCATAGTTCAAACCCATCACAGTTCAAATGAAAATTAGCAGTAAATATTGATGGAATGATTCAAAAAAAGCCATTGTTGGAATGTCATAAGTGCACACTAACAAGTGAAAAACCACTGCTAGACACAGGTGCATCTCAATTGTTTCAAAACTTTTTTTTTTTTTTTTTGATAACCAATTGTTTCAAAACTTGTTTAACTATACTAATTGCAACTTTATCTCACGCCCTTTTTTTTTCTCAAAAAAAATGAATACATGTATATATATATATATATATATATATATATCCTACCAATTTACCATACATTATTAAATAAAAAAAATAAAATGAAAAAGAAAAACATGACTAATAGAAGGTGGCAAGTGCTAGCACAGACCTGTTTGGTTTAAAAGCATAACCAACCAAACTTTTGTGCTTTGATTGGCAAGAAACACAACAGACAGCCATCTGTCACAAGTCTCCTAAGCCCAAAGGCTTAAGCAACTTACAGCAAACTTATAACTACCAACACAGAGTCACCAAACAAAGAGTAAAAAAGTTTAAACAGAGACTATCACTAAGAATTAAGAGCTTGTTATCCAAAACGGGCTCTTGAGTCTTGACTGGGCTGGCGGGCTGGGATAGGGGGGGCCTAAGTCTTTTGGATAAGGGGGGCCCAAGTCTTTTTTTCTTTTCTTTTTTTGGAAATTTTAGCTACTAAATTTTTTTTTATTGGGCCCAGGGGGGGGCCGGGCCCTCTTAGGCCTCTACCTGGGTCTGTCCCTGCTTGGAGACCCAAAAACTTGGATACCATATATCCCTCCATCCCCTCCATCCCCTTCTAACGACCCTCAAAATCAAAATCCATAGCAATTGCTTTATCTTATTTGTTCTTCAATTGTTCCAAAAATATGATTAATGCTCAAAGGTTACAAAACCTTGTATGTTAATGTTGGAAGACAGATGCATATAGAAACTACGATATAATTTGCCTAACTACATTGCAGCTATAGAAAAGGATTTCCAAAATATTCCAAAATTTTTGTATGATTCTAAAAAACAAGAAGAAGAAGTAACCACATATATGTACAAATTCTCTATTAAATTTGTGATTCCCTCACCCTAGCAAAAATACAAACAAGAAGAATTTATGAAGAGAATGTCAAAGAGACATAAAGATCACCTAATTTCTGAGTGCAAGTTTTGTCCCAAAAGTTTGAGTTGATAAATTAGTAAAACCCATCTCATCTCACTGATTAATATTTAAATTGAAGAGCATCACTGAGTAGTCTTATTTAATGGCTTCTTATATCGGATAGAGGGGTGTTGCTTGTATGATATCAACAATAGATTGGGCTACACAATTCAAAGAATAGAGAAAATTATAGTTCCACAATGAGTAGAGAAAATTTGTAAAGCAAGACCCTAACCCTTTGTCCAACAATTATAAACTCTAGTTCCAATGACACAACATCAATTCTTAACCCACCACAACACCTAGTACAAATTCTGCCACCCCCATAAATAGACCTCATCCTATAATGAATTGGTCCTTAAAACCCTTGTGAACACCTACTGAAAACCATCTTCAACATAGCAAAACAAGTTTGAATTGGTGGTCGTTGTTGTTAATTCCTAACAAAGTAAGAAAGAAACATAAGCCAAACCAGTTTTGGTTGGAATTTTACCCCCATATGCTCCACATCATGCCGAGCTTCAGCGATCTTTTCGTTTCCTCACAGCTGCCTTAGCAGGTCTCGTCTTACCTGAAATTGAAAGCAAAGTACATTACTTGAATGCACACATTCCCTAACAGCCAAAGTAGAGTTTAAACAGAGGGATAGACCATGTTTTGTATTGTGTACGTGTATGTGTCTTATTATTAATATTATTAATGGCAATTATTGTTTTGGAATAAAAGTACTTTTTACAGAGTAAAATTTCTGAATAAATAACCATATACACAACCGTAGTCATTCACAATTAATTCACAGTTATTGGCAATATTTTATGCAACTACGACAATTGGCATATCTATTTGAACTATTAGCTTGACGTTAATGCAACATTTGGTGGGATGGAACTCTACATGAAGACAATATCCAACTGCGCTATATGCACATGTACATTGGGTCATCTTCCCTTTCACATTAATGCATTCACTAGTTGTGCTTCTCATCTTATTGTTTAATTAAATAACTTTGGAAGAAGTTAGCCGGGGAATGCATGGTATTTACCATCACCGGTCCCGCAACCAGGGGGATGTATGTTAGTGCGGAGTGATCTTCGCAACCCATGGACCGGCTCAATATTTTCACTCCGTATATGTTCAATCTGTGCAGCCGATTCGTCAGGGTTAGGAAGTGAAGGTTCCTGGGTGGGCTCAGCCTGAACTATAGGTGGGGTCGGTCGACCAGGTGTGGGTACAAATATACAGCCACCCTCATGGGCAGAGCTACTGAACAATAGGGGAGACAGCGGAGTGGGTAGTGGGGATCGAGAGCAAGCCTGAGCATGGGATGTGTGTTCTGCACTATCGTCATGGCCAACGGGATGGGTTGCCTGGGCAGTGGCGTCAGACGTGCATCGCGATGACCCAGCGCCATCCATGTACGTGTCCCAATCGGCCTCCAACGCCTCATCATCTGTACAAAGACAATTGTATTTATTAAGATGACAACGAGGAATTGAGTCACTGAATAAACAAGATAAGTGAGAATCACTTTAGTTTTGGTAATAAAGTGGAGTTTGAGCCATTGAAATTTGTGAAATCAGAAGAATGGGATATCGTGTGTGGCTGTGATGAAAATATACTTCGCTACTATAATACGTCCTCTAAATAAATTACAACTGAAAGTACTAGAATTGGAAGTCAATAAGAATTGGAGGTGTTAGAGTTGGAAGTTACCCAAGTCATCCTCATCATCAGGACCACCTCCATGACCTCCACAGCCTCCACGCCCTCCAGACCCACCACCTCGCCTGCCACGACTTGTGGCCTGTGTGGTCGCCTCACTCACCATGGTACGCGCATTATCCAATGCCACTCAGCTCAACTCCCTAACAAGATCCAGCGTCTTCGTCAGCTGGTTGTAAATTTCAGAACTTGGTTGGCATTGTAATAGCATTTCCACATTGGACTCAACCTACAGAATAAAGGAGTCGCATTAAAACTTTTCTGGTGCCTTTAAACATTGAGAAAGTATAAAGATTTCAGGTCAAATCGTATGATATTTGAGTATCTATCTTAGCTAGTAATTCAGGTCTGATTTGGAAACAGATTATGCATGATAAGCTTATTCATATATATATGAACATTGAAATGGCATACCTGGTGGCAACAAATGCATATCTAGTGGCAAGAAATGAAATGTAAAAACCCAATGAATGTCAAAATATTGAATCAATGGGGCCACAAAACTTAATATTCATAATGCTCTTTGCAACACACGTATAATATCAATCCATAAAAGAAGCATTGAATGGTTGCCTTACCAGGATTTCCCAATACGCCGACTCTCGTGTAATGTACCGTCTGGTCGACCTTCGGTACTCGGCCATGTAAGTAGCAAGGTACGTCGTGTCCCCATCCAAAGTGGGTGTGTTGGCAACACGTTCCCCTCTATGGGCCCATCGGTCAATGTAGATAGCATGTTCTTGCACCCAATCCCTCTCTAGTTTACCTTGGAGAGAGATTCTGTGGTGTTCAACTGACGTATCCACCAGAGCCGGTGGCGCTTGCTTCATCCCAAACTGTCGAAAGACACGTTCGGGATGATGATCCTCTACTATCCAAAAATAGATCAACGACACTATGGCCCTCCACATATGTCGGCCAGCAGTGCAATATGGGGCCAGTGAGTCTAGGACATCCCTATACGGCTCTCAAACAACCTGAATAAATTTTCAACAAAAAAACAAATAAAATATGTACTTATTTGTGGGAATCCTCAATTTGAGCAAAAATGTAAAAGACCATTGAAGAATCACTTCATTAAAAATCCTAAGTCATTATTGACCCTCTTATTGGATTTTACATGGTAAGATGCACCCGAATACTACTGGTTGCACTAGTTGAAACCGAGGGAGAAATTTGAAGGGTTCACAGCTAAATATGTGTGGAATAAAAACCACAAACATCAATTCAAAAGAAGGCCAATCAAGGTACTTTATATTGATTGCCCACAGTTGTGAAATGATCGTAACTAATTCCTTGTATATATATGGTCTACTTGACCAACGTTACATTATTAACTATACACATGCAGTAGTTGACAACCCACCAGGTGAAACAAGAAAACTAGGGAGAATTATATTGTCGTGACATGAAGCGGTAGAATACCTGGTGTGCTCGTATGCTCGACAATGACGCACGATACGCAGCTAGCACATGTGTGGCATGCTCTGTCGTGCTCTTCGGCCCCTTCCATCTAGTAAACATACAATTGTGTTAAATGGTCTTTAGTTAATATCAAACAACCATGCTGCCATAAGAGTAAAATGCTTACCAAAAATGAAGCCAGTAATTAGCTTTTACTTTTTCATTGGAAAATACTTATTACAAATAAGTAAGGAAATATGGTTTGTTTGTTTTTTCCTCCATACAACAGTCATGAAGCACAAAAACGATTTATCAATTTCAGTTTGCATTTTAAATTTTTAACAGCTTACTCTTGGATAGCCAGCAGTAGTAGAAAGGACACTTCAGAAAGCATCAAATTTGAAGAAATCTATTTATCAAGCAACAAATTAATAGACGGATTAAGAAATCCACAACAAGCAAATCAAAGACACTCTCCTAAGATTCTACCGGCAACATTCTTCCCTTTGTTTTTTTTGTTAGTCAGAACCAAAAAACCATTTATTTCAGGGTAAAAGATTTGATTTGCATTTCATTCACTATTGTATTTCTCTCTAACAAAGCCCTCTTCTCTCTCTTGCAGATCTGTTCTTACTAATCAAAAGTCCCTCAGGTTCTCTCTAAGACTCTGTCTCTGTCTATAGATGTATATGTGTGTGTGTAAATGAAATGAAAGTTTTGATCTTTTAGGGTTTTCGGTGTATATGTGTATGAAAGAATTTTTGGATTATGGTTGTTGTGGCACTGTTTATTCAATTTAGTTGGGTAAAAGGAGTGGTGGGTTGGTTAATTTTTGTGGGTTTTGCATGAAATTTATGAAGGGTTTAGTTTGCTTTTTGTTTGACTTTATTTGCATTTGTGAGTAGTTGATGTAAAATCTTGGCAAATAGAGCATGGAAAAGTGCGTGTGATATTGCATTTAGGAGTGATAACAGTGGCAATGAGTTTGCTATGGATGAAATTAGAGACGTTGTGATGCAAAAGACTTGAACTTTGGAGCTATATGAGGATTAGCAAAACAATCATACCAATGAACTTATTTGTAAATATATGGGTGATTCAGAGTTGAAGATGGCCATGGCGATGGTCTCCCCTTCCTTATGGAATTTTTTTAACTACCTAAAGAGTGTTGTGTGCGTGTTGACTTTTGAGGAGAGAGAAACAGAAAAGGCAAGGTTTTTCAGTTTTTGGGTTCAAAGTTTCATTCAAACATGGCTTCAAGGGCTGCCTCAGGCCTCAGGATCTCTGTGTTTCACAGGCGCTTTGCTTCTGGTATATATCAGACTTTGCTTTTATGGGTTGTTCTTTTTTTGCCTTTTGTATGTATATGTCAATCAGAATGACTGTGATGTTGATTTGAATCTCTCCATTTATGTGTTAGTTGGTTGAAATGATTGATCTATGATTCTTTGATCAGAATATTGGTTTTTGGAAATGGGGTTTGATTGTTTTTGTCATTGGTATCATATTTATTTTCCAGGTTTTGGTTTTTGTTACTACTGAGATCAATGGGTTCTTGATTTTTGGAAATGGGGTTTGTTTGTTTTTGTCATTGGTATCATATATACCAAGTTTTGTTTATTTATTTTTTATTTTATTATTATTAAATTACTGTTGAGATCAATCGATTCTTGAATCTTGGCATTCCTTTATCAATATATAATCTGGGTGTGTGTGTGTGTGTGTGTGTGTGTGTGTGTGTGTGTGTGAAAGCTATACTTTTTATAGTGTGGTCAGTTTCTTGTTGTGCTGGAATTCTAATTAATGTTAGGCCAATTATCACCATAGATTGTCTAAACTCTTAAGAACCAGTGGGTTCTTATCATTGTGATATTCTTATTATTGTTATTGTTAGATCATCTATATGAAGGTCAGTTGAAATTTCCTGTACAGGTTGTTATACAAGAAAACCAAAAAGCTGTAATTTTTCTCAGTATCATCTCTACCCCTATTTCAAATCTTTCACAGATTCCTCTGTTTCTCTAATTCTAAATGGTCCTCACTAGGGCAAAAGTGGCACTTGCAGCAATTTTTTCCTTTATTGTCTACGTTTAGCTATTTTTCAACTCTTTATTTATTTATTTCCAGCACTTGGAAAAAAGTAGGTGCCATATTTCTTTTGGCCCAACGAACTCTAACCCAAATGACACCTCCTTCCCTTGTAAGATCATGGTGGAGGGTAAGTTTGTGGGTTTAAGACCCGCTGAGTGTGTGTGTTAGTAACTAGTCAAGAAAAGTAGAAGGTGAATTATGCTCAGGTTGCACAGTGTGCTTACAATATGGTTCATCTCACTTCATCATTTGCACACACGAGTGTTTGGATAAAGTTATTGGCATTAGCCTTAGTGGGAACCATTGCAAATTAAGGGAAAAAAGCATATTGTATATCTATTTGGTTACTTGGTTACGGTCAGAATGTAAATGGGTGATCAGAGCATAAATGGGTGATTTGGAAGATTTTAATACGACCTTTAAAGCACTCCAATAGGTATGGGTGATTCTTTTTGTATCTACTGATTATGTGCCAATTTTTATACGAGAGAGAGAGAGAGAGAGAGAGAGAGAGAGAGAATGAATAGATACCAATATTTTCTCTTCAACTTCCACATCTTAGTACTAGTATTAAATTTGTATATAAAAGAAAGTACTAGTATTATATTAGAAATTATAATATATGTTTCACAAAATGGATTTATTATTAAAGTCAACTATAGAGACATGCACGGTGAATGACAAATGCCATGACAATTTAATCAAACTAATCAAATAACATACCGACAGGCGAGGGGACCTGCATCCATCGGCGGTTGTGGTGGCCTCGTAACAGGGCATATCAATGGGAACCTTGAATACGCCCATAACTGCACCAACATCAGCGCATCTCCAATCTGCATCGCCGTCGTCTCTGATGCCTTGCATAGGTGCCTGTACAACCAGGCTAATGCTCCACTACCCCAACTGTACCTCTTCGCGTTGCTGATCGGGTTTAGAACAGTAGAGGCCTCACCGACACCCGATCTGCCGACTTGTCCATAAATAGAATGGACCCCAACAACACGAGTATGTGATAGCGTGCGTGTTGCTGCACTACCTCGTCAGTAGCATCCACAGCGAGGGGATCTCTAAACTGTTCCTTTAGCCAGCTGACTCTTATCCTCGCCCCAGCAAGGATAGACTTGTTTTCATGGGGATGCGATATTGGGTCTGGAGGAAGACGACCCAATAAATCACGACACAATGCAGGCCAATTCCCCTTGGCACTCCTAGTCATGGGCAACCCATCAACAGGAACCCCTAGCATCACCTCAATGTCTTGTAAGGTGATACCCATCTCTCCATGCGGTAAGTGGAAGGTATGTGTCTCTGGACGCCAACGCTCGACTAGTGCTGTGATCAATGTGTGATCAACTTCCATGTTTGGAACCTTCGATAACCCTTCAAAACCTGTCTCAGCTATGTAATGGGCAATCCGTGGGCCTAGCCCATGCCAGGGTAACTCCCAAGATCGGCGTCTACACTTTAGCACGCTTGGCACTACCTGCACACGAAAGAGCGTTGTCTTAGTACAGTGATGAAATAACTATAAGAATGGTACATAATAATAATATGCAAGAAATAGTATGCTAACTGGTTAGTTATGATCAATTTTGCAATATGTTAATTACGATGTTAACTGGTTATTCACTCTACCTCAATAGCAGATAGGATCAATTCAAGATCAATGACATTGTTTAAAATTAGCAATAAGGTGATGGGCATTATGTTTTGAAATGAATAAACACAGTGCTTCAGTATGTCAAATGGAGTATAATAAGAATTAGAATTCAAAAGTCGGTTGTCTTATGTGTAGCCACGTGGGGTTTGTGTGCGCACCTTTGGGAAAATAAAGGCAGCAGATTTTAATTGATTACTATAACTTTTAAATGAGATCTACTGACTTTGAATATACCTTTTCATTGTTTAATATTTTTTGTAGTATTAGTAGTTTCAATTTATCTGGAAATAAGACTAGGTGTTGTTGATGAAAGAGTGTTTTTAAATTCACGCTTATTTATGCTTCATTCCATTTTCTCTTTTGATTAAATAAAATTCTGCCTCGAACATCTATTTACAAATAATCAAAGAACCCTACAAAAAAAAAAAATGAAATGATTTCGACATGTTCGAAGTTCTATACAAGTACGTACCTGACCGACAGGTGTCTCCCACAGTGCCGTGGATCGATGCACTGGCTGCCGCGTCAACTGTGTACCATTTGCGGGTCCAGGTTCCACACCTTGCAGTTGCTGCATATCTGACACGCATGCAATCATGTTAATATACCGTTGACCACAAGCAGACATTAACAAAGTTCGCTGGACTTGCAATTATTAATAATCGTAATTTCCAATACAGCTAGGACTTGTGAAAAACATAGAACTTATTTCAAAGGGAATATAAGTTAACCTTATTACATATTAACTATAAAAGTATCAAAACAACTAACAAAACAACTAAAATGCAGCTTTCGGCACAAAACAACATTTGAAAAGATAAGGATATTTAAAAAATTACAAAATGGTGGGAACGTAAAGCATTCACGCTTTTATTTTTTTATTTATTAAGTTTTGGTCCCAAGGGAAAGGGGAAAAGGAGGGACCCCTTTCATACAACATATTCCATATACTTTGTTCGATATACTTTGTTCCAAGTTTAGAGAAAAATCTGAATACAGAAAAATCTAACAACCAAAAATCTAACAGGCAAATAGCAATCACAGCTTAGAGTCTTCATTCGATATAATTTGTTCCAAGTTTTTATAATTTTCTCTATTCTATAGTTGGCTATACTGTCTGTTTTGTAGTGTAGTAGCCTTACGTGAATGCCAGGTTCTGAAATACATTGGAGTCGATAAGGTTTCACAAACATATTCCATATAACAAAAAAAATTGAGATTCTAGTACTAGCAAAAAACCATAACATAAAACAGAACTAGGAACAAATCCTTCTTAAATATATTATGAAATTCATGAGTCCAAATGATAGAGTAGGATTACAATAATTCTATGAAAACTAAAAAAATTAAGCACAAGATAATCACATCACCAATGGATAAACACATTAAACAAAGAGCTGTGATTTAAATCCAATGTAGAGTTTTACAATATGGATAAATTAGGTCAGTTCCAAGGGGGAAAAGAAGCAGAAGAAGGTAAGAGTCTAGTTCCAGACTTATGATTACAACTCAATATCTCTGTAAACATGTTAAAAAGTCCTATTTCAGCTTTTGAACATATGTTCCCAATCAGCAAATTTCTTACACATGCAACCACATAAGTCTAATATGCATTCATTCACTGAAAGTCTGGCAGAGAAGCACAATTTAAACAACTGACATTAATTTTTCCAATAATTTGAGCCCAAGTTCTATTCATTGGGAGAATCGGGCAATGCCTTACCTAGAAGGCTCTTGGCATAATTTCATATTTTCTTTTGACAGCTAAAAGTTAGCATTATTAGAGTAAGGACAACAATTCAACATCTGAAACCCCATGAAAGGCTGTAAATGTGAATCTTACTTAGAACATCCCAATGAACCCAGCAAATTTCCATATTCTCTTTAACAAAAATCAGAAAAAGAGAACAGTAAACATCAATTACAATGACAAACACCTTTTGGATACATAATACAAAAATTCCATTCACAAGTCGGTGTAATTCATCAAAACCTGACTGAAATGACAGTAGATATACAGGGCATTTATGAGTTCAAATTAGTTCAGTGACTGTGGATGTCCATTATGTGCATTTTATGGTCTGTGTGTATATATATGCGTGCATATCCATTACACACACATTATATCTATTATAATAATAACTTAACAGAGTGGAAGCTTGTAAAAGACAATAAGTTTGAAGTTCATTCTTATTAAGCTTTGGATGGGTAGTTTCCATACAAAAGCATCTCGCAAGTCGAGGTTCCTACAGATGGTTGCTTTCTTTGTGGATAATTTGTGGAAGCGTGACATTCACTTTCAAACTATGTAAATTAAAAAGAAATTTTCCCTAACAATGAACACCATTGTCATGCCAAATGAAAACCCGTACCCAAAACCCAGTTCAAAACCAAACCCAGCAAAGCTAAAACAGCAACAATAATAATGAATAGAGATAACTCTAACAGAGAAAAACTAAATAAGCCACACCCACACTCAAATCAGAGTACATGCACAAGCAACACATAACTCAGATTAAATGCAAAGGGAAAAAAAATTGAACTCGGCATTTACAAATTACCTTAATATGTTTCTAATCCTTTAACTCTGAAGATGGATTGGGTTCAGCTACGCCGATGGTGAGGGTTATGGTGAGAGTGAAAGGTGTGGGTTTGGGTTGAGGTTCGGAAAGGGTATACTAAACGGTTTGGTTTGGGTACGGGTAGAAATAAGAGAACTTGAAGATGAAGATGCGTTGAACTGAGGGTGGCTACTGATCGGACTGAGGAAGGAGGAAGACAAACTGTTTGGGAGACGGACTGAGGAAGGAGGAAGACAAATTGTGTGGGAGACGTTACATTCAAAATGGGAGTATATTCAGCATATAACTCGATTTGTACAATGCCGAGTTAAAAACAGTTACGCGGGAATATTTTATTGCCCAAAATCCACGCTGGAGGACCAGCGTGGCAGGAACCTGCCTTGAACTCGACTATTAGATGATCGAGTATTTTATGTAACTCGGCCTTAGGGTGATCGAGTATTGAAACAGGGGCACGCCCCCATATAGTTTCGAAATAGGGGCATAAGGCCAATTATTTTGTCCAAGAGGGGCAAAAGGCCAGAATGTCCGATGAACTTGAGCCTGGGCCGAGAGCCAATTGCCCAGCAAATCACGTCTTAAAAGATGGGCCCGAGCTGAAGATGTGGATAGGAGTGAAGAAGTCAAAGCCGAAGGAATATAGGGTGACTCCCCAGAATAGATCCCGTGGAGATACGAGTTAGCTACCATTACTAAAGCTCCTATCTGAGGTAATAAGCAGGGTTTATACTATGGCCAATACGTAAGGAACCACAGGTAACTAGTTCCATTTTTTTCCAAAATGTCACCATCCTCAAATTAGCCTTGGAAAATACCATGAAATGATAAGGACAATAAAGGCAGTCACCTCCGCATTAATGAGAGGCTCTCTACCTAATCTCTTCCACATTAAATGTCTATAGACTAGTCTGAACAGTGAAGACACCCCTAAAAGTCCTATTTCATGATGAAAGGACAGCAAAGTAGAGAGATGATAGGACAAGTATCCCCTGAATCCAATTGGAAACAGGCCAGCTGGGGAGAGAGTGAAGGGAAATGTGCCTATAAAAGGAGGGGATGTGCAACATGAAAGGGGGGTTCATAATAATTAAGAGAGAAGACTTAGAGAAGAGAAAGAAAGAGAAAGTTGTAATAGCTGAATAGATATTAAAGTTTTTAGCTTTCAACCCAACTCTTTGTACCTCAGGAAAACAGTTCGTATATAAATAAATAGTCTTTTTGTTCCTCATCACTTTATAATCAGTTGTTTAGATTTCCCATTGTGGAGTTTTTACCCTTCAGTTCTTATAAATTAATTGTGCAAGTCAACTACTTAGTCACTGCAATCTCTACGGTGTTTGTTTTTGACGCCCCACATATTATATTCTTACTAAAATTGAGTAATCAATAATATCCAATTTACACACTTTACCAAATGATATCCTTACAAGGTTCTTTCAAGAGTTGGTAGAAATTCAAAACTGAAAATTTGTTGAATTAAGACTTAAGTGCACTTGTGCTTCTCTCAAAAAAAAAAAATGCAGTTGTGCATATGCAGGGAGTTATTTGCTAGTATTTGATATCATTATACTCCTTTTCATATATTTCCTTGAAATTGTTGTAACTAATTTTTCAATTATGAAATTTTTTAAGTATTTGTTTCAAACTTAATGGTAATAGTGCCAATTAAAATGATTAATTGGTCAATTAAGTTAAATCTATCATATGTCATTAAATTAAAATGATTAACTAATCAATTAAGTGAAATCTATGATGAAATAGGTATAGTTCCTTGTTTGCAGTGGATTAAAGTAAACTAAACATAATATAGTTACTAATAGAGAAGACTTCAATAACATAGCATCTACAAATTCCAACCTTGCATATTAGAACAAGTTGTTGCTAGAAATACATGTGAATGAAGTATCACATTGAATAAGAAATTAAAAAAAGAAAAGAGTGATCAATATCATGGTTTTGAAACCCGAACCATTCAAAGAACCGAAAAAATGAGAGATTCATGATTTTTAAGGCCAGACCAAGGTTCAACTAAGATTGAACCATGATGTGTTATTTAATTATTTAATAAATTTTATTCATAAATTTTATTTTATATAATAATTTATCATATCTTACCAACACAAAACTTGTAGGCTAATGGTTGACATACTAGAAATGCTTATTAGCCTAGAGAAGCTAGGTTCAAATCCTAAAGTTGGCTATTTTCAGCATTTTTTACAAAACAATAAGTGGGCTAAAGTGTAACCCAAAAAAAAAAAAAAAAAAAAAAATGGTCTTTGAGCCAATTCCAAGTCAACCTAGTCAGACCGCCAAATTTGGTTCAGTCTTCACAACAAAAATTAATATAACATAGCTAGGCCCAAACTTACTTAAACCCTTTAGGTTAAGTAGTGTCCATATATGTTATATTAACCTCCTAATTGGAGTCCCCCAATGTGTTATTTCCATGTGTGTGTCTTTGCCCCTATGTAGGTCACGAACAAGTCCTACTAGCTCTATCTTGTGAATGAGCTTCTTCTTTCGCTAGCGTGTCATTCTTGGGCCTCTCGTATGCCATCCATGGAAACCACATGTCAACTCTGCACGCACATCCATGGGAACCTGGCCTATACATCCACCTTCATTAGAATCTCACGCAACATCATTATCTAGTATCATTAGCAATACTCATTCGTTGCGCTTGTTTCTAGGATAATTTGTGTGGGCGTTATGGGTTTGCTTTGTGTGATCCATACTTGTGAAGGCTCAAAGTAAATGCACTCCACCCTCACTCTATTTGTGAAAGGGACCTTGACAACACTATCACATTTTCCCACACCATCGTAGGCTTTGATACTACTTATTGGGGAGATAATACCTTGTTGTATCTCCCCTTACATTACCTCATAAGTGAAAATCCTTTTTTTTTTTTTTTTCTCTATTGGTTTCACTCTCAATTTTAGTAAAATTCCTTTTTCCTATAAGGATGACCCTTGGGCCAAAACTATCAAATTATTTGTAGTATTGTCTATTTATAAGACTCAATTCTTTTTCCTTAATGGACAAGGAATACATTAATTCTTTAATGAGGAATAGGTTTTCCTTCCACTCCAAGAAATAACATTTTCTTCCATGCCAAGGGAACCCAAAAATAACTAAATTAATTTTTCTTTATTGAGTTGATATATTACTTGTACCAACCATAAGAGAATTAAACATAATGAGTAGAGCATACCATTTTAACAACTTATTGTATAACTCAAATTAATTAATTTCATGAATTATAGCCAAGTAATGTGTAATGATTTAAGAATAGTTTTCCAACAATATCGAACATGGCCCATTAATCTATATTGAGTTGATATATTACTTGTACCAACCATAAGAGCGTTAAACATAATGAGTAGAGCATACCATTTTAACAACTTATTGTATAACTCAAATTAATTTCATGAATTATAGCCAAGTAATGTGTAATAATTTAAGAATAGTTTTGGTCAATCTTAACAGTTTAACAGTTTAATTTGTAATTTTTTATTAAGATAAATTTTTTATTATTTTTTTAGAAAAAGATAATTCATGAAGGTCTAAATTAATTTTTTGAATTATAACTAATTAAATGTAATTTAAAATTACTTTGTGAATTTTAATCATTGAAGGTCTAAATTCAATTAATTTTGGTGAATTTCATCTTTTAAAGTGTAATTCAGGTAAATTTCAGCCATTCAAGATGTATTTAAATTGATTTTAGAAAACTTTTACCATTCAAAATGGTATTTGCCTTAATTTTATGAATTTTGAGAGTTTTTTTTTTTTTTTTCCCCCCTTTTTGTACACGTGAGCTTTTCTGTCATTTTCTTCTTTAAGATTGGGTTTGGGTTCATGTAAATATGGATCTTGTAAAATATACCAATTGGTCTTTGCCCATTATTTTTATCGCCGGTCCAAGGGTGTTGGGTTTATGTGGTTACGGGCTTAACATTGGTTAGATTCAAACACTTTTGAGTTTTGACCAAATCCTAGTTTTGAACTGGGCTCATTTTGGGTCAGGCATAATCTTCTTTAGAAGTAAATATAAAAACCTGGGTGAGAGAGACCTCCACTGGCTGTCTCATGGTCCAAGGAATTGGCCCCTGGCTAAGGAAATTTTCTCTGTATCCCTTATTTAAGTCTAATTAATATACAAGTGATTCTCAAAAAATAATAATAATAATAACAAAAACAAAACAAAACAAAAAATGTCTAATATACAAGTAATTTTTTCACTAAAAAAATATATACAAGTAATTTAACTTAAATGACTTCTCTTAGGCTTTTCTTTTTCGGGGAAAAAAAGTTCCACTCATTCCAAGGAAAAATATATACCATTTTATGTTATGTTTTCGTCATTTGAGTAAAAAAAAAGGTATAACCAGAATTTCATCTTTTGAGAACTAAAGAATTAATAATTTTTTGTTCACTGTTGAAGAATGAGAATTATACAAGAAGAATAAAAAATAGTGAATATTCAATATCAAAAAAATATAAATAAAAAGAAAAGATACATTAATTATTACTTAGCACATAATTTATTGAATTATCTATTAAAATATGGTTATGTTAACGGGTGCCTTTAGGACAGTTGTAAATGAACCATTTAAAGAATCTTTTTACACTACTTTTATAGGAAGCATGAAAAGTTTAAAAAAAAAAATTAATTGTTTTTTTTATTTTCTTATAAAAAGTATTTAAAAATATTTTCTAAACCAATACCCTAAGGTCATCTGTTAACTTTTCCCATCAAAATAAATCTAAAAATTAGTTTTGAACCCCAAAAATTACCAATGATAGATTCTAAGGCTGTGATTTCCCCATATTCTAATTCTAAAGACTATCCTCTCTCTCTTTTTTTTAACGAATTTATGTTCTCATCTCCTATATTTATATGTGCAAAATTTCAAATATCCTAAATGTCTCTGTTGAAAATATCAAAAACTATTAACCAATTGAACTACAAATCATCTTAAACATCTTGTTACTAGTGATTAACTAGCGCACATCAACCAAATTGATTCCATCCATTTCTAGTCTTTCTCGTTATAATTAAAAAATATTGGTGTAATAACTTGATTGGATCCATTTCTAGTCTTCCGAATTATAATTAAAAAATATTAGTGTAATAACTTCTCATCCTAACATTGATTGGATCCTTTTCTAGCCTTCCTAACTATAATTAAAAAATATTGGTGTAATGACTTCTCATCCTAACATTGATTGGATCCATTTCTAGTCTTCCTAATTATAATTAAAAAATATTGGTGTAGTACGGAAATTTATTGAGTACTTATTACACCCTTCATGAATGAATTGTAGACCCAAAAGGATAATGCATCTCCAACTAAAACACAAGGTACAGTGTGTAGTACTTTTCCAATCATCACATCGATTTAGTAAAGATTCCACTATGCTGGCGGTAATACTGATCCCCAAGGTTTATTATTCCTGTACAAAAAAATGAATTAGTTAATAAATAAACCAAATTATATAAGACAAAAATAGATGTCTCTACATCTAGGCCGTTTGGTAAGAGATTTCTAATAATATGGTTTAAGTGTTATGAAAATATATGTGGATGAAAAAGTATTGTAGAAATATGTATATTGTTGTTTAAACAATAGTACCAAACAGTCCCCTAATTTACAAGAAACTGCTCAGTGTTTACTGAGTTTACCCTGCATTTTTTTTTTTTTCAGCCCTTTGTACTTTCAATTTCAATAGCTCTAGTCCTAATCCTATTCTTACATTTAATACATTTATCGACCCTTCTCTAATTAATATTACATTTAAATGAGTACAAACAAGTAGAAAAGTTATTTATATCTTTTTTGATATTTAATAATCAATACAAGAATATATATTTAATTTGATATGCATGTTAAAATTTTTGTTTATTTCCATTCTTCTCATTTTTTTTAGATGCATTATTAAGAATTATTTTTCTCAAGTTTTGCTAATATCTTAGTTTTAGTTGATAATATGGTTAATTTACTAGCTTTTTTTTTTTTTTTTTTTTTTTTTTGAAATTTTGAATGTTTACGACAACAGAGAAGGGAAATTTAAACCCTAGTTTTTCTCATAGAGAAGAGCAAGAAATTTCATCAAGTTATAAGATTCTTGACATATTTTTTATCTATATATAACCAATTGTAATAGGTGTCATTAATAGAATCTTGAGATTAAGTTTAAGGATAAAAGAGAAAATTAGTGAATTTGATGGTGAGTGATTGTTAAATGAGAGAGAGAGAGAGAGAGAGAGAGACTGAGTTTTTTCTAATTTTCTAGGAAAAAAAAAATGTTAAAGGTACTACAGGCAATTGTATTACATGAAACTCACAAACTATTATGGTAATGAATGTGATTGATGGGTTTCAATCACCTCAAAATTAAATTTTGAATTGTTTCTTTCTAATTTGTGACACATCAGATTATTTAGGGGTCAAGAAATTGCCTAAATAACCTTTACTAGAGTCAATCCTATGAATTATAATAATGGTTTCCTAAAAATAATATAACTTTCATTATATTGGATTCACAATTCATATAAACCGATGGAGTATTGCTTTAAAAGCGTTGAATAATTTTGCATTTGCATACCCATACCAAGTTATTCTCATTTTGCAACCTTCATTCAAGAGATCCCCGTTGAGCTATAAGACTGTTTGGTGAAATCCGTCAGATATTCTCTTAATTTACTAATGCAAGTAAACCAAATTGACTTCCAAGGCTTCCTGGGTCCTGCTGCCACTGATTCAATCCATTTATAGTCTTCGGCATTTACGAATCTATGATTCAAAAAAGTCGGTGTAATGCGCAGAGGGAGAACCACGAAGACCTGTCCCATCTCCATGCCACGTTGTAACAAAGTCTTAAGTCTTAAGTCTTTGGCTACAATTAATACAGACAAATTAACTGTTTTCTGATTTGATAGACTTCACTTGCAATAGCTTCCAGCAATAATAGTTGGTCCAGGTGCATTTGAATGTGGGGGATTCACATTCACCGCATTGCAAGTTGCTCAAGTCCCTTTTTTCTTTCTTTCTTTCTACATGTACACTCATTTTTTCTTTTCTTTTTTCCTTTTTGAGAATCCAGACCCAAAGGTCAATTTCATTGAAAAGGAAGAAAAGACTACAAAGAGTCTCAATACACAAGAGGAGCTATGTCATCAGGGGTGGACTCAATCCACACCTGTAGCTCATTACCAGATTTAGCTTTTCTGGCAAGGTAGTGGGTAACAGTATTACCTAATCTTCTTACACGAGAGAAAAAACATACACGAAGATCATTTGCTAATACAAGGGAATCCTGGACTATATGGCCAAATTCTGAGTTGCTGGTAGTACCATCCTTAAGTGCCGAGATGATAATCTCAGCATCCCCCTCGACTGTGGCTTCAAAAATGCTCATCTCCTTCGCAAATAAAACTGCTCTTCTGCACGCAAAGGCTTCCACCGTGGCAACTGAACATGGCAGAGGAATTCTTTCAGCCAAAGCACCAATAACCAATCCATCAGAGTCACAGATAACCATACCTAAACCAGAAGCACCCAATTCCTTAAAAATTGCCGTGTCAAAATTCACCTTATACGTCGAAGGGTGAGGCGGAATCCACCTAGTATTACTGCCAGAACTTGAGGGCTGCACTTGTCGAGGAAGCTGTGCTGAGGAAAAGTCATGAAGAAAGGTCGAAGCCTTAACTCGAATGGTACGAAGGTCAGAAAAGTAGCCCCCTACATGATCAGAATTCCTAGTTTCCCAAATCAACCACAAGATCACAGCTATCTGGTTGATATCGAAACAATCCTTCATCTCCACTAACAAATCCATGAGATCAACAAAGTTCATGAATCTGTGCTTTAGAAGCTTCTGACTAGCTACAGTAGCTTCCCAAATGACCCGTAAAATAGGGCAGCTCCACAAGGAATGAATCGTATCCTCACAATCCGAGAGACACCTAGGACAGGTGACTGGTGAGACCACTTTGCGTTTCCACAGGTTAAGCAGGGTTGGGATAGCTTCATAGGTTGCTTTCCATAACATGTGCTTAACCTTGGGGGGAGCCTGCAAGCTCCAAATTCCAGACCACATTCTTTTGCTTCAACCCGTGTTGGAGTAGTTTGGAACAAGGGTCCTGACAGATTTAGCTAGCATCTGATAAGCACTCTGAGTAGAGTAGTTACCCTGACTAGAAGGAAACCAAGTTTGTTTGTTTGGGATCTGAATCAAACTCAACAGCAAACCAGCAATAATACTAGTTTCATGGGGAAGGAACTCGAGCTTTATCAGATCACCCTTCCAGGTCCGAGAAACATCATCAATCAGGTGGCTCACTGTGGAGTCCGGACCAAGAGAGGAGATCGGTGAAATGACACTTCTGCAGCTTTGGACTGGTAGCCAACTATCCCCTTGGATTTTGATTGACTTACCATCACCAACTCTCCAAATTGAACCCGATTCAATGACATGTTTGGATTGGAGAATGCTTTTCCATGTGAATGATCCTTTGTGATGACTTGTTGCCACCAAGATTGAGCAATCCGGAAAATACTTGGCTTTGAAAACCTTGTGAAAGAGAGAATCTTCATGGTTCATTAAACGCCAAATCTGTTTGGCCAGAAGGGCGTCATTGAACTTATTTAGCTCCCTAAATCCTATGCCCCCCTCACCCTTCGGAAGAAACAATTTATCCCAACTAATCTAGTAAATGTGCTTCTGTTCTCCTTTGTATCCCCACCAAAACTTTCTTATGAGTATTTCGATTTCCTTGATCAGCCCTTTTGGGAGCTTAAAACACAACATGGTGTAGGTGGGTATCACCTAAACAACAGCCTTTACTAAGATTTCCCTTCCGGCTTGGGATAAGAGTTTTTCTTTCTAGCCCTTCAACTTCTTCCAGATTCTTTCTTTGATGATGCTAAAAGATTTCTTTTTGGCACGGCCCACTAGGGAGGGTAAACCCAAATAGTGTTCATATCTTTGAGTGGCAGCCACCCCCAAGAAATTCTTAATGTCCTCCTGCGTTTGGACTGGAGTGTTAGAGCTAAAAAACAAATTAGTCTTACCCCTATTAATATTCTGACCCGATGCTTGCTCATAGAGTTGAAGGATTGATTAAATCTTTTGGCATTCTGAAATAAAGGCTCTACAGAAAATGAGGCTGTCGTCAGCGAAAAGAAGGTGCGAAATGTGAGGGCCTGATTGATAGAGAGAAACCCCTCTAATGCTACCCTCAGCTTCAGCTTTCTTCAAGAGACCATGCAGCCCTTCTGTCACCAATAGAAACAAATACGGAGACAACAGATCGCCTTGACGAAGACCTCTTTCTGGTACAATGAAGCCATGTGGTTGCCCATTCAGTAAGATCGAATAGGAAACAGATCTGATGCACATAGAGATGAGCGCAATCCATCTTCAGCTAAACCCCATTTTCTCCATGATTTTTTTCAGGAAAACCCGCTCCACATAGTTGTAAGTTTTGCTCATATTAAGCGTCACCGCCTTTAGCCCCATCTTCCCCGTCCTCTTAGTTTTCAGGTAATGAAGAGTCTCATGAGCAATTAGAATGTTGTCGATGATAAGTCTTCCCGCCATGAATGCACTTTGAGTTTTTGAAATCAGCTCAGGCAAAAACTTCTTTAGACGATTAGCAAGCACTTTAGCAATAACCTTATACAACATGTTGCTCAAACTAATGGGCCTAAAGTCCGTGACCCGTCTTGGACTTTGGATTTTAGGAATAAGCGTTATAAAAGTGTGGTTGAGGTTCGGAGGGATTATACCAGAGTTGAGCACTGCCAATACGAAAGTAGAGACGTCACCACCAATTTTTGCCCAAAACTGTTTGTAAAAGAGAGGGGGAAGACCATCGAAACGAGGGGCCGTGTTAGCTTCCATTTGCTTAAGAGCAAGCTGAACTTTAGAATCATGAAAGGGTTGGAGCAACTTTTCATTCATCTCTTGGGAAACCCGAGGCTCAACACCATGTAGCACTTCATCAAACATAGACGGATTAGTTGAAGCAAAAAGATTAGAGTAAAAATTGACAAACAAGTCGCCAGTCCTATTTTCATCATCAACCCACTAACCATTATGATCCTCTAACCCCCCTATGAAATTCCTCTTATTCCTCTCGGTTGCTCGGTAGTGAAAATACTTAGAATTCTAATCTCCGTCCCTTAGCCAATCCGATTTCAACCTCTGATTCCACATGCAGTATTCCATATCCATCAATTTGTTTATCTCATCCTGTAGGATTTTCACCTGCCCACTCCCTCTTCCTACAATGGCTTTGGCTTCAGCCTTAGCCAATAGCTTCCTATTGCGAGTTAAAACCAATCTAATATTACCAAAAACATGCTTATTCCACGATACTAACTAAGTTTGGCAATTACTAACCTTTTCCAGGACCTTACCCATAGGACGCATGCTGAATGCACCACCCCTTTGCACCTCTCATCCTTCAACCACATAGCCTCGAAGCGGAAAGGCTTTTGGGGGCAATGAAATCTACTGTGAACATTATCTGAGCAAAGCCAGATGGGTTTATGATCTGAAGAGAAGCCTATCAGGTGGTGGAGACAAACTGATGGGAACTTAATCAACCAGTCAGCCAAGGCAACCGCTCTATCCAAGCGAACCCAAACCAACAGACCATCATATCAGCGATTACTCCAAGTAAAAGGTAGACCTATAAAGCCGAGGTCTTTAAAGCCACAGAAATCTAGGCAATCACGAAATTCTTGCATTTGTTTCTCCAGCCGAATAGTTCCCCCGCGCTTCTCCTCCAATCTCGTAATTTCATTGAAATCGCCGATACAGACCCACGACAAATCGAGCTGAGTGCCAAGGTAACGAACAAGGGACCAAGAATCTTCTCGGTTAACAGTCTCCAGAGCTCCATAGAATCCTGTAAACCGCCAGTCATCATTAATCCTTGGATTTACCACTGCGTCGATGTGGTGCGGCAAGTAAGTCCGAATGTGAAGGTCCAACTCGTTCTTCCACAATAGAGCAAGCCCTTTACTTAGGTGTCTTCGAGGAACCACAAACAAGTTGTCAACTTCAGACGGCATCTTACCTTCTCCAAATACGAACTCTTCTTCTTTGTTTCCATCAAGAAAATGAGATTGGGTCCTTTTGCCTTCACAATATCGGAAAGCTCTTGAACTCGCTACGGGTTCCCAAGCCCGTGACAGTTCCAGCTGATGCAATTCATAGCTGCCGGCATGGCTGGGATGCAGCCACCGCCGATGTACTTTCAGGTGAGGGGTCATCATGTGGAAGAATAGCTCTGCGTTTTAAGAGTTGCGCGTCTGAAGCTTCTAAGATTGGGTATTTTCTAATAAACTTCAGCAAAACATCATTAGATAAGGTAGGGATGAGTTTACGGATCACTTTGGGCCACCTACCTTGGGAATTTGCTTTATTACGTCTACTTGGGCTAGACATGTTTGTTATATCCACCAAGGGAGACTTGAGCTTGTTAATTGAGGCAATGTGTGGGGACTCCTGAATCTTTGTCAGCCCATTCACAGCATTTAAAGAAGGCCCATTATCCACTTTGGAGTGGGTAGGGCCAGACTTATACAAGTTCCTAAGCTCATCCACCGAGGCAGACTCTTTCAATCCAAACTTTTCCTGGGAAACATGCTCCAAAAAAACATCCATACTATCTGAATTACAGTCCAACATAACGTCAATCTCCTGCAACGTCTTTTCAAACTTTTCTGTAGCTAAGTCTGAGGAATCCACATCCAGATTATGCGCTGACTCAACCGGTGGCTTGGCAGCTTCTCGTGCAGACCTACCCGCGGATTCATTGGGAGTAGAGCTTGGCACTGGGATCTCCATGATAGGCCTCATTGACAAGACGTTGGCCTGAGCAAAAACACCAGGGATGGCTGAGACTTTTCGGACCGGGCGATCCAGTTCAGCTCATAGCCATAGGCCAAATTACTGCTCCTCCATGGTCGGTTTACCTTTGTTCTTCAACCAGATATCACATTCCCTATCTTCGTGTAATAGGCAGCCACACCAGTAGCAAAAATTGAGAAGCCTTTTGTATCGAAAGGAAACCCACCCCACCACTACACCATTGTCCTTAAGCTTCCTTCCCCAACTCAAAGGTTTTGAGACGTCAAGGGTGACACGGACACAAAGATAACGGCCAATAACCCCATCATCGTTCGGCTCAGCCACACACATAGCTTTACCAATGGAGTTACCTATACTCATACCCAGCTCTGGTGTCATACTCTTAATGGGAAGATCGTGAATCTGAGCCCAGAAAGTGCACTCATTGAAGGCTAGGGACGATATTATGGTCTCGTCAATCCGTTGAAAAATGACCAGATGTTTATCGTAGGTCCAAGGTTCATACTCCAAGACCCTTTCCAGATCAGTATCTGTTTCAAACTCAAAAATCATTTTGTTCTCTCCCACATCGTAGACGTGAAAGGGTTTTCGAGTTCGCCAAAGCGGCTTGAAAGTTCGTAAAACCACCTCCTTATTGATAATACGATGAGTCAAGAATTTTCCAGCTAGTACTTTGACACTCCGGGGAGGATTGGAACTTCAAGGCTAGCCTCCTCCTCTACAAAGAGGGATAACCTCTGCCACATACTTTCCACTTCCTCCATTGCAAGGCAAACCAGAGAGGAAGGGAGACGAGCGATTAGCCAAGAAGAGGAGCTGAGGGAGGGGAGACTGGGACAGTAGAAAAGCACCCACGGAAGCCCTACCACTGAACGGAGTCAATGGAGGGAACTGGACAACCTATACTGAGATAGGGACGCAACTTCTACGTGTGACTAGAAAGCGCACAGCGCAAGCTCTATGACAAGAGAAACTGATGTACACTCATTATTGATTAAACTCTTTTAAGCTTGATGCATAGATTTAAACATAAAAAAGAATTTTGATGGAGCGTGAGCTCGTCAGTCAATGTGGTCGGATGAAGCCAACCTGCAGCCTCTTGAAAGGGTCACCGGTGTGGTGCCTGCCACCACGCCTCCGATGCCAAAGTTAGTATGCAAGAAAATCTCAGAAGAATGGATAATGCAAGAAATAATAGTTCTCTTTTAGTGTATCTGTGAATGTACCTTGTTCTTGACAATGAGAGGGCTTTATATGCATACCTTCATGGCTTCTAGCCGTTGGAGTAGTTATGGAGATCTTAATGCTCCTCCTTGTAACGTCTGGTCTGGTGTAATGTGACTTTAATGTGTTACAACGGCTCATACAGTTGGCTTTATAACCGTTCTGAACTTAATTGTGCTGTAATGAATGTATTGTGTCATCCTCGTCAGTGATGTTAATATAAGTTATGCTCGTCAGTGCATGCCTTCGTCTGTCTTGTATAGCCTCGTCACTGAAAGACTTCCTCGTCATGATGTCACTGGATTCGTCATTCCCATCATATTCTATTGGCACTCCTCGTTCCTTATGCCATTCTACGTTAGATTAGCTTTGCCCTTTCCCAAGTTCTAGGCATGGAATAAAGACACCTAAGGAAACGTTATCAAGTTTGATTTCTATGTTGAATTACCTTTGTCTTAAAATAAAAATAAAAAAATAAAAGAGAGAGAGAGAGTTTGATTTCTATGTTACACTTGCACCTTTGGACGTTTTTCTTAAAGGATTTTTCCTGAAACTTTCTGTGCTATCGTTTATTAATGAATTTGATGGGAATGACGAATCCAGTGACATCATGACAAGGAAGTCTTTCAGTGACGAGGCTAGACGAGACAGACGAAGGCATGCTTGGACGAGCATATCTTATATCCACGTCACTGACGAGGGAAACACAAATACATTCATTACAGCGCAATTAAGTTCAGAACGGTTATAGAGCCAACTGTATGAGCCGTTGTAACACATTAAAGTCACATTACACCAGACCAGACGTTACAAGGAGGAGCATTAAGATCTCCATAACTACTCCAACGGCTAGAAGCCATGAAGGTATGCATATAAAGCCCTCTCATTGTCAAGAACAAGGTACATTCACAGATACACTAAAAGAGAACTATTATTTCTTGCATTATCCATTCTTCTGAGATTTTCTTGCATACTAACTTTGGCATCGGAGGCGTGGTGGCAGGCACCACACCGGTGACCCTTTCAGGAGGCTGCAGGTTGGCTTCATCCGAACACATTGACTGACGAGCTCACGCTTCATCAGAATAAGTGCCAAGGAACAGTGTGTTGTACTTCTTTTCATTTAAATGAGTACAAACAAGTAGAAAAATTATTTATATCTTTTCTGATATTTAATAATCAATATATACAAGAATATATATTTAATTTGATATGCATGCTAATTTCTTTTTTTCCATTCTTCTCCTTTTTTGAGATGCATAATTAAGAGTTATTTTTCTCAAGCTTTGCTAATATCTCATTTTTTGTTGATAATATGGTTAATTTACCAATTTTTTTTTCATTGAAAATTTGAAAGTTTACGACAACGGGGAATTCGAACCCTAGTTTAATTTCCTTATAGGGAAGAGCAAGCAATATCATTGAGTTATAAGACTCTTGTCATATTTTTGCTTTTTGTATATAACTGATTATAATAAGTGCTATTAATAAACTTCTATAAGCGATAAATGCTTTTTTTTTTATTAAAAAAAAAAGAATTAATCTTCTCATTTTATATAACTTCGTTTTTCAATCTAAGTGTCTTCGTCTATTTGTAAAATCTCTATTATAACTTAGTTACCAAATTTTTTATTTTTTGAGAACACTAAAAAGCCTTAATTCAAAGAGTAATGTTACAACCATAAACTCTTTTACAACATTTTTACAAACGGTTGGTGTGACCAACTTCTCGTTGGTTTTCATTTAGACTCACCATTAAAATCACTTTTCCCTTTACCAATAACTACTAGTAACTATATCAGCAGTTTGTAAAAAAATTTATAAAAAAATTTGTATCTTTAGCATTACACCAATTTAAATTGAGGAAATCCGTTATATAAATATATATATATATATCAAGATCAAGTTATATAATATAATTTTTTATGTTAAATTATTTCAAAACTTATTTAATCAATATTAAGAAAATTCCATTGTTACACATTTTCTTTATTCTTAACAAGCAAAATACATATTGGTAATAACATGGTATTTATTATCCAATCAATAAACTCTTTTTTCGATAATAATTTGAAAGTACCAAAAACAAAAAATTTAAACATTTCATAATTGAGTAGCTTTAATAATAAAAAATCTTGATATTTTGCAAATAAAAAGAGTATAAAAAGATAATATAATAATCTAATAATAAATTGGTTAAAAATATAGTCCGTAAAAATTATTAAATAATATAATATTAATAAAGAATGATTAAATTCGTGTTGCATACGTTTCTCAAAAAAAAAAAAATTTCGTGTTGCATACAAAGTTAGGAAAATCAATGCCTACGTTTCTGTCATTATTAATGGTGATATTGTTGTTTACTAGTGTAAGCCAATCAATCGTGACTTCCCGGTCATCCTGACATTAATTCAAGACATTTATATTTCTAGTTGTCGGTGCAGTGATCTGAGAAAATTGACAAAACCACGAAGACCTGCACCAAGTCTTTGGAGACAGAAAATTTCTACTATTTCTGATTCTATAGACTTCAGTACTTGCAGTAGCTTTCAAGTTTCAACAATAATATTTTTGGTCTCGGTGCATTTGAATAGGTCCCTTTATTTATGTAGTTTTTGTTTTTGATGCAGGGGCAAACCTCAGCCACAGCATATAAACTGGATAACACTTAGTTGCCTTTACTTCATGCCTAAAAACATTTTGAGTATGGGCAATGCTAATCCAACGTAGTGTTACGAGGCACTATCATTTTCAATAGCATGAGAAGAACGGGAAGTGTCAATAGAATAACAATAAATATTCTTATACAATCGTTATTGTACAGTCTTTACACAATATTTATAATTTTACATTCGATGTTCACAAGTTGCACAAGTCTATGCCTGCAATACACTTCACTTGCAATAGCTTCCAACAATAATAATTGGACCCGGTGGATTCACTAAAAAGCAAATTGTGCATGTAGGTCCCCTCTTTTGTCTTGGTTTGCTGCCAAGTTTGAATTGATTATAGGAATTTGATGCAGGTACAAAAGAGTATTTAGCATTACATCAAAATTTTGAAACTTAGAACTTGCTCAATTTCTATATTGCAATTTTATTTAATTCCATAGTTTCTCAACCAAAAAAAAAAAAAAAAAACGAGGCTTGGATTCGATATAAATATAATTTGTCCTTCTTTTTAAAAAACCCAAAATTAAAATAGTTATATCAGCCAACATTCGCAAATAAACGCTTATTTACATATTTTTCATGCATGCTTTGATTGCAGTGAGGTGAATTCCCACTAATTATAAAGGTAAAGGGACCACCGCCACCGAGTCACTGACTATTATACATGCTTTGATTGCAGTTAGGTGAATTCCCAAAGTCCTGGTATTCTTTCGGGCTGGGTCCGCACTTCATGCAGTAAGTTGGTTCTTCTTCAGTCTTCACCAATTTTTATAAATGTGCTTTTCCTATGAGTGCTAAACTGCGAAATCAAACCCTCTTATCTGTTTTGTTTCGAAATACCAACACCCACTCGTAAACACGCTTGTATTGTACCAACTGCTTCTTCAACCATATTGCATATGGGGCTTTCCCACTGGAGTTCAGCTCCACCATCCTCTTTTTTATCCATGCATGCTTTTACCCTTCTCTTGTGCTGTGGCTTCTTAATGGTTGGTGGGAATAATGAGACAGACCGATTGGCGTTGCTTGAGTTCAAGGCCAAGATCACTCAGGACCCTTTCGAGGTTATGACATCTTGGAATGACAGCATCCACTTTTGCCAATGGCAAGGGGTTACTTGTGGTCGCCGACATCAGAGGATTACTGTGTTGGACCTACAATCTTCAAAACTTGTAGGCTCTATATCACCACATGTTGGAAATTTAAGTTTTTTGATGAACCTAACTCTCCCAAACAACAGCTTTCATAATGAAATCCCTCCAGAAATTGGCCGTTTACGCAGATTGCAATTCTTATTTTTACAAAATAATACACTTAGTGGCAAAATTGCAAGCAATATATCCGGTTGTGTCAACCTTATATTCCTTCATTTTGGTGGCAACCTTCTAACTGGACAAATCCCTGCAACGCTTGGCAGCTTGTCAAAGCTCCGATACTTTGCTCTTTTCAAAAATAATCTGACAGGAGCTATCCCACCTTCTTTTGGAAACTTATCATCTTTAGAAAAGATTTCTGTAGCACATAACAACTTGGGTGGGATTATCCCTGATTCTTTGGGCCAATTGACCAAACTTGCATTTCTTTCTGTGACAGTAAATAGGTTGTCTGGTACAATTTCTCCCTTGATCTTCAATATGACTTCATTAATATTTGTTGATATAGCATCCAACCAATTCCAAGGGTGCCTTCCATCCAACATAAGTATCACTCTACCAAATATCAAAGGATTAAGCATTGCAGGTAACCAATTTTCTGGATTTATCCCTGTTTCCATATCTAATGCCTCAAATCTAGAATATCTTCAATTGAATAGTAATAAGATAAGTGGTAAAGTTCCTTCTTTGGAGAAGTTAAATAGAATGAGTGTTTTGCGTATGACCTCAAACCATCTTGGAAATGGAGGATCAAATGACTTGAGTTTTCTTTGTTCTTTGACAAATGCCACTAATCTGACTCTATTGTCTATAAATGACAATAACTTTGGGGGAGAGTTGCCAAAGTGCATTAGCAACTTCTCAACTACTCTTACCACATTAAATCTAGATAATAATAACATATATGGAAAGACTCATGCTGAAATAGGAAATTTGATCAACTTGGAGGATCTTGAAATGTGGAACAACAAATTATCAGGTAACATTCCCTTTGAAATTGGAAAGCTTAAAAAGTTACAAATTTTAGATTTATCTCAAAATAATTTCTTAGGGAACATTCCATCATCTCTTGGAAATTTAACGATTGCGATAGGCTTGTATTTAGAAAAGAATAATCTTCAAGGCAGCATCCCTTTAAGCCTAAGCAAGTGCCAAAAATTGATAAATTTGAATCTTGGTAATAACAATCTCAGTGGTTCGATATCCCCCCAAGTCATTGGTCTCTCATTCTCACCAATTTTTTTAGATTTGTCTGCCAATCGGTTTTCTGGCATTCTTCCTATGGAAATAGGAAAATTCAAGAATCTAGAAGAATTGGATATTTCTGAAAACATGTTGTTTGGTGAAATTCCAGTAAGTCTTGGTAGCTGTGTAATGCTACGACTTCTCACCATGAAAGGAAACCTCTTCCAAGGGATCATTCCTCCATCTTTGGGATCATTAAGAGGTCTTGAAAAATTAGATCTTTCTAACAACAATTTGTCGGGCCAAATTCCAAAATTTTTGGAGCAATTTGTCTTTTGAAATTTTTGAATCTATCTTACAACCATTTTGATGGTGAGGTACCAATGGAAGGAGTTTTCAAGAACATGAGTGCCACTTTCATTAATGGAAATGGTAAGCTTTGTGGGGGCATACCTGAGTTTCAGCTTCCTAAATGCAAATACAAAAATTCTAAGAAGATGAAGTTGACCCTTACCTTGAAGTTAATAATCTCTATACTCTCTGCACTTTTTGGATTAACTTTGGTTCTATCCCTTCTACTTGTTTTTTCTTTAAGACTGAAAAGAAAAGCAAATAACTTAAGTGACTCAGGAAATTTGTTTTTGAATCTATCCTACCAAAGTCTCCTTAATGCAACCAATGGGTTCTCTTCCACCAATTTAATTGGTGTAGGTAGCTTCGGGTCCGTGTATAAAGGAATCCTTAATCAGGGTGAACATACAGTCGCTGTGAAGGTGCTCAACCTTTTGCATCATGGAGCTTTAAAAAGTTTTTTAGCTGAGTGTGAGGCTCTTCGAAACATTAGGCATCGTAATCTTGTAAAGGTGCTCACAACATGTTCTAGTGTTGACTATCAAGGTAATGATTTTAAGGCTTTGGTATATGAGTTCATGGGAAATGGCAACCTAGATGAATGGTTGCATCCAAATCAGATAACAAATGAGGTCCTTGAGGAGCAAAGGAATTTGAGTCTTTTTCTAAGAATAAATATTGCGATCGATGTTGCTAATGCATTGGATTATCTTCACCATCATTGCCAAACACCAATTATTCATTGTGATCTTAAGCCTAGCAATGTTCTTCTCGACAATGATATGAATGGACATGTGGGTGACTTTGGCTTGGCAAGATTCCTTCTTGATGCTACCCAATATTGTTCTAGTAATCAATCAAGCTCCATTGGAGTACGAGGAACAATTGGCTATACTCCTCCAGATGAATATCATTTCTTAGAGTTAATTGTTTTCCCTTTTCCTGTTATCTTTTATTATACTTTAAAACTTGAAAGGAAAATTTTAATAGGGATGTATGGTAGCTGAAAGATAAAATGTTTTTTGTTTGTTTGTCTGTTTTTGTTTTTGTTTTTTTTTTCTTTTCCTTCTTTTTTTTTTTTTTTTTTTTTTTTTTTTTTTTTTTTTTTTTTTGAATTGAAGATAAAATGTAATATAAAACAATTTCTACTTATCTTAATTTTTATTACTTTCCATTAAAAAAATTAAAATTAAAATTAAAATTTTTTTAAAACAAAATAAAAACTCTTTTGAGACTTATAGGGTTTTTTTCCATTCTTTTTTTGGTATATCATGATACTCACATTACATATATATTCTAAATAATTGCAGAATATGGTATGGGAAATGAGGTGTCAACATATGGTGATGTTTCTAGTTACGGCATATTATTATTAGAAATGTTCACAGGAAAAAGGCCCACCGATAACATTTTCCAAGATGGCTTAAATCTTCATGACTTTGTCAACCAGCTTTGCCAGAAGGAATTATTGACATTATAGATCCTACCCCTCTTTGGGAAAGAAAAGAGGAATAGATGAGGACGAACGAGATTACTCGCAACGAGGGTCAAAATGAAAGTTTAAAAAGACAAGAATGCTTGATTTTGATACTTGAAATTGGAGTTGCTTGTTCGGTCGAATTTCCAAGAGAAAGGATGAGCATGAGTTCTGTCATAACTGAGCTACAGTCAATTCGGCAAAAACTTATTGGACCTAATATACGTAGACAAAGGCTTCAAGCCACAGGTTAGTGGGTTTTTTTTTTTTTTTTGGTAGATGTTATAATTTGGTAGCACATCCTTCCACATTATGTGATCTATTTTGATAAGGCCACTACAAATGTTTTAAGGGAAGAAGGGGAACATTTATATAGAGATTAGAAGTCATATGCCTTTATGTTTGTATTTTTTATTCTAGCAAAGCTGAAATAATTAATGCCACTTGAAACTTGTTAATAATATTATGCTATACTCTTCTATAATATCTAAACATATAATATGTCACTTATTTCTATTTTCGGCATTTTTTTTTGCCAAATATTCTTTTTTGCAAAAACTGAATTTTTGCCCAAAAAAAAGGCTTCTATTTTTTATTTTGCTGATTCTATCATTGAAGCGATGCCCAAGAAATTGGCTTACATCTTTTGATAATTCAATAATTTTGGGAGGGAGAATTTAAACTCTAGACATCTCCATTAAAAATACCAAAAGTTGTTAGTTGAACTACAAAACTTTTGGCAAACTTTTATTACTCAATGAAATAAGATAAAATTATCGGCAGCTGTACTAAATTATTGACATAGACATTTGAAATCTACAAAGTTAAAGTTAACAAAAACCGCGGGCTATAGCCGCATTTAGAAAAAACGTGGCTATATCTGATCTTAAAAACGCGGCTATAGGTCCAGCCGTATAACCTAAAGCTGCGTTTTTAAAACGCGGCTTAGGTCATCCTTTAGTGACATGACCTATAGCCGCGTTTTTAAAAACGCTGCTATATGTAACAAAAAAAAAAAATTATTCAGCTTCCCACGTGCCTCCCCTTTCCCACCTACCCCACTTTCTTCTTTTCTTATTTCTCCTTCTTTCTTTTTTCTTTCTTCATTCTTCACTTCAGCTCCTTCGTAAGTTTCTTTTTTCTTTCCTTTTTTTTTTTTTCTTCCTTCCTCACATTTGGGTAACTCTTTTTTTTTTTTTTTTTTCCTTTTTCTTTCTTCCTTCTTCACATCTAGGTAACTCCTCTTCTTCTTCTTTTTTTCCTTTTTCTTTCTTCCTTCTTCACATCTGGGTAACTCCTCTTCTTCTTTTTTTTTCATTTTTCTTTCTTCCTTCTTCACTGGGTAACTTTTTTTTTTTTTTCCTTTGTTTCTTTGGAGTTGCTGCTTTTTTTTTTTTTTTTTTTTTTCTTCATCTCAAACACACTGATTTGTCAATAAATCTAGTTTTTTTTTTTTTTTTTTTGGTTATTTTATGTTTAGTTAGTAAGAAAATGGAGGAGATGCTGAAAATTTTGAATAAAGTGGATATTCTAACTGTGGGGCCCATGGGCCTAGCAGCCTCGGTCCACCTTCAGGCTGGCCATGCCGAGGAGGGACGGTTGTCCCAGGCTGTTGTCTAGGGACTCTAGCCCTCTTTGGACCCATGCCGAGGACACCCCCTTCCTCGGCATACCTAGTCTAATTCCAGGTGGGGGACAAACCCAAAACAGGTTGTCACCTCCACACTTAATGCATTTGTCTAACTCCCCTGACCGCATTAATGCGGATAGGACTCCTGAACAGCGCAACCTTGGGCGCTACAACCCACAGGAGGGATGGGAATGCGGCTGATGGGACAGGCTCTCAAGTGGAAGCCGGGTTGATCAACAAATGTAGGGCTAGGATCAACTGAAAGGGAAGTATATAATGTAAAGAGTCCCTCTTGAGAGGGGGACGGACGGAAAACCAGAGGAAAGGAAATACTGTAGCAGTGTATTCTCTCTCAACCATTGTAACCTTGCTTGAAAGCAATAAGAACCACTTCAACCTCAATAAACCCGTCCGAAGAGCCTTATTATGCATTCCGACCCACGTTTTACTTATCGCAATCCACGAACAACCATGCATGGCCGTTGCATTCTTTACTAGGGCCTAGCTCTTGAGCCCATACTCTATAAATTTATTGGAGGGTTAGCTGGGCTTGGGTCCACTCTCTCAATCCTTAGAGAACGCTCGAAACTGGTCCCTACAATTGGCGCCGTCTGTGGGGAGAGCTTGTGCGTTAGTAAGGACAACAGTCAAGCATGGTAGGATCAGGCCCTCACTAAGGAACTCCCAATCGACCTGAACCGGCGAAGTCACGGCATCAGGGTAACTATAGCGACCCCGGGGGCGGTCAAAACGACAACAGACGATTTCGAGAAGGAAGCGTGCATACTTCAACGGCGAGCGAAAGCCGAGGGGACGGGCACGTTCCCCAGAAGCGCGACGATGGCCAGGCCACGCGATCACAAGAGGCCCACAGCCACGCTTCCCAGAGAAAGGATGATAAGGTGGCCATGCAACGCGAGATAGATGATCTGAAGAGGAAGCTGCGCCGTGCGCAGCGAAGACGGTCCGAACCCAGCCTTGACCTGCCCTCCGACGACGAAAGTGATGATGAATACAGGCAAAGGTCAAGAACGCCCCCCAGCGAGACTTTCTCCCACGAGGAGGAGCGCTACCAGAGGCGTAGGCGTGCCAACCCAACCCCTAGGAACTTAGGAGGCGACGCCATGAGCAGGGCGCTGGACCAGCTCTCCAAGTCGCCCTTCACGCGTCGTATAGAGGACGCGGAGCTTCCTCGGCGGTTCCAACAGCCAACCTTCATTGCTTACAACGGCAAAACGGACCCTGTGGAGCACGTGAGCCAGTTCAACCAAAGGATGGCTGTCCACTCCAAGAACGAGGCGCTGATGTGCAAAGTCTTCCCATCCAGCTTGGGACCTGTGGCAATGAGGTGGTTCAACGGTCTCCACCAGCGTGCGGCAATTGATGGATCGGATCGATAAATACAAGCGGGTAGAGGAAGATCTACTGCAGGGCAAGGGGAAGGAGAAGGCTATCCCTCAGGAGAGAAGGGATTTCAGGTCGGACCGTTATGACAATGCCCGTCCGAGGAGGGATTTCGGTGGGCAATCTGGAGCGACCAACACACAGACGATTGGCGCTGTGTTCCGAGAACCCGTGCACAGAGTGCTGGAAAAGATAAAGAACGAACCGTACTTTAGGTGGCCGAACAAGATGGTTGAGGAACCTGGTAGGCGCAATCAGAGTCGCTACTGCCAGTACCACCAGGACCACAGACATACTACGGAGGACTGCAGGAACCTTTGGAACCACCTGGACCAGCTAGTCCAGGAGGGAAAGCTGAAGCACCTCCTCCACCATTCCAGCAGCCAGCAAAACCAGACCTACCAGGAGCCTCGGAGGGACCTCGCCATGGGGCAGCCCACAGGGACGATCAATGTGATCTTGGCGGCACCAGGAAGAACAGGCACGCGCCCTTCGCGGGTGCTGTCTATAGCCCGACAGCCCGCCGAGGAGTCTCGGACAGAGCCGAAGAGGACCAGGAGGAGTTTTTCACCAGTTTTGAGTTTCTCGGAGGAGGACAAGATTGGGACCACCCAGCTGCACGATGACGCTCTAGTTGTTACCCTCAGAATTGGGGGCTACGACATGAGAAGAGTGATGGTGGATGGTGGCAGCGCGGCCGAGGTCATGTACCCAGACCTCTACAAGGGGCTGAGCCTAAAATAGGAGGACTTGACGCCCTATAGCTCCCCCCTAATGAGTTTCGACGGAAAGCTCGTCACCCCAAAGGGCATGATCAGGCTGCCCATACAGACGGGCCCAGAAGTGGTGGAGGTGAACTTCGTGGTGGTGGACACGTACTCCCCCTACACAGCCATCGTAGGGAGGCCTTGGCTCCACACCTTGGGGGGAGTTGCCTCCTCCTTGCACCAGAAGGTGAAATTCCCATCAGGGGATCAGGTCCTAGAGATCCGAGGTTGCCAGCACACGGCGAGGCAGTGCACGGTGGCCGCCATATCCTATCGGCTTGATGCACAGCCCTCGGCTCCCGCCGAGGAAGGTTTATAGCAATCAAAGACCCTGGCGGCGACTCCTGATGCACCTGCCAAGGATGCTACATGTGAGAACCTGGAGAAGATGGTAATTGGCGATGATCCGGAGAAGTTCTTCCAGGTCGGAACCCAGCTGCCTCCACAGGAGAAGGAGGAGTTACTTGAGTTCCTCAAGAGGAACCTTGACGTGTTCGCATGGGATCCCTGCGATGCCCCTGGGATTGATCCATCTTTCATCTGTCACCACCTTAACGTCAACCCATCTGTAATCCCGAAGCAACAGCCACCCCGGCACCCGTCGAAGGAGCACGCTGATGCGATCAGGGAAGAGGTCAATAAGCTTAAGCGCGCGGGGGCCATCAAAGAGGTCTTTTACCCCAAATGGTTGGCCAACACTGTGGTGGTCAAGAAGAAAAGCGGGAAGTGGAGGGTTTGTGTGGACTTCACAGACCTGAACAAAGCATGCCCAAAGGACCCCTTCCCAATGCCACGGATAGACCAGCTAGTAGATGCGACGGCAGGCCATCCTCGAATGAGCTTCCTGGATGCCTTTCAGGGCTATCATCAAATCCCACTAGCCTTGGAGGACCAAGAGAAGACAGCCTTTGTGACGCCCATCGGGAACTACTACTACAAGGTTATGCCGTTTGGCCTGAAAAACGCCGGATCCACCTACCAAAGGATGATGACAAGAATGTTTGAGCCGATGTTGGGCAAGAACATCGAGGTCTATGTTGACGATATGGTGGTAAAGAGCAAGCTGGTGTCCAAGCACTTGGAAGACCTCGGCCTCACATTTGACGTCCTAAGAGAGCATAAGCTCCCCCTTAATGCCTCAAAATGCTCGTTTGGCGTCGGCTCTGGCAAGTTCTTGGGGTACATGATCACCCACCGTGGGATCGAAGTCGACCCTGACCAAATCAAGGCCATCCACAACTTGAAGCCTCCGCAGAACCCCAAGGAGATCCAAAAGCTTACTGGGATGATCGCGGCGCTGAACCGATTCATTTCTAGGTCGGCTGACAGGTGCAGGCCCTTCTACCGCTTGATCAACAAGTGGAAAGGATTTGAGTGGTCCGAGGATTGTGTCGAAACTTTCCAGCAACTCAAGGAGTACCTATCCCGGCCGCCTATCATGTCCCATCCTGAGGCCGACGAGGTCCTATACGCGTACCTTGCTCTGGCGCCCCATGCAGTGAGCCTAGTACTGATACGGGAAGATAATGGCGTTCAAAAGCCAATTTACTACGTCAGCAAGTCGCTGCACGAAGCGGAGGTGAGATACCTACCCTTAGAGAAGGCCATCCTGGCTATGGTCCACGCCACGAGAAAGCTCCCCCATTACTTCCAAGCTCACACCGTGGTTGTCCTAACCCAATTACCTTTGAAGTCTGTGCTCCGGACCGCTGATTACACAGGTAGAATCGCGAAGTGGAACACAATTCTGGGGGCTTTTGACGTCAAGTACATGCCCAGACTTCCATAAAAGGCTAGGTTCTGGCAGATTTGACGGTAGAGTTCGCCGAACCAGTCGTAGAAGTGACAGCCGAGGATAAGAGCCGTGATGAGAAATCAGTTGGGGCAATCTCCATCCCAGAGTCACCATGTTGGAAAGTATATGTGGATGGCGCGGCAAACCAAAGGGGGTCCGGAGTGGGGCTGGTCCTAGTATCCCCTGAAGATCATGTCATTGAGAAATCCCTGAGGCTCAGATTCACGGCCACAAATAACGAGGCCGAGTATGAGGCATTACTACAAGGGATGATCATGGTGCAAAGGATGGGAGGAAAGTCGATAGAGATGTTCTCAGACTCGAGATTGGTGGTAGGACAGGTAAATGGGGAGATGGAGGCCAGGGATTCAAGAATGCAAGAATACCTGGGCCAAGTCAGGCGCTTGCGATTGGAGTTTAGCCTCTACAGCCTGTCTCATATCCCCAGAAGCGGGAACAGCCATGCCGACTCATTGGCCACGCTCGCAACCTCCTCGGCAGGGGATCTGCCTTGGATAATACTTGTGGAACATCTGGGGAGGGCAAGCGAAGTGCCAAGAGAAGGGATCCCCGTCCACCAGATTGAGGTGGGTTCCAGCTGGATGGACCCCATAGTGAGATTCCTCAAAGATGATATCCTGCCCGAGGACAAGTCAGAAGCTGAGAAAGTTAGAAGGAAAGCTCCTCGGTTCTGGTTGTCCGAGGATCACAAGCTATATAAGCGCTTCTACTCTGGACCATACCTACTGTGCGTCCACCCCGGAGCGGTGGAATTACTACTGAAGAGCTGCACGAGGGAATATGTGGGAGCTACACAGGGGGGAGATCCCTAACTCACCGAGCCGTCACTCAAGGATATTGGTGGCCAGGAATGCAGCAAGAGGCCCAGGAGTATGTCAAGAAGTGCGACCAATGCCAAAGGTTCGCCCCAAACATCCATCAGCCAGGAGGGGTCCTCAATCCGTTATCCAGTCCATGGCCATTCGCCCAATGGGGCTTGGACATTGTGGGACCTTTCCCCAAGGCACCAGGGAACAAGAGGTATCTGTTGGTGGCCACGGACTACTTCACCAAGTGGGTCGAGGCCGAACCACTAGCCAACATCAGAGATGTAGACGTGAAGAAGTTCCTTTGGAGGAACATAGTTACACGGTTCGGGGTCCCTCATACCCTCATCTCGGATAATGGACTCCAGTTCGATAGCAAGGCCTTCAGGGGGTACTGTTGTGAACTTGGGATCACAAACAGGTACTCAACGCCAGCCTACCCCCAAGGGAATGGACAGGCCGAGGCGGTCAACAAGGTCATCATCAACGGGCTTAAGAAGAGACTAGATGACGCCAAAGGGAGATGGGTAGAAGAGCTGCCCCATGTCCTCTAGACGTACCGGACTACGCCCCAACGCTCAACGGGGGAAACACCTTTTGCCATGACTTATGGTGCGGAGGCAGTGATCCCCCTGGAAACCAACTTCCCGACACTAAGGACGAGCTCCTTCACCCCAGGCAGCAATGATGAACTGCTGGGGCGGAGCCTGGACATGGTAGACGAACGAAGAGAGCAAGCAATGATCCAGCAGGCCCACTACTAGCAAAAGCTCAAGCAGGGATATGACACCAATGTAAAGCTCAGACCACTAGCACCGGGAGACCTGGTGCTGAGAAAAGTCATAGGAGCTGCCAAGAACCCTTCTTGGGGAAAGCTCGGACCCAACTGGGAGGGCCCCTACCGAATCACCTCAGTGGCAGGGATAGGAGCGTACTATTTAGAAGATTTAGATGACAAACCTGTACCTCGTCCATGGAATGTAAATAACCTGAAAGGGTACTACTATTAATAAAGAAGCCACTTTGATTCATATTGTTAGCCTATCTTGGTTGTGTGCCTCGCGTCCTAACCACTTTAAGAAAACTAAATGTTAGACAGAACCAGGGAACTGCATGGTCCTCGGACTCAGTCCCATGGGGAAATTAACCACTTTAAGAAAACTAAGTGTTAGACAGAACCAAGGAGCTGCATGGTCCTCGGACTCAGTCCCATGGGGAAACTAACCACCTTAAGAACGCTAAGCGTTAGACAGAACCAAGGAACTGCATGGTCCTCGGACTCAGTCCTATAGGGAAACTAACTGTTTCAGAAGACTTAAGTGTTAGATAGAACCAAGGCCTTGCATGGTCCTCGGACTCAAGCCTATGGAGAAACTAACCACGCAATCATACCTGGGTACTAGACAGAACCAAGGTATTGCATGGTCCAAAGACCCAAACCTATGGGGAAACTAGATACTTACAAAAGAAAAGAGTGTTAGACAGAACCAAGGCCTTGCATGGTCCTCGGACTCAAGCCTATGGAGAAACTAACCACGCAATCATACCTGGGTACTAGACAGAACCAAGGTATTGCATGGTCCAAAGACCCAAACCTATGGGGAAACTAGATACTTACAGAAGAAAAGAGTGTTAGACAGAACCAAGGCCTTGCATGGTCCTCGGACTCAAGCCTATGGGGAAACTAACCACGCAATCATACCTGGGTACTAGACAGAACCAAGGTATTGCATGGTCCAAAGACCCAAACCTATTGGGAAACTAGACACTTACAGAAGAAAAGAGTGTTAGACAGAACCAAGGCCTTGCATGGTCCTCGGACTCAAGCCTATGGGGAAACTAACCATGTAATCATACCTAGGTACTAGACAGAACCAAGGTATTGCATGGTCCAAAGACCCAAACCTATGGGGAAACTAGATACTTACAGAAGAAAAGAGTGTTAGACAGAACCAAGGCCTTGCATGGTCCTCGGACTCAAGCCTATGGGGAAACTAACCACGCAATCATACCTGGGTACTAGACAGAACCAAGGTATTGCATGGTCCAAAGACCCAAACCTATGGGGAAACTAGACACTTACAGAAGAAAAGAGTGTTAGACAGAACCAGGGAACTGCATAGTCCTCGGACTCAGTCCTATGGGGAAACTAACCACTTTAAGAAAACTAAGTGTTAGACAGAACCAATGCCTTGCATGGTCCTCGGACTCAAGCCTAGGGGGAAACTAACTACTTACTGAAGGATTTAAGTGTCAAGCTAACTACTTGGGGAAGAACCAGCTAGCAGAAGGCCTTCTGGAATATGAGGGCCGGGGATATCAAAACCCTCATCCCCGTCCGAGGGAACGTGTAGCAGGATTTTGAGGGGCTATTGTGGGGCCCACGGGCCTGGCAGCCTCGGTCCACCTTCAGGCTGGCCCAAGGCCCATGCCGAGGAGGGACGGTTGTCCCAGGCTGTTGTCTAGGGACTCTAGCCCTCTTTGGACCCATGCCGAGGACACCCCCTTCCTCGGCATACCTAGTCTAATTCCAGGTGGGGGACAAACCCAGAACAGGTTGTCACCTCCACACTTAATGCATTTGTCTGACTCCCATGGCCGCATTAATGCGGATAGGACTCCTGACCAGCGCAACCTTGGGCGCTGCAACCCACAGGAGGGATGGGAATGCGGCTGATGGGACAGGCTCTCAAGTGGAAGCCGGGTTGATCAACAAATGTAGGGCTAGGATCAACTGAGAGGGAAGTATATAATGTAAAGAGTCCCTCTTGAGAGGGGGACGGACGGAAAACCAGAGAAAAGGAAATACTGTAGCAGTGTATTCTCTCTCAACCATTGTAACCTTGCTTGAAAGCAATAAGAACCACTTCAACCTCAATAAACCCGTCCGAGGAGCCTTATTATGCATTCCGACCCACGTTTTACTTATTGCAATCCACGAACAACCATGCATGGCCGTTGCATTCTTTACTAGGACCTAGCTCTTGAGCCCATACTCTATAAATTTATTGGAGGGTTAGCTGGGCTTGGGTCCACTCTCTCAATCTTTAGAGAGCGCTCGAAACTGGTCTCTACACTAACAATATTTGATTTTGAATTTTTTGGATCTATGCTTAAATTTGTGCTATTGTGTTGCTGATATTGTGATTACGTTTAAATGGGTTTGTGTTCTTATATTTTGGAGTACGTTGTGTTTGATTTTGAATTTCTGGATTAATTAATATTGTGTTTTAATCTATTCCATAAGATTTTATAGCCAACTACGTTAAATCTATTTGTTTCAAACTTAATGGTAATGCCATCAAATTAAAATGATTAATTGGTCAACAGTCAACTACGTTAAATCTATCCTATTATCATTAACTTTAGCGTCTATGAAATCCAATCACTTTAGCGTCTATGAAATCCAATCTTGCGTATTAGATTAAGTTGTACAGAACATTATGGTTTAGCTATAAAAAAAATAATAATAATAAATAAAGTTGTATAGAGCATGGCCCATTTAATCTAGGCGAAAACACCATTTTGGCCTCTACATTTTGGAGTCACGGTCAATTTAATTCTCACATTTTTGTAGCTGTTAATTTGATCCCAGTTATTTTCAACTTAGAATCAATTTAGCCTCTACTGTTAACTCACTAATGAAAAATGTCTATGTGGCTAACGGTGTGCTTTGTTGGCATACACGTGGCAAAAAATATATATATAATCAAATATTTCACATTTAAAATGCCACATAAGCATTTCAATAACAACAGAAAAAGCCATGTCAAACCAAAAACTAATCTGGAAAAATTAAATTTTAAAAAAATAAAGAAAACTTTTTTTTTAAATCCTCAATTTCTTTAATTTTCTTGTGTATTCTTGCGCTTTCTTAGTTACCAAACATAGCCAAACAATACACCAATATGAAAATCCCAACCAAAATAAAATATGGACATGGTTTGAAGCCCATAAATGGAGTTTTTCTAGCAGCTACAATAAGCCCATTTTAGGTCCCACAAGCTCCATATATGTTCTGGGATCAAAAGAGATTTCCTCGTAGATTCCCAGAGCACGTAGGACTTGAGAGTGCTATTCTGGATGACATAAACCATAGCTGCAGCAGCTAGTTGATTAGAAAATGAAGTCCTAATGGATGAGAAACTCATCATAAACAATCAAAATTACTTAAACACAATCTAATTAGCTTAATTTCATATTGGCCTCTACCAGCTCATGCCCCATAATTAGAGGGCAGCACCTCAATAAACGAGAGCAAATCCTGTGAAAAAGTAAAGGCTGAAACTCTACTGAAATTTCACCAGAAAAGAGCAATGTAGCAAAGAAATTGACTGCTACAAAAATATAAGGACCAAATTGACCGTAACTCTAAAATGTAGAAACCAAAATGATGTTTTCGCATTTAATTTAAATGTTAAATTGCAAACGATACCCCTAAAGTTTAAGGGTATTTGAATTTTATACCCTGAAACTTTAGAATTTAAATTTTATCCCCTAAAGTTTTATTTTGTTTGCATCAACGGTTCTTTTGTTCATATTTTCCGTTAAACGCCACATAAACTTACCACATGTATTTAGTTTATCCAATAAAATGATATCAAGTCATTTTTATTATGTCATGTTATTTTTAATTTTTTAATATTTAGACTACAAAAATGACATGACATCATTTTATTGAACAAATTAAACATGCGTGATAAGTTTATATGTTATTTAATGAAAAATATGGATGGAGGGGATCCTGATGCAAACATAATAGATTTTCAGGGGATACAATCTAAATTTAGAGTATAAAATTCAAACACCCCCAAATTTTAAAAGTATAGTTTACAATTTAGCCTAATCTAAATTGAGTTGATAAATTAGTTGTACCACGCATAGGAGAATCAAACAAAAATGCTTAGCCTTGCATTCCTAGTAATGCTATTGTCTTTTCCTTACCTTTTATGCGTTACTATATCTGATATCATTTTCATTGTCTCTACTAGGAAAAAAAGACATCGCATTTCACTGTTGGATGATTTTCCTTTCAACAATTAAAAATGGGCTACGACGCAAGGGTGTGTGTTGTGGTCCTGTGGATTCTAATTGGCTAGGGTATCCGAGGGAATTGTTGCAATAATAACAACTTATGCGAGGAGTGCTATGCCTACAACATTTTCACAATAAATTATAGGTGGTAAGTTGTTATTAGTTCTAATTTAAATCTATAATTGAAATTACTTTTTTGTCCACTCTTAACAACCAATAACAACCCACCACTTAGGATTTATTATGAAAATGTTGTGGACATAACATTTCTCTAACAACTTACTGTTTAATTTAAATTAAATTCTTGAATTTAACCTAGTAATGTACAATTTGAAATAATTTTGGTCAATTTCTCAGTTTAATTAGGGTGTAATTTGTTTGATGAATTATGGTGAATTTAATTTTAAACGTAAAAAAGATGTAATTTAAAGTTACTTTGTGAATTTCAACCAGTAATTCAAATTAATTTGGGTGAATTTTAACTAATTAAATGTAATTTAGTATGACTTTGTGAATTTTAATCATCTAAGGTGTAAATTCAAAAAAATTTGCTGAATTTCTTTGTACAAATTGTGATTCAGATTAATTTTCGTAAATTTCAGCCATTCAAGATGTATTTGAAATTAATTTTAGAAAGTTTTAACCATTGAAAATGGTGTTTGACTTAATTTTATAAATTCTGACGGAGATTTTCCTTTTCTCTTTTTCTTTTTTCCTTTTGGTATATGTGATATTTTCTGTCATCTTTTCATTAATATTGAGTTCATGTGATTTGGGATCTTTTAATGTATCAATTGATCTTTTCCCATGAAGCTAACAAGTGTGTCAATGCTTTTTGGTTAGAAGAGCTCCAGTTCTTGATCAAGAGATTGCGTTTTTTGATAATTTGCCCGTAGAGATATGCTTTTGTTTTATGAAAATTTAGATATGTATTATGACTTATGAGAGGCATTGTCCTTTATTCTAACTTTTAAGTTTATTCAATTAAGGCTTTTCTATCAACTTTTGTTATATGTTGTGGTTAATTTTTCTATTTTATAAATTTTTGTTCAAAAGTTTAAATTAAAAAAAAATTCAATTAATGATTGAAAAATATTTTCCAAATTTTTATTTTCAAAAATTTTTAACAAAAGTTAACGGAAATGTCTTAATTGAATAAATTTGAAACTTAGAGGACTGAAATGAACAAAGATAAAGTTAAATGACTGAAATAAAATTTGAAGAAAGTTAGAGGGTCTATTTTGCATTTTAGCCTTAATAATATCAGGGTTTTTAGTTTTTACCAAAAATAAAATAGATCTTTTCCCGTTGTACTTGAGTCCTTGACCCAGGTCCAACAGTGTTGGGTTTATGTTTTTGCAGGCTCAACGTTTACGTTGGTTACTTTTGACCGAACTCCAATTTTGAACTTTTAGCTCATTTTGGGTTGGGCCTAAGCTTTGTTTTTAGGCCTAAGCCAGTTTCGTATAAACTGTGAATAATGCAGATTGTTATTGATGTAGCTTTGAATGATCAGAATTCTGAAGTATGCTTCATGAAAGTTGGGGCTAGGTCTCAAGTTTTTAGATATTTATTATAACGTCAATAAACTAGAGTCATTAACCGATCAATTAATAAGTGAATTCTATCATGAAATTAAGTCTCCTCCATTCTCCATATAGCTTTGCGTCTTTGGAATATGAATTCCAACCATGCATATTAGAACAAGTTGGCTCTTTCAATCTAAATTGAGTTGATTATATTGAGTCAATATATTTTTACTCCAACCAAGCATAAGTGAATCGAACATAATGCGTAGCTCCCCGTTTCTATCCAACAAGGTACTTTATTTGTCTAAAAAATTCAAAATATATTAATTTGGTTGGTTGATTAATTTCATTTTAATTCAAACTTTAAATGATAAATATAAAAATTGAAAATTTATAAGGTAAATTACGACTTCAACAAACCATAAGGTATAAATTGTAATTTACCTTGTATATATATATATATAGAATTGGGTTCAAGTTACACCTAGTGTAACTCTAAGAAATATTACACCACTCAATATTTTTTAATTGAATGTAAATTTTGACAAATCCACCATTAGATTACATTATCTTTGTATATTCTCCATGCTTGCAAAATTTCAAGGTGTCCAAAGATTAATAGTCATGTCATCAATCAATTGTTTAAATTCAAGTTTTTGTAATTTAAAATAATGCATAAAAAATGAGTTTATGAATTGAATGGTAAATAAATATTTGAGGACTACATACCTTTTTTTTTTTTTTTTTGATAATTCGATATTTGCAACAAAAGATAAAGAAATTAGATCTGGAATGTCTCTGATGTAAACACATATAGTTACTATTCACACACAAATCTATTTTTAATACTTTCTTTACTCTGTGTGAGAGAGAGAGAGAGAGAGAGAGATGATGTAATAAAAAATTGATAAAGAAAATAATATTTTAGTAAAATATATTGTAAAATAGATAATATGTTATAAATATTTTTGAAAAGTGGTTATGTAAAATAAAAAAGTAAGTTCTTACGCTAAAATAGAAAAAAAAAAAAAAAAAAATTGCACTTAAGACTTGTCCTTGTTGCACAATTCATGTATTTTATTTGTTTGATACAAATTTCAACAAAGCACCTCGATTAGATTAGACACCCATCGCTTCCAACAGCTAACATTCAACAAGGTAAGAGTCTTTTTGGGAATCCTCCAGCCAGACTAGGGCAGAAAAATATTCTCACAAATAATAATACTTTACTTCGATCTTCAGTTGTTGTTGTTGTTGTTTTTTTTTTTAATTTATATTTAAAGACAAATCAATTGTTAATTAGTACCATTCTCTAAATAAGAACAACGGTGAACTAATAAATAATATGATTTTATGTTAACAATATTAATTTGGAATTCAATGACAATAATTTATGCTACTTTATGGTGTAGTTAGAATTTTAGATAAGGAGACAAAAAAAAAAAAAAAAAAAATTTATTTGATATTTTGAAAACCTCATAGTTTGATTTTACATCTCACTATTGTTTTTTGTTTTGTTGATGGAAACCTATTTAAATTTTTTTTATTAAGGCTTGAAATGGTTTTTTTCTTTTAATAAAAAATATGTCCAATGTTTAATTCAAAGTACTAGAATATATATATATATATATATATATATATATATATTTATTACTATCATTAGTATCTTAGTGTTTAGGGGAGTTAATCTCTTAAAAAATTCATCATTAATGCCTCAAGATCAATCCCCTAGGACTGATACTGCCCCTTTATATTTTTGTAATGAATTTTGAGTTATCGGGCTCGGCTAATGGGCTAGCCCATTGGGTGACAATTAGCTATTTTATGACCCTTAATTGTAATTCAATTAATTTGCACATTTTAGTATTTACAATTACAACAAATACGTTAGGATATATTCAAACCCCCCCTCTCTCAGTTATTGAATTATTATTTTTCTTAGAAGGAAAAACTTTTGATTTGATATCTAAAATTCATTTTACATTCCTTTTTTTTTTTTTTTTAACATCTCAGGTAGTAAATCTCGATCACGAACTAGAATGTCAACCCTCATTATTCCATCTCGGAAAAAAATTCGGGCTCTTTCATAGAGTTTCAGCCATTCCTATGAGTTTCGGTTAATTTTGACAGAAACTTGAAATTTGGCTGGTATGAATTTGAAAGAAGAGAAGCCATCGTTTAAATAAATAAATAAAAGAGAAAAAGAAGACTATAGATACGATGAAGAGAAGGACGAAGAGTCAGGGAATAAAATGCTAGTTTGAATAAAGGAGGTGATGTATGGTTGACAGGTGGCGTGGGAGTAAATGAGGAGAAATAAAAAGATGGTCGGCAGGTTGTGTGGGGAGTCAATGAAAATAAAATAAAAATAACTAAGTAGCGAATTGATCTTATTTCAATTGAAAAATAACTAAATAACTAATTGATCTTATTTCAATTGAAAAATCTGATTTAGATCCCCACATTAACATAGTAACGAAAAACTAACCTAGATGGGGAAGCTTCAGTTCGGTGCAAAATCCACTATAGAAGAAGAAACAGCTACGAAAACTTATTTATAAAGCCTTGAAACTAGTCTCTATATTTTAACATGCATATAAATATGCCATGTTTGTCTTCTCACCATAGTGGCTAAGAACTCTATAACTCTTCCTAATCAACTTACTCCATGAATGAACCAATGTATTCGCAATACTGAAACTCTCGTACTTTCAAAGAACTCTCTATACAATTACACCAATGAACTCATTGGTGTGGTAATAACTTCTATGGTATTAATAAAGAAACTCTTAAAGGATCTCAAAAAGAGAACACTCTACGAAGAGAGTTTTTGTCATTATTTATTAGGCTCAAGAAGGTTTTCACTAACAAGATAGTAATGGTATATATGGTAGCCTCTTTCTCTCAATTTGGGCAACAAGGTTAGTTTTATAGGAAATCATTAGGTTTAGTCACAAGGCCTTAAAATCGGTTACTGTTGTCGCAATTTTGCTTGAGCAGGACTCACTCAGGTGAACTCTCGAAGACAACACATTTGTGCTTTAAATTGTCATATATCTTTCTCATTTCAAATCCAAATTATGTCACATTTATGTTTGTTTTGAAACTTCAAATATCTAGTTGCTAGTGAAATAAATTACACTCAAAATTAAGTTATTTATGCTGTAAAAGATATATGAAAAATATCATGAATTCATCATTTTTAGCTAGATCACAACCTCACCTACCTTTTTGCAGCATCTAACCTATTAACCCTAACACAATTCTATTAATATAACCTAAATTCGATATATTTTGGCAGTACAATTTGTTAACACATCTATGAACCCTAACACCAAATGCTATGAAGCACGGGTGTGGATTTGGGTTTGGGTGCGGCTACGGATGCGGGTGCGAGACTTGGCAATTTTTGAAAAAGTAGAGTGCGGGTGTAGCGAGATATGCTTACTAATAAATTATTAAATATATTTTTATGTACAAATTATTAAATATATTTTCATATAATGGTAAACATATAACAATTTAAAAGCAATAATAAGTTAAAAACTACAAATAATTCAGTAATTTCAATTTAAGTTTTTAACCTACAAATAATTTGACAAATATATAATAAATTAATAACTAAATAAGAAATCAACTCAAGTTTTTATTTTTATTTTTTTAACATGTATTTCTGCTGATTTCAATAGATTTCGACCCGTTTTAGCCCGAACTAGCATGAATCAAAAAACGGGGAAAAAAAAAAAAAAAAAAAGGATTGGCGAATAGGCGCGTCAAGTGCGAATCGGCGCTTCGTCGAGTGTCCGGTGTGGGTGCAACAGCCCTGGAGCGGCACCAATGCTTTCTTGACCCAATGTGTGGAAGATAGTGATGCAAGACAGGTTTTGACCAACTCATTCACCAAATGGAAGGGTTTATCTAGCGGTGATAACATCAGACTGAACTCAAGAGGATAATCTGGTTGGTACGCAAAGTGTTATCTGCAAGAAAGTTTAGTTGTTCTATTACTAAAGAGATTGTTCATAAAACCTAGAGCCTTGTGGGAAGAGTGGATGTTAACTGGATAGATAAAAACAACGTCCTATTTACTTTTCAATATGAGGGGGATAAGAGAAAGATAATGAGCACAATCCCCCTTGTTTTTATAAAAAACTGAGGATGTAGTTGAGTTTGGAGTTAAAAGGGAGAAATGTTAATTAAGAAGGTACAACAGTGTCTATGTGTGGAGAAGATTATGGTCAAAGATTGTCAACCCAACCAGTTCATTCAAACAAAGTTGTATTAAAGGTGGACACGTTTAAATTTTAATGAGATTGGGAGTTAGAGAGGAAAAGTCGGAGGTGCTGTCTCTCTCTATTCAGTTGTGTAATAGCCCCATCTTCTTTCTTAGCTGTCCTGACTCCTGAGTTGTAGCGAGTTCATGGGCCTTTGTTTTCTCTACCCATCAAAGCCCAATTGGGCATCATTTAGGCCATGGGCTTCAAAATAACGCTAAGTAAAACTGAAGTAGACCAAAATGAACCGAATTGGATAAAAGTGGATCGAATGGACCGAACTAAACAAAATGGATTGAATAGACTAAAGTTAATCAGTGGATCAAACTAGACCAAATAGACCAAAGTAGACTGAATAGGCGAACCGGACCGCATGAACCGAAATGTTACACTGAAGAAGATTTTATTTTGACAAGTTTTTTGAAATTTCACGTCTATGCGTCTTACATGCTGCCTTTAAAATAAAACTAAAGAAAATTTTATCTTGACAAATCTTTTGAAATTTCACGTCTATGTATACTACATGCTGCCTTTGTTAATATTTTTTCAATTATATTAATATTTCACAAATGGTTTAGAAAATACAATTCTTTATATGCAGTTTTTTAGGTTCCTGAAACTTATTCAACCACATAATTGTATTGACCATTAAGTTCAATCATGTGGTTTAGTAGTCAATGCAGATATGCAACCATACGATTAGTTTTAATTGGAGGAACCTAAGGTTTCAGTTTTTCAAAATTGTTTGATAAATTGATTATTCACCCGGTATGTGTGTAGTCCACCATCCCACACACACTACTACACCAAATAATTACCATGCGAAATTCCTTGAGGGGCTCTAACACCAATTATGATCCTATTTCACCTATTCAATACGTTAAATTATCTTCTAGAGGAAATGAAATGATAGCGGCCAAAGAATTAATGACCCATTGGCAAGAATTCCAGTCTCGACCACTTCAATAACTCTAGATGTAACTGTGTACTTGTCAAAATTCAAAAGTCCTATAAGCATGTACTTCATCAACCATCCACTTTGTTATTTTACAAGAACGTGTGTAGTACTTCATCAACCATCCACTCAAGACTCCATTTTCAAGACCGTGTGTGGTACTTCGTTAACCATCCACCTAGCTATTTTATTAAAATTTAATCTCCACTAATAAACCCACTTTGCTAATTTTTAAAAAATTAATGAAACCTCTATTGGCTTTCTCATTAGTCCACACAGTTTAATCACCCCGATGTAAACTCCAGGACTATATGGTGTGGTATTCGAAGTTGGCAAAGACTAAAGTGTTATAAAGACTTGGTAATATCATTGCTGCCCAGAATTTTAATATAGTCAATGAATAGTTAATAATGACTAATTTTGACGTCTCTTAATGTAAAAGATTTTTCTAAAGTATATTATTTTAATATAGCAAGTGGATTTATGCCCATTTATATCAGTTGAGTACTTCGGGACTTTCAAATGTTGGTACTGGAAGTTGACAAAGACTAGTGTTTGTGTTATAAAGAAATGGTAATGTCACTCATGGATGACCAGAATTTTAGTATAGTCAATGAATAATAATGAGTCAGAGGTCTCTTAATGTGAAAATTTTACTAAAGGCAGATAAATTCAAATTGGGCTCATTTTGGATAGGACCAAATTTTATTTTATTTTATTTTTTTATTTGAGAGGAAACAATAGTAGTTTTTATTTAAGAAAATCATGTTGTACAATAAAGAAGTGGAACGAGAGACATTTTTCTAACTAAACAATGGCCTCATCCTCTTTTGCAGCACAATTACATCACAATAGTATACTATCAAAAGAAATAAAAGAAAAACTATCTCTAATTAAGCTAATGTCCTCAATGATCCAGGCAACTTCTAAAGAGCAAGACTCTGTCCAAATTCAAGAGATCCAATAGTTCAGCAAATTGCATTCCACAATCACCTCTGAGAAGCTGGTACTTTGACAGAACAACAACGCCAATCTCATCACCCTTCGCTCTAGTCCTGATGTTGGTGCATTTTTCCTTGACTCTTTAGTATTCCTAATAGAGAAGTTATGCCCTCCACCCAAAATCCCATATGAATATTGATGAAGCGTAAGTTCGTCAGTCAAATAAGTTCGTCAGTAGAGTAAGTTCGTCAGTCAAATAAGTTCGTCAGTAGAGTAAGTTCGTCAGTCGAATTGGCCAGATGGAAGCAATTCTCAGCCTGTATGAACGTACTCTCAAAGGTGGTCACCGGTGTGGTGCCTGCCACAATGCCTCCGATGCCAAAGTCAGTATAAGAAGCTCTCTTAGGAATAAACAATGTAATTGAATAGAATGAAAGAGATCTCTTAGTGTCTATGTGTGTCTGTACCTTGCATTTGGCAATGTGGAGGCTTTATATATGCGGTTCCAGCTCCTAGCCGTTGGGGCAATTAAGGTGGTTTTAATGCTCTTCTTAGTAATGTTTCTTGCCTCATAATGTGGCTTCAATGTGCTCCAACGGCTCACACAGCTGGATCTGTAACTGCCCTATGTATTAATTGGCTGTATTGAATGGCCTTTCTGCCTTCGTCAGTGACGTGGGTATTAGTATGCTCGTCCAGGGATCATGGTCGTCGGTATCATGGTCGTCGTCTTCGGTAAATGAGTTCGTCAGTCCCGTCAGCTGCCCCCCGATTCTGTGGTCGTCATGACTTGTAATGACGACCGTAGAATGTGAAAGGTTTTGGGCTGTAAATAACTCCAATTCGTGTGACCATTTGGGTTTCCCGCTAGTTTTCAGTTTTCTGAGCCTTTGTTTCTAAACTTCTCTCCTTATCTTCGTCAGTACCTTTTGTCTATAACTTCGTCAGTACCTTTTGTGACTTACCCCCTTTTAAAGATTTTGTCATCGTCAGTAACTTACATCCGTCAAGGCGGAATCTTGTCATCGTCAGTAACTTACATCCGTCAAGGCGGAATCTTGTTACTTGCCATTTTTGGCTTTTGTGACTTACATCCGTCAAGGCGGAATCTTGTCATCGTCAGTAACTTACATCCGTCGAGGCGGAATCTTGTCATCGTCAGTAACTTACATCCGTCAAGGCGGAATCTTGTTACTTGCCATTTTTGGCTTCTGTGACTTACATCCGTCAAGGCGGAATCTTGTCATCGTCAGTAACTTACATCCGTCGAGGCGGAATCTTGTCATCGTCAGTAACTTACATCCGTCAAGGCGGAATCTTGTTACTTAGCCATTTTTGGCTTTTATGACTTACATCCGTCGATGCGGAATCTTGTCATCGTCAGTAACTTACATCCGTCAATGCGGAATCTTGTCATCGTCAGTAACTTACATCCGTCAAGGCGGAATCTTGTTACTTGCCATTTTTGGCTTCTGTGACTTACATCCGTCAAGGCGGAATCTTGTCATCGTCAATAACTTACATCCGTCGAGGTGGAATCTTGTCATCGTCAGTAACTTACATCCGTCAAGGTGGAATCTTGTTACTTAGCCATTTTTGGCTTTTATGACTTACATCCGTCGATGCGGAATCTTGTCATCGTCAGTAACTTACATCCGTCAATGCGGAATCTTGTTACTTAGCCATTTTTGAGACTTGTAGCTGTTCAGACCTGCTTGTTATAGAGACATTAGCTAAATAGTTCATTTATTAATTTCAATGACGAATACATTTTCTGTTACATCTGTTGGTGGTATTTCTTCAAGTGCTCGATGTTCCAAGGCCTCGAGAGTCTCTGTCCGTCTAGGGTTTCCAGGTGATAGCTACCTTGTCTAGAGTAGTGGGTGACTCGGTAAGATCCTTCCCATGTGGGCTTACGGAACCACAGTGAGAACCCCGACGGGAGAAACCCCATTTAGACTTACCTTCTTCACTAAACCGACGATCTGAGCGGTCCCTTTTCTGTCCTCTACGTTCGTCCTCCTTTCTTTCCTTGTTCCCTGGTTTTTTCATGTCCTTTATGGCAGCCAGTGCTTCTTCTGCGTTCATGTACTTCTGTGCTTTCAGGAGCATCTCCGCCATTGTTTTTGGAGGATTTTTTGTGAGTGAAGAAACGAACTCCCTAGATCGCAGTCCCGCTTTGAAGGTCGTCAACTGCACCTTATCGTCACCTTCGTCCACCTCTAGGGTTTTTCGAGTGAAGCGTTTCACATAGGACCTCAAGGTTTCTTTCTCTCCTTGTTTGATGGTGAGTAAATGATCTGCGGTCCTCTTTGGACGTTGTCCTCCAATGAAGTGACGCAGAAAGGCATTGCTCAACTGCTCGAAGGTGTCAATGGAAGATGTTGGCAACTTTGTGAACCATTCCCTTGCAGCTCCCTTGAGAGTGGTTGGGAAGGAACGACATAATAATTCGTCCGAGGGCTGCTGGAGTCCTAGTGTCATTTTGAAGGTGTTAAGGTGATCCTGAGGGTCCTTTAGCCCATCAAAGGGTTCAAGTTGAGGTAGCCGAAATTTTGACGGCACTGGACAGTCAAGGACTGCTGTGGTGAACGGCGAATCCGTTGCCCTGACCCTTCGATCCACGCTCCATTTTGTTTTTTCCTTGATGGCATTCCTAAGTTCGTCCATCTCCCTCCTCATCTCCTAGAGCAAGTCCGAGTTCTGCTCGGTTGGAGTAGTAGGCCTTCGATGGTCACTTCTTCTATGGCTATCTCCCTCGTCATCCTGATTCCCCTTAGACCGATTCTCCTTCTGCTGAAGCCGTAGCTTCATTTCCTGATTTTGTCTGGTCAGTTCTTCAATGGTGGCTGCAAGAGCCTGAACTTGTTGTGCTAGGGCTGCGGAATCATGATTGGACTCCATCTGAGAGAAATAGTTGATCGGAAACTACTTTTTCGAGATTGAACACGAAAACGTTGTTTCCCACAGACGGCGCCAAACTGATGAAGCGTAAGTTCGTCAGTCAAATAAGTTCGTCAGTAGAGTAAGTTCATCAGTAAAATAAGTTCGTCAGTAGAGTAAGTTCATCAGTAAAATAAGTTCGTCAGTAGAGTAAGTTCGTCAGTAGAGTTATACTGATGAAGCATAAGCTTGTCAGTCGAGTTGGTCAAATGGAAGCAATCCTCAGCCTGTATGAACGTACTCTCAAAGGTGGTCACCGGTGTGGTACCTGCCACAATGCCTCCGATGCCAAAGTCAGTATAAGAAGCTCTCTTAAGAATAAACAATATAATTGAACAGAATGAAAGAGATCTCTTAGTGTCTATGTGTGTATGTACCTTGCATTTGGCAATGTGGAGGCTTTATATATGCGGTTCCAGCTCCTAGCCGTTAGGGCAATTAAGGTGGTTTTAATGCTCTTCTTAGTAACGTTTCTTGCCTCATAATGTGGCTTCAATGTGCTCCAACAGCTCACACAGCTGAATCTGTAACTGCCCTATGTATTAATTGGCTGTATTGAATGGCCTTTCTGCCTTCGTCAGTGACGTGGGTATTAGTATGCTCGTCCAGGGATCATGGTCGTCGGCATCATGGTCGTCGTCTTCGGTAAATGAGTTCGTCAGTCCCGTCAAATATACTATACAGAAGATGTTGCATTGTAGTGGCTGTTGCATATTACACGATGTTATATCTTGGATTTGGATAGCTGGTACTTCTAATAAGTCTTTTAAAAGGATCTTCTAGCTGTTGCATGTTTTCAAATCTGTTGCTTGTACTACAATAAAAGTACAATGTATCGATTCCCTTGTTGATTTATTTGGTTCATTGGAGGAGTTTATGGAGGTCCAGGCAGATGTGAGAAAGAGTGAGAGGGGTAGAAGAAGAAGACAACGTGGAGGGTGAAAAACTTTACTGACTTTTTGTGTTATTTTTAGAAGAAAATTTAATGAGTTAATTATATTAGGTATGACATGGCACTAGTTTTTTTTAATCATTAGATCTAATGGAAATCAATGGTTTAAAAAATGTGTAATTCTTATAAAGTTACACCAGGTGTAACTTGAACCCATATATATATATATATATAGAGACATACACATGTGTTAGAGATTGCGCCCTCGACCATTTTTTTGGATGTTGGGCCAAACCCAGTAAATGGGCGGAATCATGTTATTGCCACTCAAAATGAAAGTTCGACTAATTATATCTTCCCCTTTAGATTAAAAGTTTTACAATGAAGTCGACACTTATTTAATTGTTGGAATAAATAAGAAAATCAAAATTGAAAAATTCCTCATTTTATTAATTTAAAATTGAATTTACATTGATCATAGGAAATTACATAGCTTTGGTCCTAGATACAATCTAAGATGAAGTACGTGGCTTTGTTTCCTAGTTACAATCTAAAAATTGAAAATTACAAGGATAAGTATTGATCTATCAACCCTTGATCTAAGTTCGGAGGCTATATTACAAGGTGGGAAGGTGTTAGGCACCCACCTTGCTTGGTGAAACTGGTCTTCTAGACTATGGTAGCCAACATTCATATCACATCATCCAATATGTTATCAATCAATTTGCATGTTGAATTTAATGTGTGTGCATGTAATAAATCTTAATTCAATTTATTAAGCATTGCATTTGGATTGGGAAAAAAAAATTCTAGTGAATGTGTGTGGATGGTGATATCCTAGGTTTAAGGATTAGAAAAAATTATGAAACAAACAGTTTTTTTCATATTTTTGATATGGATTTAAAATCAAAATTAGTGTTATGCATGAACATGTGATGAACAACTAAGAACATGTGAGGACACGTAAGGACATTTAAGAACATTCAAACATATTCAAGGAAATTTAAATAATTACTATCATGTTTTAATCTTAAATTCTCATCATGGCAACATAAAAAACAAGTTAGGGAAATAGATTATACCTTCATACAAGATCTATACGGTGGATGAGGAGACTCTTGGTGAAGGTCCTAAGGGTGGAGAAAAAGAAGAGCTAGGAGAGGAAGAGTGAGTCTCAAGAAGACCAAGATATGACCAGACTACTTTACTTCACTAGAACTCAAGAGATGAGTTTTTTATGTGTTTTGAAATGAAGGAGAGGGAGGTTTATATAGTAGTGGTAGAGAAAATATGAATAGAATGTCATTTAATGAGGGTTCATAAAGAATCATGAACCTATACCTCATTTTAGCATTTGGAGAAATCAGGTGCATTAAATGTAGAGATTGATGAGAGTGAGAAGCAAACAAAATTCGGTTTTCCCGTAACTACTATAACAGCCTGTAGAGCCAAATTCAAAAAATCATATCTTACTCAATTCTGATCGGAATTGTCTCATTCTTCTGCTCAAATTGAAGCCCTGGGTGTCTAGTTTCTGGGAAAATTAACCTTATTCACATATTCAAATTATTCTGAGATATATCAATGAAATAGTGAGTAAAGGTCATTTATTAGAAAATAATTTCAACACAATTAACATTAATAGGTCCCAAATTAGTTTCCAATTAATATTAATAGGCTCCAATCACTCTCATTTCAGACATAATTAGTTCCAAATTTACCTTAATTAAAAGATAATTGTACAAATTACTCATTGAATAATTAATGTTTGACTATCTAATTAATTAAGTATGTGCAACCTTACCATAAAATATAGTTTTAGCCAATCAAATTATAACACATTATTAATTTCAAATTGATTATAATTATAACCAATTGGAATCAATCATTCATAATCACATATAGTCGGACTCAATTTGTGATATTGCATCTCGGTCATTAAAACTTGATTTGATGATAACTTTCAATTTGATATTCCAATTAGGGCTTATGACCAATCTATTTGATCGTTACAACATTAAGATCATTTTGGTGAAATAAGATTAAGGATCTAATGACCAGAATTAAAATGCATATTTCCAAGGTGAAATTACCCTTTTACCGTCCATGTGAGGTTAAATGCGGGTTGCAAAATGGGGTGTCAACAGTATGATTTTTTTTTTTTTCCAAGTTAGAGCATGATGTAGAGCTGCCCCTAACTACCCTCAAGGAATTCCTCCCAGTGTGTAGGTCCACCCGAGAAAATAGTCAGATATTAAAAGAAGTTTGGATACTCTCGCTTGTTAAAAAAAAAAAAAAAAATTAATGTAACTTAATCTATACTTGCATCCTAGTACTCCTTTTTTTAACTAGCATGTAACAGACATATATAAGAACAACACTACATATATAAGAACAAAAGCCTATCAAGGTAAAAAGAAGTTGAAGAAAAGAAGAGGATGTGCTGTTGATAATCTGGCGAAGCACAACCCAAACCCTACAAATAAGACCATAAAAAAAGGGTTCCTAAAATGATACGTTTGAATGCTAGAGTGAGCCTGAAAAGAAAAATCACAACGCTTACTCAAAAATTTTAAAAATTTATTTTCAAATTCTATGATTCTCAACATCCCAAAATAACATAAATCGAAAAAGTATATGATGGTATAAAAAATTAGAAAAAAAAAAATTTTGTTAAGGTTTTAACCAAGAATAAAAAGAAATAGAAAAAAAGACAATGTAACTTTCCTACTCCTAAGTCCTCAATGATCCTTCTACCCCTCATAGTTTGTAGAAACCCAGAGTGGCAATTTAACATTGACAGTGGCATGCCTTCAAAATGTGGGGATATGGACTCAAAAGTGTGTTACTTTTTGTGTTTATCAGCAACTAATATAATATTGTGTAAATGACAAACATTACAGAATTAATTGGATTGCAATTTTTCTTTTCTTCTTCTTCCGAAAGAGCTTACAAATTTACAAAATCAGAACAAGTGAATTGTGTATGTAAATCAAGGTGGACTGAAACGGACCGTAAGAAGTAAGAAACAAATGGGATAGAAGTGAACTGAATGGACCAAAATGGACCAAAGTGGATCATATTAGACCTAACGAACCGAATGGACCAAAGATGACTGAAATGGACCACAATGTACTGAAATGCTACACTAATTAGAGCATAGTAAAAATAAATGTTACGCTTTAGTTTTTTGATATTATATAGATATAAATGTCCACTAATATTTTATATATATAAGATTAGCTCAAAAATGCAAAAATACACAACCTTCCTTTTTGTTAGTTATCTATTTCACTGTAACTTTTTTTTTTTTTTTTCTTTCTGATAACTAATTAAAACTAAAGAAGATTTTTTTTTTACAATTTTTTTTTCACAAGTGGTTTAGAAAATGCAATTCCTTATACGCAGATTTTTAGGTTCCTTAAACTTATTCAACCACAAAATTGTATTGACCATTAGATTCAACCTTGTGGTTTATTAGTCAATGCAATATGCAGCCATATGATTGGTTTTAATTGGAGGAACCTAAGGGTACGTTTGGTAACTGTTTTTTCCCCTTATTTTCTATTTCCAAAAATAATTTTCTATTTTTGAAACAAAAAAACTTGTTTGGCAACCCAAAAAAGACAGAAAACAAAAACTGTTCTCAAAACTAAATTTGTGAAGGAAACTGAAAACATGCAAAAGGCTGTTTTCAGTTTCTAGTTTTCAAAAGTCAATGAATTTGGACAAAGTACCAACTTCTCATAGGTGATCTTGGAATGCAATTTGCTAAACTGTTGGATCTCTTGAATTTGGACAGAGTTTTGCTCTTCAGAAGCTGGCTGGATCATTGAGGACATTAGCTTAATTAGAGATAGTTTTTCTTTTATTTCTTTTGATAGTATACCATTGCAATGTAATTGTGCTGCAAAAGAGGATGAGGCCATTGTTCATGTAAAGTTATTATTTACAACTATATGTTTTTATTGGCTTATATTCTGTGCCAAATTTGATTGTAATTATATTCAATATGTTGTACCCTGTATTTGTTGTGGGATTTCATTGTAAGGGTTATGTGTTAGAGAGAGAGAGTGTGAAGACTCAAGCATTTGAAGATTGAAGAATTCTCGCGGGTATCTCGCGACTTAGCTTCCCGCGAAGTGATACATGTGCCCTGCACATACTGGAATGCGAAGAGTCAGGTCAGGTGGAGACAGCTGTGTCTTGCGAGTATCTCGCGGGTAAGGCCTTCCCGCGAGACACCCGCGAGGCATTCTGTTCTTCCAGCCTGTCAAGTCTGAATCACACTTTCTGTACCCACACTATTTATACCCACATTACCCACAATTGAGATGAGAGCCTCTGAGAGAAAAACCCTAGCCAAACACCTTGAGAGTTAGAGATTGTTATACCCACAATCCTCTACACATTTGTTTTGGGAATTTCCTCATCTCCTACCTCTCCATTTCCATACCATTGAGAGATTGACAGCCCAAACACTTACCATACTCTTTCAGAGTGTGAAGTGACGTTTGGTGCTACTGGGAAGCATTGTAAGAAGCCGATGATGGCAGATGCAACATGGAGCTTGTTGCGGGATCCGAAGAACTAAGACAAGACACGGTTCCGAAAAGCCTTGTTGGAGTAAGAGCTTGGAGGGCTTAGGTACATCGGGTAGATTAGGCTTGGAGGGTCTCTTGCTAACCCATGTATCCCAGCTGATTGTCTAGTGGATCGATTTCCGCTTGGGGGGCGGCAGAGAGGTTTTTCGCCGAGTTCTTCGATTTCCTCTTCGATAACACATCTCGGTATCTGTGTTTGCATCTCTCTTCCCTACTCTTGTTTATTTCATTTTTACTGCTGTGTTGCTTTAAATATGGATTAAAGTAGTTGTCGTGCTTATACACTTGTGTTTACACTATTCCGCACTTAGTATTAAGTTAGTGTAAAATCAACCAAGCCATAACTTTAATTTGGGAGTCTAAACTGCTTGTGTGTTTTCGATACATTTCCGAGCTTTCAATTGGTATCAGAGCGGGTACACTTGTTGTGGTTTAAATACCTAAGTGTGATCCTTGACCCTTTGTGTTTATTTGCCATGGATTGTGCTTTGTATGCCTGTTTGTATGATTTGGTTGGTGATGAATGTAACATGCCACATGTTTGTGAAAATGCCTCTATGAGTGATAATCCTCATGATTGTGATACTATGTTACATGAATCTTTGGGTGTTGTTGATATTCCTAACACCAAACTCTTAAAGAAAAATGCTAAGAAGTTTCAAAAGAGATTAAGCAAGTTATTTTGTGGAAATGATGATTTGATTGCTAAGCTCAATGAATCCAACAAATTGCTTGAAAAATATAAGAAACTTGCTGAAAATTCTCTTGAAAAGCTGAAAGAGTTTGAATGTTTGAATATGGACTTGGATGCTAAACTTGTTTTGTTTAACAAACTTGTTGATGATCTTAAATCTGAAAATGAATCTCTTAAGATGCATGCCAAGTGTTTGATTGCTGAACATATTGTTAAAAAGGATGAAAATATATGTTGCAATCATGTTGTGGTACCCGATTTTGTGTCTAATGTGTGTTCTGCCTCAAAGGATAAATCAGTGTACATTCCTCCACATAAAAGAAATCAAAAAGTGGAGAGAAAGGCTGTTAAGTCAAAGCCTCTGTTTAGGACCCATCCTAAGGAATTGAGTGGATCTAAGTTTGTTCCTACTTGCCACCATTGTGGTGTGATCGGTCACATAAGATCTCAATGCCCCAAGTTAAAGAGAGAACAAATTCATGTTGCTAGATCCCTTCCCAAAAGGCCTAGTGGACCTAAACACATTGTTTGTCAGTATTATGGTGCCCTTGGTCATCTTAGACCTCATTGCTCTAAGTTTCAAGCTTTTAAAAGAATCAAAAGAAAAGAAAAACTTGAGCTTCTTGAAAGTTGTGCTAAAAATGATAAACTGGATTTGAATGAAAATAACATGTTGTTAAAGAAAATGTTTAATGCTCTTAACTCCTTGACTATGTGCATCTCTGGTTCTCATTCTTCTAATCCTCGTCTCACTTCTCTTGAGACACTCATTCCAAACAATCATTCCGTTTGGATGAGGAACGGTTCCTATGGTTGAGCTTTTGCTCTTTTGGTCCTTGATCTTATTCTTTCGATCTTTGTAGGACCTTTCATGCATTGATTGTCATATCTTCATGCATTTTGTACATCTTGCATTTCGTTATATGCACTGTTTTGTTTTGATCTTACTTTTATGTTTTAGTTTTATGTGAGTAAAAATCCAAAACCACATAAAAAGTGAAAAATTCAAAAAGTTTGATCGTATATGTTTGAGCACATTTCACATGTGAGTTTGGCCTAGTACCTTCGTACTAATGGTGTAGTTTCATTTACGAGCTTAGATTGTTTTGTATGCACATTTATCTTTGTGGAAGAAATCTTGAAAACTATGTGTGATTGTTGTAAATAGATCTTCAAGCTTGTCATGAATGATTGGTCAATAGTTTTGATGGTCTTGATACTTGCATAGACTTGTGTCTATATCTCTTCCTACTTTATTTTTTTGTTTTTGCAAAAGAGCTCACCAAATGTAAATCTCTAAATGAAAATAGATATCGAGCTGCAAAAGCCTCTCGCACATACTAGTATTTGACTAGGAAAAAGGGAAAGCGACTTTTGTTTTGAAATGTATGGTGCTCAAAAAGCCAAAGACTAAGTCTAAATGTTGGTATATCAAAAATATCAAGCACCAATCTCAAAAAAGAGATGTATTATCCAAAATTGATCAAATGTTATGATTTATTCAGAAGCCAAATGAAAAGCTTCTAAATTGTGTAATCAATGTGTGGGAGGTCATATATACTCATTTCTATAATTGAGATAGTCCACTTGATTTCGTATCAGTTGTGTATGACTCGATTGAATTGATCATTGAAGCTTCACTCTGGTCTAAGGACTATTCCTCACTTGATTCTCACACACAACACACAAGTTTAATGTTCAATGAATGCCTATTTCATTTGTGTGTGAGTACATGTTCAAATGTGATGTGTGTGTGCTCAACCATATATGGTTCAAACCAAAAAGATTTTTGTTCTTTTTGTTTGCTTTTGGATGTGATTTGTATCACCTATGTTTTTCAAAGTTTTTAAAATGTTTTTGTGTGAAAAACATGTTTTCTAGGTGTTTTCATGACCTATTTCATGTATAGGCTCAACTGGGAGTAAATGGTCCAATTCTCAAGTTTTTTCAGCTTTGGACAAAGAGTTTCACGACTATTTCGTGGCTGTTTCACGAGTAAGGCTTATCCACGAGATACCTGCGAGACACCTGCGAGATACCTGTGAAAATTTCCAGATCAGCTTTTTAAAAGGCATTTCATGGGTCATTTGTTTTAAACGCCTCCCATCTTCTTCCAAATCCCTGTTTTAATGTTTCTACATCAAAACCCAACTAATTTCAAATGTTTTACATTCCATAAACATCTCTAAGGTAATCTTTAACTCTTTTCATTGATTTTAATCCTTAGATTACGTTTTTGGGGGTTTTATGTTCATAGTTGGGATTTTCTCAAATGGGAGTTGGAAAACTTAATTTTTGTCAATCTTTTTTATTGGGCTTTGTTTTAAATGTTGATTCAGTTTGGATGTTGGCCCCTTGTGGTAAAAATAACATGTATTTAGGCAAGATTGTCATATGTTCTTGCATTGTTTTACATATATGTGTAGTGTGTGCACTCTAAGTGTTTGATAAAATGCCCAAATGACATTTTCTCGTTGTTTTGGACTTCGATGAGTACCAAATTTTGGGGATCGCCATAATTATTCATGTTTATCATGTTTTGATCATTGGTGGTGTGTTTTATACACTTTGCCCCGTGAGTGCTTATTCATGCATTGGTCATGCATCTCACAATCACACTAGATGCACAGTAGCTACACCTTGCTGCACACACTCTAACACTTGACATGTTTTTGCTTTCACTCATGCTAGTTAAGTCTTTTTAGACCTTTTAGCACATATAACATGTTCTTGTGTCCATGTCATGTCTAGGTTTACATCATGTTCCATCATCTTTAGCATGTCATGTTCTTTATGCTTTGTAACATTTTTTTTAAAGATGTTTTATTTTGCGTTTGAGCTTCATTTTCTCATACATCTTACACCCCTCATGCATCATCTTTTACCCTTATTCATATCTTCTTTTCTTTCCCTCCTTCCTCTTGATTAATTTGTCTATTCGTGACAAAAAGGGGGAGAGTATCGTCATTTCTATATAACTCATGTGCACACTCTTAGGGGGAGAAATTCTACCTTGTGCACATTCGTAAGGGGAGAAAGTCATAGGGGAGATGCATATACCAAGGGAGAGAATACATTGTTTTTGAGAAAACCTTGATTTACTTTATGCTTGTTTTCTCGTTCCTTTATGGTGCTTTGCTATGCTTTGTTGCTCTCATTGCATCGTGTTTATGTGTTGGAACACACTTGTGCCCATGTAGGATTGTTCCTAGATGCATATATATTTTTATGCATTGGTTGAGTGTTGGACATGCAAATGATAGTTTGCAATTAAGCTTATTAGCTTGCATGTTCGGATGTTCATTCCAAGTGTAAATGAGCATTGTGATCACTATTGTATAAGTGATTGCATGTTTGGTCAAGCCATAGTCTAGTACTTTATTCCATTTTGCTTGATCGCATTGTGCTTGTTCCTTTTTTCATTACAAGTTTTCTGCATAACCATGAACTTATTGTGTTGTTGTGTTTCAGGAGATACTTGTCATTATAGTTCAAGAGCTTCACAATTTCTAGATTAGGTGTGAGTGAGTTTTGCCAATGTTCCCAAACTCACGTTTAAGTCTAGAGTCTATTTTAGGGGTTTTGTCATGGAATAGCCAAAGGGGGAGATTGTAAAGTTATTATTTACAACTATATGTTTTTGTTGGCTTATATTCCGTGCCAAATTTGATTGTAATTATATTCAATCTGTTGTACCCTGTATTTATTGTGGGATTTCATTTTAAGGGTTGTGTGTTAGAGAGAGTGTGTGTGAAGACTCAAGCATTTGAAGATTGAAGAATTCTCGCGGGTATCTCGCGACTTAGCTTCCCGCGAAGTGATACATGTGCCCTGCACATACTGGAATACGAAGAGTCAGGCCAGGTGGAGACAGCTGTGTCTCGCGAGTATCTCGCAGGTAAGGCCTTCCCGCGAGACATCCGCAAGGCATTCTGTTCTGCCAGTCTGTCAAGTTTGAATCACACTTTGTGTACCCACACTATTTATACCCACATTACCCACTATTGAGATGAGAGCCTCTGAGAGAAAAACCCTAGCCAAACACCTTGAGAGTTAGAGATTGTTATACCCACAATCCTATACACATTTGTTTTAGGAATTTCCTCATCTCCTACCTCTCCATTTCCATACCATTGAGAGGTTGACAGCCCAAACACTTACCATACCCTTTCAGAGTGTGAAGTGACGTTTTTGTGCTACTGGGAAGCATTGGAAGAAGCCGATGATGGCAGATGCAACATGGAGCTTGTTACGGGATCCGGAGAACTAAGACAAGACACGGTTCCGAGAAGCCTTGTTGGAGTAAGAGCTTGGAGGGCTTAGGTACATCGGGTAGATTAGGCTTGGAGGGTCTCTTGCTAACCTATGTATCCCAACTGATTGTCTAGTTGATCGATTTCCGCTTGGAGGGCAGCGGAGAGGTTTTTCGCCGAATTCTTCGGTTTCCTCTTCGATAACACGTCTCGGTGTTTTATGTGTTTGCATCTCTCTTCCCTGCTCTTGTTTATTTCATTTTTATTGCTATGTTGCTTTAAATATGGATTAGAGTAGTTGTCGTGCTTATACGCTTGTGTTTACACTATTCCGCACTTAGTATTAAGTTAATGTAAAATCAACCAAGCCGTAATTTTAATTTGGGGGTCTAAACTGCTCGTGTGTTTTCGACACATTTCCGAGATTTCAGTTCAGTTAGAAAAATGTCTCTCTTTCCTCTTCTCTATTGTGCAACATGGTTTTCTTAAATAAAAACTACTATAGTTTCCTCTCAAAAAAAAAAAAAAAAAAAGGGATTAGGTCCTATCCAAAATGAGCCCAATTTGAATTTATCTGGCTTTAGTTAATTTTTCACATTAAGAGACCTTTGACTCATTATTATTCATTGACTATATTAAAATTCTGGGCATCCATGAGTGACATTACCATGTCTTTAGAACACTAACGCTAGTCTTTGTCAACTTCCAGTACCAACATTTGAAAGTCCCGGAGTACTCAACTGACATAAATGGGCATAAATCCACTTGTTTTATTAAAGCAAGAAAAATATTAATGAGTACCCTTAGAACAGTGATTAATAATCCATTTAAAAAAATTTTGATACCACTTTTATGGAAAATAAAAAAATTTATCAAAATATTAATTACTTTTTTTTATTTCCCATAAAAATTATCTTTAAATGTATTATTAACTAGTGCTCTAAAAGCACTCGTTAGCATTTCCTTAAAACAATATACTTTAGAAAAATCTTTTACATTAAGAGACCTCAAAATGAGTCATTATTAACTATTCATTGACTATACTAAAATTCTGGGCAGCAATGATATTACCAAGTCTTTATAACACTATATTCTTTGCCAACTTCGAATATTGTGTGGACTAATGAGAAAGCCAATGGACGTTTCATTAATTTTTTGAAAATTAGCAAAGTGGGTTTATTAGTGGAGATTAAATTTTAATAAAATTGCAAGGTTAACGAAGTACCACACACGGTCTTGAAAATGAAGTCTTGAGTGGATGGTTGATGAAGTAAATGCCTAAAGGACTTTTGAATTTTGGTAAGTATACAGTTACATCTAGAGTTACTGAAGTGGTCGAGACTGGAATTCTTGCCATTGGGTCATTCTTTGGCCGATATCATTGTATTTCCTCTAGAAGATGATTTAACCTATTGAATAGGTGAAATAGGATCATAATTGCCCCTCAAGCAATTTCCCATTGTAATTGATGATGCCGAAAAAATCACTAGTGAGCCACACGATACTCGCACGCCCAGAATGTAACCTACACAACACAAGAGAGGAGAAAGACCTTAACAGAGAGCACCGGTGTGGTGCCGGCCAAATACCCTCCAAAGGTCAAGTTAGAATTTCTTACAACTCCAGAGTGCTAGAAATGGTCAATTATGCGTATCTTGATTTGTGAGGATATTGGGGTTTTTATAGTAGTTGAAGGTTGACCTCTTTTCCTTAGAGTCGAAGTCATTTCCTTGTAGGGATCTTCTTGAGAAATCCTAAACGTGATGGACAAATCTTTTCCTTATAGAGAAGATCTTCATTAATGTGCGTAGCTTCTAGAATCCTCTTTGCGCTAGGACTCTATTTACCTTAGGATTTTATAGTGTGCACCGCAAGTATTCCAATTTAGGGATTCTGTCTGACACATGGCCAATAGATCCATCTAGGTTGTGTCCGTTCATGATGGATCCGCCCTCAACAGGTCTTGCACACAATGGGCCCGTCCTTTATAGCCCATGGATGAGGAATCGCCCAACCCACTTCACTAGGATCTGTCAACTTATTTTTTTCCCTCTTCAGTAATTATTAAGTGTAGTAGGGTGTGTGGAATGGTGGACTACACACGTACCGGGTGAATAATCAAGTCATCAAACAGTTTTGAAAAACTGAAACCTTAAGTTATGTTTGATAACAATTCGGTTAACGGATACCTTTAGTGATTTTTTTTTTTTTTTTTTTTTTTGAAGAGGGAAACTTCCTCATGATTCATTAGATAGCAATAGAGTCAAGATACATGGCTTGCACTACAGGTGGAGGGGAATCCTCCATCCAGATTACATCATGTGACTCATTTTTTGCATGCCTAGCTAATACGTGGGCTATTGAGTTGGCACTCCTTTTAGCAAACTGAACTTGTGACCATCCAAAAGCTTTTAGCAAACAGAGCACGTCCTGCAGAATATGGCCAACACGAGATGACAGATTCCTCTTCCTCTCCAGCACAGTCATGACCGATTGGTTGTCTCCTTCAACCACCATCTCCCTAAAGCCACACTCCAACGCAAACTCCACCGCACGTCTACATGCGAGGATCTCAGCTTCCTCACTGCATGACAGCGGTGGTCCCTTGCCTGAAAATGCAGCCATAACCTCGCCTCGATCATTCCTCTTCCTCACTCCTTTAGTGCATTTGTTAAATAACCTTTTTAGGAAAGTTTCAATACCACTATAATAAGAAATATAAAAGGTTATAAAAAAAAAAAATTTACATTTTTCTTTTCTCATAAAAAATTTCTAAAAATTTTTCCTAAATCAATCCTTAGTGTATTAGTTAATTTTTTTTTTTTTTTTTTTTTCCATATAATGTAATATTAATAAAGAATTATTCAAATCTTATTGCATCTACAAAGTTAACCAATGCCCACGTTTCGGTCCTTACTATTAATGGTGATATGTTGTTTACTAGTGCAAGCTAACCAATCTTGACTCCCAGTCATCCTAACATTAATTCAAGCCATTTCTATTTCTAGTCGTCGGTGTAATAATCTGACGGGACCTCAAAGACCTGCACGGGCTGCACCAAGTCTTTGGACACAAAACTGCAACTATTTCTGATTCGATAGACTTCACTTGCAGTAGCTTTCAAAAATAATAATTTTCTCATGTAGGTCCCTTTATTTATTTATTTTCCGTATTTCCTGAATTGATTATGGAGAATTGGATATGTATGATGCAGCACAGAAAGTTGTAGGAATTGGGGGGGGGGGAACCACTTATTTAAAATTGCTGAGTCAGTAATTAATTTCTGTTTAAAAAAATTTTCTAACTAACAAGGGGGGGGGGGAGAAATTATAGAGTCCTCAGGTGGATCACGTCACTTGTCCACCATTCCACTTATTTAAAATTGTTGAGTCAGTAATTAATTTCTGTTTAAAAAAATTTTCTAACTAACAATTTTAAACAAGTGACAATTTTTTAGTGGAATGGTGGACCACATCACTTGTCCACCATGTGGATCTTATAATTTCTCGGAGGGGGGGGGGGAGGAATAAACAGATTAGAGAGACTCGTTGAGTAATTTATATATCTATAATAATAATAATAAGTGAAACTGAGAGAAACTCAAATTAGAATTTCAAATTAGAGTTCCAATTTTGCGCCATGTGTCCTAAATTATTTATTCTTAAAAAGTTTTATTTCTTAATTTTAGAATCAAATGTGGAACCATATCATAAATATTCATCCAAGTGAATTATTAAGTATAAAAACTAAAAAGTCTAAAATAAATGAATCATAAAAAAAAAAAAGTGTTTCACAAATTTTTTCATTTTTTACCTAATATATCCCTACAAAATTGTTAAAGAGTTAACAAAATATAAAAATGACTATCAATAGTATTAAATTATATATATAGGAATTATATTATGCATCTTATTGTATATCTTTAAGTGTATACATGCATATGCATGAGATTATAACCTAGTTAATATAAGATATAGAGACACACTTAACTCAAAAGGCTTAATCTCAATGGGTATAAGCTGAGCTCAACTATGTTATATTAATCACTCATTCTTCTAATCATTATTCGATGTGGGATTTCACTCAAACATGTACACCCAACAATGTCTCCTCATGTGCGAGTCTCTACCTCTCTGTGGACTTCAAGACCTCTCTATGGGTCATGAGCAAGTTCAATTTGCTCTCTCTAGCCTTATGGGCTTTTTTCTTCATCAACGCATCATCCATGGGCATCTTGTATGTAATCCATGGGAACCATGTATCAACCCTGCACACACATCCATGGGAACTCCGCATGTCCATGTTGTTAGGCTTTTCTTGGATATTTTTTTAGGGCCATTTAGGCTTGTTTTGTCCATGTGGAGTAGAGACCTTGAACACCTCACCACCTTTGCCAAACACCACCATACACTCTAATACTACTTGTTTAGGTGATAAACATCTTAGGCAAGCTCCTTGAGTAGTTAATACAACATATATAAAGACACTTAATCCAAAATGCCTAGACCCAATGGGTATGAGCTCAAGTATATTACATTAACTACTCATTTTTCTCATCATTATACAATGTGAGACTTCACTCACATGTACACCCAAAAAAATTATGAGAGAAGACAATCAAAGGTGTTTCATAGAAATCAAATTGGATAACGATTCCTTAGGTGCCTTTATTTCATGCCTAGAACCATTTTGGGAATGGGCAATGCTAATCCAACATAGTGTTATGAGGCACTATCATTTTAAGTGGCATGAGAAGAATGGGGAGTGTCAAAAGAATAACAATAAATATTCTTACACAATCATTAATGTACACTCTATACACACAATATTCATAATTTCATATGCAATGTTCACTATTTTTAAACATATCCACATTTACACATTAAATGAAGGATATGTACAGTGAATGTATGCTAACAAATGTACTCAGTGCCCACATAATAAATAATGACTACGGTTTTGGCACTAAATCTCGAAAATCTATACCAAGAGAAGTTTTCCAAAGGATAATGCATTTCCAAACCAAAACACAAGGCAGTAAGGCACAAGATGGTATTACATGCTCCGAATGCATGGTAAATTTTTCCAGAAGGCATAGTGCACTAGTACTCCAATCATCACATGGATGTAATAAAGGTTTTAGTATACCACTATTTTGGCAATCATAAGCTCACAATGTATAATAATCCTTCACATGCCAAGAGCCTTGTGGCTCAATTGGTTGGTAGTTTCATTTTCAAAACATCTGAAGTTCAAATCCCCCTCCCTTAAAAGCCTTGTAAGGAAAGTGTAAGTACCAATACCTACTAATATATTGTAAAATATCAGTCCAATAACTAATATTTATTTAAATAATACAACTACATTTTTTTTCTTGATAGTTCGATAGGGTAAAATATTATTTTTGGTTTCAAAATTTTATCAAAAGTTTGTTTTAAGTCTCTAAATTTTAAAAGTTCATTTTTTTTTTTAATCCTTAAACTATGTAAATAATTTTAATAGTTTAGATACAAAAATAGGGATGAAAAATGAAAACTTTTCAATAGTTTAGGGACAAAATTCAAGTGTTTGGTATAATTTAAGGACTAAACAAAAAACATTTTCAATAGTTTAGGACTAAAATTGAACTTTTCATTAGTTTTTAAAGACAAAAAAAAAAAAAAAAACTTTTTTAATGTTGAGGGATGAAATAAATTTTTGGTAAAGTTTAAGGACCGAAATAGTATTTTACCCAAAGTTGTATAAAAAAAAATCAATTGCTTTTTTTATTTTCTCATAAAATTTTTAAAAAATATATTTAATAAACCAGTGCAATTAGGTTATCCATTAACTCTTTCCTATTAAATTATATTTTTATATTGTTTTCAAAAAAATAAAATCAAACTATACATACATACGTACATACATATATATATATATATAACTACAATGAATTTGGGCAAGTAAACTAATATATCATTAACATATGAATTTTAATTTTTGAAAATTGTGTATTACAACTCATAACTGTACCATTACAAACTATTTTATAACATTTTTATAAATAATTATTATAAATTTTTTTTTTATAATTCTTATTTAGACCTACTAGCTCTAAATGAGATAACTTTTTCACTTATCAATTCTCATCCACCACTAAAAAAAACGCGGGCCAATGGACAACTCTTTTTGTAGTGCACTTACAGACTATTGACGCTACTGACCCACTCAATACCCACTACTGACACTACTGACCCACTACTGGCGGGACCATTGACCATTACATGCTTTGATTACAATTCGATTCCCTAAGTCCATCTAGTCTGGGTCGGCACTACATGCAGAAAGTCTTCTTCGATCCCAATTATTCTTAAACTTCTTATAAATGTGCTTTTTTTCCTAGAGCGCTAAGCAGCGAAATCAAACCCTCTGTTTTGTTTCGAAAAAACAACACCCACTCGTTAACACACACTTTTACCAACTTCTTCTTCAACTATATTGCATATGGGTCTTTTCCACTGGAGTTCACCTCCACCGTCCTCGTCTTTTTGCATTCATGTTTTTATGCTTCTCTGGTGTTGTGGCTTGTTAGTCACCTCTATGGCTAGCGGGAATAATGAGACGGATCGCTTGGCATTGCTTGAATTCAAAGCCAAGATCACTCATGACCCTTTCGGTGTTATGACATCTTGGAATCACAGCATCCATTTTTGCCGATGGAAAGGAGTTACTTGTGGTAGCCGACATCAAAGAGTTATCATGTTGGACCTGCAATCTCTGAAATTGATAGGTTCCATATCACCCCATGTTGGAAATTTAAGTTTTTTGAGGAATCTATCCCTCGGAAACAACAACTTTCATTATGAAATCCCTCCAGAAATTGGCCATTTACACAGATTGAAATCCTTAGAGTTGGAAAACAATACACTTAGTGGCAAAATTCCAAGCAATTTATCTAGTTGCACCAACCTCAAAGGCCTTTATTTTGCTCGCAACCTTCTCACTGGAGAAATCCCTGCAACACTTGGCGCCTTGTCAAAGCTCTCATTTTTTGCTATTCGCAACAATAATTTGACAGGAAGTATCCCACCTTTTTTTGGAAACTTATCGTTACTAGAAAAGTTTTCCGTAAATTTTAATAACTTAGGTGGGAGTATCCCAAAATCTTTTGGCCAATTGACCAAGCTTAAATCTTTTGATGTGAGTTCAAATAGGTTGTCTGGTACAGTTCCTCCCTTAATCTTCAATCTGTCTTCATTAGAAATAATTGATGTAGGATTCAACTACCAAATCCAAGGGCATCTTCCGTCGGACATAGGTATCACACTACCTAATATTCGATTTTTTTCCACTGCCTACAATCAATTTACTGGAGCTATCCCTATTTCAATATCTAATGCTACAAATCTAGATACACTTCAACTGAATGATAATAAGTTCAGTGGAAAAGTCCCTTCTTTAGAGAAACTAAATAGAATTCTTTTTTGGGTCATCACCAATAATAGTCTTGGTAATGGAGGTGAAAATGACCTGTGTTTTCTTTGTTCTTTAACAAATGCCACCAACTTGAGTATATTGGAGGTAAATGCGAATAACTTTGGGGGAGAGTTGCCCAAGTGCATAGGCAATTTCTCAACTACTCTTTACAGCTTGCTTTTAGATAATAATAAAATATCTGGAGAAATTCCTATTGAAATAGGAAATTTGATAAGTTTGGAGAGTTTAGAAATGTGGATGAACAAATTATCTGGTAATATTCCCTCTGAAATTGGAAAGCTTCAAAAATTACAATATTTGGATTTATATCATAATAATTTCTCTGGAAATATTCCATCTTCTTTTGGAAATTTAACTATTTTGATAAACTTGTATTTAGAAGAGAATAACCTTCAAGGTAGTATCCCCTTAAGTCTAAGCAAGTGCAGAAATTTGGTAGAGTTGTTTCTTAATAACAACAATTTCAGTGGTTTGATATCCCCACAAGTCATTGGTCTTTCATTCTCACCAATTTTTCTAGGTTTGTCTAGCAATCGATTTACTGGTATCCTTCCAATGGAAATAGGAAATTTCAAAAATCTAGAATATTTGAATATTTCTGAAAACATGTTGTTTGGTGAAATTCCAGCAAGTCTTGGAAGCTGTGTAATGCTGGAATATCTGGGCATGGGAAGAAACCTCTTCCAAAGGACAATTCCTCCATCTTTGGAATTTTTAAAAGGTCTTCAATATCTAGATCTTTCTAATAATAATTTTTCTGGCCAAATTCCAAAATTTTTGGAGGGCTTTGTCTACTTGCAATTTTTGAATTTGTCTTTCAATCATTTTGAGGGTGAGGTACCAGCAAAAGGAGTTTTCAAGAACACAAGTGCAACTTTCATTAAAGGAAATGATAAGCTTTGTGGGGGCATACCTGAGTTTCAGCTTCCTAAATGTAAATTCAAAGAATCCAAGAAGAGCAAGTTTACCCTTACCTTTAAGTTATTGATCTCAATATTTTTTGGACTTTTTGGAGTAACTTTGGTGTTTTTGCTTCTACTTCTTTCTTCTTTAAGAAAGAAAAGGAAAGAAAAAACCTCCAGTGATTCAATAAATTTTCCGTTGAATGTATCTTTCCAAAGTCTCTTAAATGCTACAAATGGATTCTCTTCTGCTAATTTAATTGGTGTGGGTAGCTTCGGGTCAGTGTATAAAGGAATTCTTGATCAAGGTCAACACATAGTTGCTGTCAAGGTGTTCAAGCTTTCACGCCATGGAGCTTTTAAAAGTTTCAATGCTGAGTGTGAGGCATTAAGAAATATCAGACATCGAAATCTTGTAAAAGTGCTCACAACATGTTCTGGTATTGACTATAGAGGTCATGATTTTAAAGCATTGGTGTATGAGTTCATGGAAAATGGTAACCTAGAAGAATGGTTGCATCCAACACCAAGAACAGATGATGCTCATGAGGAGCGAAGGAATTTGAGTTTTCTTAAAAGATTGAATATTGCTATTGATGTTGCAAATGCATTGGATTATCTTCACAATCATTGCCAAACGCCTATTGTTCATTGTGACCTCAAGCCTAGCAACGTTCTTCTCGATGATGAATTGATTGGACATGTAGGTGACTTTGGCTTGGCAAAATTCCTTCTTAATGAAACCCAAGATTTTTCTTCTGATCAATCAAGCTCCATCGGGGTAAGAGGAACAATTGGTTATACTCCTCCAGGTGAATATCTTTATCATTTCTTAATTTTAATTGTCTCTTTCCACTAATTAATACTATAGTTTTGAGCGTGAAAGATGGTTTTATAAGGATGCATTATAGTTAGGAGATAGATGTGTTGTAACAAAATGTTCCATTTCTCTTTATCCTTTTTTTTTTTAATTTTTAAATTACATGTCATTGAAAAATATCATTTAAACCCCCTTCCCACAAATTTTTGGATGAAAGCATGCTAATATTACAATGTATACAATATGCAAGTGCAGAGTATGGTATGGGAAATGAAGTGTCAACATACGGTGATGTTTACAGCTATGGTATATTATTGTTACAGATGTTCACTGGGAAAAAACCAACTGAAAAGACTCTCCAAGATAACTTAAACCTTCATGAATTTGTTAAAGTAGCTTTGCCGGAACAAATAATTCACATTATTGATCCTATTCTCCTTCGAGAAAGAGAGGATGAGGAGACAGTGATGAATGAAACTCACAATGAGGGTCGAATAGGAAGTACCAAAATTCAACAATGCTTGATTTTGATACTTGAAATTGGTGTTGCCTGTTCCATGGAATTTCCTAGAGAAAGGATGAGCATCAGTTCTGTTATAGTTGAGCTGCATTCAATTCGGCAAGAACTTATTGGACGGAATTAGTATCACAAACAAAGATTTCAAGATACAGGTAAGTTTTGTTAGTCTTTCGTAGGTGTTATTATTTGGTAACATGTGCTTCCACACCATCTATATGGCTTTTCCAAATGTTGTAAGAGGGGGACAGGGTATTATATAGAAATCATAAAGCCACATACCTTTATGTTAGTACTAGTTAACCTAAACCGAAAAGAGATTAGTACCATTGTTGTGGTTTCCTCTCGCTAATGCGTTTAAAGTTATCCTAGTTTGAGTTCTCTTATGGATTATTGCAGGTGTCTTTTGAGGGGAACCCCTCACATAGAAGACAAACATTGGTTCAGGAAAGCGAATAGATGTTCTGATGCTTTGGCTGCTTTGTGGAGAATAAAAGCTGGGGATTTCGATTTTTTTTTTTTTTTTTTTTCATTTCTATTAAGAGTTAAGACAGTTGTTGATTTTAATAATTTGGTGGACATCAGTCTTCCCCTTGTATCTTCTGTTTAGTACCACTTGATATTGTAAAGATCATTCTGCTAAATTTACCCTGTTCCTTCGGTTTAGTACCTCCTGAAATTTGAAAAAGTCATTCTGCTATATATTTTTAATAGAAAAGTAGTAATTATATTAATTAAACTAATTCACTTGGCCTTCAAACCGACCTGTTCCCCCCCCCCCCCCCAGTAACTTCAACTTCTTGTGTATTCATAGGTTCCAGAGTCTCAATAAGATTATGATGTTATCATCGAAAACACCACGTCGAGCTTGATCCCCAACCCAATATATCAACACCTATAGTGTCTACAAGATCAATCAAAAAACATGCACTAATTTCTTGATCTCTGCTGCCATTTCATGCCTCAGTTGCTCCTATTTGTAACATACAATACTATTATCAAATTCCAATTATTTCATCCAATACTCACATGCATGTAAAACGAATAATTTTTTATGGAGTGTTTGGACTTTGGATGCCATGATTTGGGCATTTGAATTTGGATTTGGGTGATTAAAATCCAAATAACTTGTTTGGAAAGTTTAAAAAGGTTGAGGATTTGGATTTGGATTTGACAAATCCACCAATGACTTTAAACCTTTAAAATGCTTGGATTTAAAATAACTCTTACAATTAATGGATTTGATAGAAATCCAAATCCAAATCCAAAGTTCAAGTTCCCAAACGCATCATTAGATTTTTTGATAGAAATTCAAACCCCTATTGATTTGTTCGGAAATTGAGAATATGTAAAAAATAAATAAAACCTTAAAAATCAGATTGGTTAAATGAGTGAGTGAGTCAAGTCGACTCATATATATATATATATATATATATATATATATACGTGACTCGGATCTAGTATTGGTGAGATAGATGTGTTGATGGGCCACCAATTGCCGCAGCCATGTCTACATCATGAGCATCAACGCAGCCCTGGAGAGAACTGATGATTATGGTGTCATATGTGTCTGCATGCTACAAAATACAAGAAATTCTAATTGACTACAGTTACCAAATGGTTAAGTCCAATTTCTAAATCTAAAGTTATTTCCAATGCCAGTGATTCAAAGCAAATAATTCCTAAACAAACTAAATTGAAATGCTCTGCTTCGAAGTAAAACTAATCATGGGCTACTTTATAATGATACTCATCCCCACAACACATTCCACTTTGCTTTATTTATTAAACCGAACCTCCACTAATCATCCAATTTTATTTATTTTGTGTACTTACTTTTTTAAAGAGAACTTCACTAGTTGTCTCATGGTCCGAGAGTGCTGTACCAAAAACAAAAATGGTCCCAGAAGAGTGGCATTAGGCTTTGAAATTTCCTTCATTTATGTTATTTTATAATTGGACTTTTAGCTCATTTTGGGTTGGGCATAATTTTAGGCCTGAGCCAGACAATTTCCCAATAATTGTTTCGAACATGGCCCATTTAGTTAATGTATTATTCGTAATGCTATTGCCTTTTCCAGTTTCTCATCCTGTGTCCTAGAAGCTATGTGCACCTTTTCCAGTTTTACCACAGCATAGAAGTCCGTGCTTGGTATCACTATTATTTCAAGCCAAGAGGAAATTCATTTCAAGAGTGTTTTTACTCTCTTTTTTTTCCCCACTTTTCAATTTCTAAATTTTATTTGTTGGAAATTCATTGAATTTTCAAAATCAGTTCCTATTTGAACAGGAAATTTAATCATTCTAGTGCTGGGAAAAAGACATCGCATGTCACGGGTGGATGATTTTCTCTTCAACAAATTAGAAATGGGCTATGACGCATTTGTATATGCTGTGGGAGAAAAATCTATTTTGGAATCCTCCAGGCTCCAGCAATGGGAGAAAAATCTTCTATCGACCTCACAAATAATACCAACTTGTTACTTAGTATTTAGTACCATATTTTAAAATACTTTTAATACTAGTAAGTTGTCAAAAATCTTGTATCCCAGCTTTGCCTGTGAGATGAGGGTTTTTTTTTTTTTTTTTAATTTGAATAAGTTTGTTATGAAGATATTAATAAATAGGAAAGTGTCCTATTTTGTTAACATTTTAATTAGAGTTGGAGATAATATAGATCAACAAAGAGTTAGTGGTCAAAAAAAGTTTTGTAACTTAATTAATACCGCTTGATGTTTTCCCCATGTAACTGCAGCCAAGCCATTTCTTTTCTTTCTTTTTTTTTAGATAAAAGACAAGAACAGCCAAGCCATTTCTAGTCTTCCTAACATTGGTCCAAGCCATTTCTAGTCTTCGTCGTTGTAATGGGACCACGAAGACCTGTCCTACTCGATGTTGTCCCAAGTCTTTGGCTACAGAAGTTCCAACTCTTTTTCGGATTCATTAGGCTTCACTTTCAATAGCTTCCAAGTTCCAAAAATAATAAGTTCGTCCATTTGGAAAAGGGGGATGATTTAATGGATTGCAACTTGGCAAATTGCTCATGTAGGCCCTTTTTGTTTTTGTTTTTGTTTCCTGCCAAGTTTGAATTGATTATAGTAGTGTATGATACAGAGACAAATTTCGCCCACTGCGTATCCACTCACAACAACAGATTAAACTTTTTAAAGCTTTATGCATAATTTTAATCTCAGATGAGAATTAAATTAATATGGCAAAAGCACACTATTAGTTCTTGAAGTTTATCCTGTATGCACAATTGGCCTCTCAAGTTTCAAGTAAGCGCAATTGGTTCCTCAAATTTTCAAAATAAACTGTATAAGTTTTTTGGTTAACTTCTGTTAGTAGTATTGCCTACGTAGTTAACGGACTAATGAATTGACATTTTGTAAATGATGTGGCATTTCTTTTTATTAAAAAATTACATATTAAACTTTTAACGTTTGATGCATAATTTTAACCACAAAGGAGAATTAATAAACCCTAGGACAAAAAGTTGTAGGAAATATCCTTAGATAGAAGACGACCAAAGGTGTTAAATAGAAAACGAAACTGGAACCAAATTCCTATTCCATCACAGTAAATCACAGCAGAAGATCTGTACTGATTCCTTGTTAAGTCATTAGATTAGAGTTATTTATTAGACACCCATCACTTCCACCAACTAGCTTTCAACATGGCAAAAGTCTATTTTGGAATCCTCTAGTGGTCCAGCCAGCCAGGGGAGAAAAATCTTGTAGCGATCTTACAAATAATTATACTTCAGTTGTTAATTATTACCATTATAAAAAATAAAAAAAATAGTAAGTAAATATTTTCTTTTTTATTTGAGATTAATATTTCTAATTTTTGGGGTTCATTCCATTGTGATTGTTCTTATTATTATGTTAAGACACTAATCGGTTTTTTGTATAAATAGAGTTCATATTCTAGAGCTTATTCGATGACATGAAATTTTACCAACTAAGCTAATTGGAACATACGTTAATAATAATAATAATAATAATAATAATAATTATTATTATTATTATTATTATTATTATTATTTTAGTTTTAGTTTTGAAGTCAATAATAAAAATAAAAAGTTATACTAGTAAATAGTAGCAAAGGCATGACGAGGATTTTAGATAGGAGACAAAGTTAAAAGAAAATGGAAAATTAATTATTAACTAACTATTCATGTGTGCAATGAGGCTTTTTTATTTTTTATTTTTTTATAGTGTCATAATTTTTATTATATATATATATATATATATATTCTATTTTGAGAATCTAACAGGAGAATGGCCCTATTTTGTAGAAAAAAATCCTTAAGGAAGACGACCAAAGGTGTTACATAGAAATCAATCTGGATAACGCTTCCTAAGATGCATTTATTCCATGCCTAGAAACATTTTGGGATGAGTAAATGCTAATCAAATGTGGTGTTAAGAACTAAGAAGTACCATCATTTTAAATTTTAAATGGCATGAGAAGAAACAAAGAGTGAATTTTATCTTGAAGTAGGTCTATTTTCATGAAGATTTGAAGACTTGAATAGCTTTGGGTCTATGGATTCCAACTTTTCATATTAAAACAAAGTTGTATTAAACATGGACCTTTTAATCTAAATTAAGTTGATTGAGTCAGTATATTACTCGTACCAAGCATAACAAAATCGAACGGAATGTGTAGCTTTCCATTGTTATCAAATCGGAAATGAGTAATTTATTTGCCTAAAAAATACAAAATCTGTTAATTTGAGCAGAATCAATGGTCTCATTTTAATTCAAACTATAAGGGACAAATATACCAATTGAAAGTTTGTTAACTAAATTACAACCAGATCCAACCACAAAAAGGGTATACTATACCCTATATACAAGTCTATTATATTCATGGACTACATGCATGTTTGAAATTTTCATGACAAGCCTAAGGCAACTGTCAACTACTGTATTATTTGTAAAAAAACTTAAAAAATAAATAGTGTATATCGATCATGAGGACGAAAGGAAAGGACTTATGGCAGAAGACCAGATTTAGATCTGGTGCAATATCTAGGTTACTCCATATTTCTCTCACAAAAAGTTTTTACCATTCCCACTTTTTAACTTTTTCTCACTTATTTTATAAATCATACAATAAGCATTTGGTATTTCAAATTAAATATTAAAAATTCAAAAGAGTATTTAGTAGTACGTCCAAATTTTGAAACCTAGAATTTGCTCAATTACCACTATATTGTAATTTCCACATTCAAAATTAAATTTGACTTCTTTTTTTAAACCCAAAATTGAAATAGTAATACCAGCCATGCTTATTTAAATATTTTTGGGGTAATTACTCTACTCTCCCTTGAGGTTTTGAAGAATGATACTCTACTCCAAACCTGAAGGAAAAAAAAAAAAAAATCATTTTCCTTCCTTAAGGTTTGAAGAATTTAACACTACTCCATTTTCTGTTTATATTAGTAATGAAATATTAGTAAAAAAAATAACTAATAAATTTAGAAAAAAAAAAATGCAAAATTTATCAAGCACTAAAACACTTGCAAAGACAAATCTCTTCATAACCTGATGAAAAAAGAAAAAAAGAAAAAAAAAAAAAAACAAAATTCATACTTAATATTTTAAAATATACTTTAATTAAAATTTTTAGACAATGAATTTTAATTATGAGATATGATACTTTCGGAAACCCACCCTTAAGCAAAGGGCAGGTTAGAAACAAAATTTTTAATATTAATTTAATAAAATTTGGTAAATTAGATGATAAAAGGGGGAAATGTTGTTTCCCTTCAAGTTTGGGGTGAAGTGTCATTTGCTTGAACCTCAAGGAAGGGGAATGTAATTACCTTAATATTTTTCATATTCAATCAAAGAATATTTTGATTTTCCACTAATTATAAAGGTAATGGGCCACTGAGTCGGTGACTATTAATTGCATGCTTTGATTACAATTAAGAAAGTTTTTCTTGAGAAGAATTACAATTAAGAAAGTTGGTTCCGCAATACATGCAGTTAGTTGGTTCTCCAAATTCTTATAATTGTGCTTTCCAATGAGTGCTAAGCTGCGAAATCAAACCCTCTTATCGTTTTTGTTTCGAAAAACCAACACCCACTCGTAAACGCACACTTGTATTGTACCAACTGCTTCTTCAACCATATTGCATATGGGGCTTTTCCCACTGCAGTTCAGCTCCAATACATGCAGTTAGTTGGTTCTCCAAATTCTTATAATTGTGCTTTCCAATGAGTGCTAAGCTGCGAAATCAAACCCTCTTATCGTTTTTGTTTCGAAAAACCAACACACACTCGTAAACGCACACTTGTATTGTACCAACTGCTTCTTCAACCATATTGCATATGGGGCTTTTCCCACTGCAGTTCAGCTCCACTGTCCTCTTCTTTGTTCATGCATATTGTAGGCACCGTATTTTGTTCACCCTCAATTTGCATGCTAGACCCTGAAAATTCTAAAAATATTATCGTATCTCCATGGGGCCACGGAAACATCTAGATTGACGTGGCGCAACCCATTCAGGCATCAAAGCACTCGAAGTGTCATTTCAAGTCAAACTGATCAAAATGCTCCTGGTTAACCCTAGGTTGATCAAAAGTCAAAATTGGTCAAAATCATCCCAAGATAACATTTTTCATGTTTCTACATCAAACTCAAGCTACTCGATGATTTTCGTCAATTTTGACCAAGTTTGACTCGAGGTTGACTTCTAGGGGCACTAAAAACCCTAATTTTGATCCAACCATTAGAACGGGTTGGGATTAGAGCCATTGCGAATATTATCAAATTCTTTTTCCAACAACTATTCATGGGTCGAAATCAGAGTTAAAACGATTGAGATATCTAGAAAACCGTGCAAAGCGCATCAGCACACTTCTCGAGGTCATAACTTTTGATTCGACCATTGGATTTTCAATTTCTTTAGTATTTTAGAAACTAGACATCCAAAGATTTCTAAGGACACCAAGATTAGCTCAATCTGGGTCCAGGAAAACCTTCAAATACGCATCCAAAGCTAGATCAAGAAAAAGCCAAAACTGCTAAAGTCAGCGAGGTGGCTGGTGGCCCTACAAGGTGCGTTAGAAGCTGAAGGGTCAGTTTTCCAGTATAAATGCTCCCAGACCCCTCAATTTGGGAAAAAAAAAGTTTTGGGTAGTTTCCCTAAATAGATTCTCTCTCTCCTCTCTCTAATTTCTCTCCTAAACATATCCAAACATCATCAAACACCTTTGATTCTTCTCTTTTCACCACAATTAAAAGGTAGAGTTCTTGCACCCAATCTTCCTTTCCTTCATTCCATACCTTGGATTTGAGGTTTAAAGGTGTGGATGAAGCTTTTTAGCTACAATACATTCACTTTTCTTTTTATAGCTTTTTCTTGCTCCATAATATGCTTTTTTTTTTCCTTTTCCTAGCATGTCTTTATAGTTTTTCTAGATGTTTCCTTGCTTATGCCATGATTTATCGTTTTGATGTTGTTGGCCTAACCTTCTTGGGTTAGGATATGTCTAAATTTAATGTTTTTCTATATGTTCTTTGTCATGCTTATGCTTGGATCTATGTGTTTATGTGCTTTGTGCCATGCTTGTGTGTGTAGATCTATGTTGGTTAATATGCCATGTGCTTTTATAGCCCTTTTGTCCTTTGATATCTCTCTTTCTTGTGTTTTGGCCCTTATTGGTGGAGTGTAGATCTAGATCCTGTGGTCTAGGCCTACATCCGTACACCTAGGCCTACATCAAAGGGTTTGGACCATTTCCTTTATGCATGTCTATGTTTACTTGTTTGCTTCTATGCTTTATGCCTATGTTAGCCTCCCTAGATCTAGGCTTTGCCATGCTTTGTGCCCCCCATGGGCTTGTTCTTGTGTGGTTACATCCATCCCCCTCATGGCCTAATGAGGTGTAACCACTTGTGAGATGCATCCCCGTGATGCTAATTTGCTCAATGCATACCCTTTCTCCACCCTATGCAATGTTGCTTGCTTTGTGCCACCCGTTTGGCTTTCTTCGCTTTTATGCATCTTTGCACACTTGCCTACATGTTCATGCATGAGTCTGTGTGTCGTCCATACTCCAATCCAATCGAACTATGGACACTCAATCCAAACCTACATTTGTCCTCCTAGGACACGCCCCATTTTTTTGTTTGATAACATGTTTGTTTGCCTCTTCATGTGCTTCACATGTTTGTTTGCTCCCGTTTGACATCTTTTGCTAGCTTGTCTTTTATCATGCTTTCCTTCTATTTTTTTCTTTACTTGTCTGCTGGTTTGTTTCCTTGTTTGTTGCATGTAAACATATGGAGCGAGGGTACAACCTCCTAGGTGCGAGCAAAAAGAGCAAGGATGCAAGCAAGAAGACACAAGCCCACAAAGGGCAATGATTAGTAGATTAGGGGGGCCTAGCCCCTCTTGATCTCTAGAGCATGTATTAGGATCTCCCTACATGTACCCCCTTTACCTTTTTCCTGCTCCTTGCACAGGCCGCGTTCCCTGGGTATGGCAATGTCTGTTTTACATTTCCTGTACCTTGCTAGGCCATACCCTCGGAATGTTGGCAATGTCTGATTTAATTTCCTACTCTATGTGGTTGCATTGTGCGTGATGTATGTATATCAATATCTGCTTGTATATGGGTGATTGTGCATTTTGTATGATGAACTCTCGTGGCTATATGAGTGACCCTCTCTAGTCATGAGAGCTCTTGACCTTGTAGTGTGGGTATGTGCTCAAGGCGATTGTCGCAGGTGCATATTCATGCTATATTGTGTGCACGATCATCACGGTGTGACTGTACCAATCCATGTTATCCAGTGACACTGGTTTCTTTGTGTATGCGACACGTATCAATGCGCTTGATACTTTGGAGGGCTTCGACTCGTCTCAATATGAGCATGTCGATATGCACCGTATACAAAAACGCGGAACCCTGCCGGTGCACCATAGTGCACCAAACGTGAAACTCTATTGGATTTTCGTCATGAAAATGGGACATCCCCATTGTCGTATTCTCACATTGAGAGCTTGGTGAGAATAACATTTTGTGTGCTATGACACATCTGAGGCGAAGCGCTGCCGTATTTTCGCCACAAAAATAAGGTGAAATTTTGCGAAATTTTCGCTATGGAAATTTGGCATCAATTCCAAACGCACTGAGAAAGCAATGACTAGGACCATGCCCACTCCAAAATCAAACCTCAAAGCCCAACACATTTAAAGCCCCGAAATCTAATGCCAATAGCTTGTTTTCAATTGCCAATGTCTAAAAATTATGATTTTACCAAAACAAAGGACTGTCTTTGGACAGGCGTTATGGGGTGCCTAACACCTTCCCCACACGGAACCAGACTTCCGAACTCAAGAATCAAGATTTTTTACCCATCCACATTAGATTAGGAAAAACGACCTTTTTCTTAGCCTAGGATCGGTAATAAAATCAAATAGAGTCAGGTGACCAATCACACCTAGAAAAACCCAATGATTGGTGGCGACTTCACTTACCCTTGGTAATTTCCTTAAAATCGACTCAGATTCCAGTCACACACCCGAGGTACGACACACCTCCACATCATTCTTGCACAAGCTGAGAGATGAAAGGCGTGCGAGCATTGCCGCGATGGGTGGTCAAGCAGCTGCGAGGCATCGACACATATTTTTATTCTTTTCTCATGGTGTGGCTTCCCTTGAGTTCAATGAAACAGACTGGTTGGCTTTGCTTGAATTCAAAGCCAAGATCATTCATGACCCTCTCAAACTTATGAGCTCTTGGAATCACAGCATCCACTTTTGAAAATTTTACTAAACTTAATATTTCATGGAGCACAAATTCAAAAATGACGGTGCAAAAAGATAATAAAATTCATACCAATTCATAGTGCATGTATGATTTAGCGTAAATAATAAGAACAATATTCATAGTGTTATGTAATAAAATTAAATAATGCTGCGTAAACAATATTTTCACTATAATTTCTAAATGGTAAGCTGTTAATGGTGGGTAAAAAGTAATGTGGTTTCTAGAGAGGTGGCATAGTGGTCTTGGTGTGAACGTGGGAGCACTAGGTCCTATGTTTGAGTCCCAATCAGCGAACTATGGGATTCTGCCTACAACTAGCCCAAGCTTCTAGCTCTTTCATGGGGCTAGGGTAAAGTCTGTGGTCACCCCCGACCACAATAGCTATAGCTCAATCCAACATTCTCTAGTAGGGAGTGCCTCTATGGTCACGCCCAAGGGGGTGAGTCACAATAGTTGCCCCCCCCCCCCCCCCCCCCCCCCCCTCTTTTGGTTCATCAAAAAAAAAAAAAAAAAAGCAATGTGATCCAAATGAGAACTATTAACAATTGCCACATATGATTTTTGTAAAATTATTGTGAAAATATTGTGAAGATTACATTATTCTAAGAAAAAAACCCACAAACCTTATCAAGAAAAATCTAATTCATCAATAGGCAAGTGACATCTCACCCACCCATATTTTCTCCAACCAATTACCTTTCTTGCTTTATCACTCTCTTTTTTTCTTTTTTTCTTTTTCTTTTTTTTTTTTTTTTTTTTATCTCTTCCCAATTCCCACCAGGTTCTTTCTCCCTCTTCTTTAGGGTTGTAAACGAGATGAGTCAAATTGAGTATTAAAATTTCAAGCTTATTCATTTAATTTTATTTCAAACACGAGCTGAGCTCGAGCCCATTACCAAATAAGATTATATGTTCAAGCTTAGTTCATTTACTTGTTGAGCAAGCTAGAGTTTGTTCATGAGTTACTTTATTAAAATGTTTTACCCCTTCACAAATCTATGAATTTTTATTACGAATGGATAGTTTATATTATGAATAAACTACAAATAACAACTTCATATCATATGACCAATTTTCATACTTATACAATCCAAGTCTATATAAATATATTTTTAGACTAGTATACAGTGGCAATGCCACATTCAGGCCAGGGTGGTCCTAGGACCACCTTGACCTGAAAATTAAAATTTATATATAATAATTTAAAATTTTTTATTTATCTACCCTTAAACAAAAATTAGGAACACCCTCAAAATTCTTTTATGCCAATAAAATTAAATTTTAGTGGATTATTTGTTCTACTTTCAAGCAAAAAGAAAAAGCTCAAAAAAAAAAAATTTGAACTAAAATCTATAATAAAAAATAAAAAAAAATCTATAACAGAGAATCTGATAAAAAAAAAAAGGCGTAAATACACTTTTGGTCCCTACATTCTAGGTCATTTCTCGTTTTTGTCCCTAAACTGATTTTGCTCCTATGTCAGTCCTTGATTTTTTAAAATCGTTTTTAAAATAGTCCCTACCGTTAACCGGGTCACGGAATAAGCTGAGGTGGCAAACGGAAGTGCCAGGTGGCATGTTAGATCTGATGTGGCTAATAAAATAAAATAAAAAAATTTTATTTGGCTTTTAAAAAATAACACATCAACATTTTAATAATAAAAAATCCATGTCAGAAAATTTAAAAAAAAAAAAAAAAACCTTAAATCTCATTAAATTAAATAATTAAATTTGTATTTTTTTAATTGCTTTTAATTGTTTTTTTTTTTTTTTGGAAGAACATGTTCTTTCTTAACAGAACTAACACAATCAAACTCAACAAATTCTAACACAATCAACACCGAATTCTACAGCAAATCAAACCCATAAACTAAAAAAAAAAAAAAAAACTAATCTCCAACAAACCCAAAACTAGAAATTTTCTTGGGAAACAAACACAAAAAAAAAAAACCCAAAAAATTCAACAAAGACCCATGCCTGAATCTCCATAGCTTTTTCAGTTTAAATCTGGGTTTCGTTTGGATCCGTGATTAACCAAAGCTCCATCGGTGTTGGCGTTTTGTTTGGATCATCTTGCTTCAACGGAATCACCTCCACCATTGCCCCACCAGCCACAACCACAAACCACAGCAGCCACAACCCAACAACCTTCCTCTTCCACCACTTCTCAATCTGCAACCACCAACCACAGCCAAACAAAAAAAACCCACGAACCACAACCCATAGCCAAAAAAAAACCCATGAACCAAATCAGCCACGATCCATGGCAAAAAAAAAACCCATGAACAACGAACTAGTCAGACCCACGAACTGATCGGAACCATCGAAGCACAGTCAGCCACGATCCACGGCCAAACCGACAGCAACACCATCGAGCACGTCCTCACCCACGAATCTGACCACCACAAAGTTCAAATCCATATCATAGCCAACAAAAACCCATGAAATCAGACCCATGAACCGCCGGAGCACAACCACAAAATCAAACCCACGAATCGCCGGAGCACAACCATGAAACCGCCAAGAACAATCGCAAGTCACGGGAGTGAGAGAAGGGAAATAGAAGGGTAGAGAGAGAAAGAAGAGTCGGAGTGCATGAGAGCTAGAGAGAGAGAGTGAGGGTCGAAGAGAAGAGAGGTTATGTGTGGAGAAGAGAAATTATAAGCCATGGGTTTGATTTACTGGATGTTATGGGTTTGATTTCTTGGATTTATTGGGTTTGATTTGGGGAAGAACATGAAGTATGAAGTTCATGTCCTGAGAAAGAAGAAGAACAATGTTCTTCCAAAAAAAAAAACAATTAAAAGCAATTAAAAAAATACAAATTTAATTATTTAATTTAATGAGATTTAAGGTTTTATTTTTTTATTTTATTTTTAAATTTTCTGACATGAATTTTTTATTATTAAAATGCTGATGTGTTATTTTTTAAAAGCCAAATAATTTTTATTTTATTTTATTTTATTAGCCATATCAGATCTAACATGCCACCTGACACTTTCGTTTGCCACCTCAGCTTATTCCGTGACCCGGTTAACGGTAGGGACTATTTTAAAAATGATTTTGAAAAATCAGGGACTGACATAGGAGCAAAATCAGTTTAGGGACCAAAACGAGAAATGACCCAAAATGTAGGGACCAAAAGTGTATTTACGTCAAAAAAAAAAATTGTAACAGAGCAAGCACACCTAGAAAAAAAAAGCCCAACATCAATCTTAAACAAAACTAACCCCAAATAGATTTTTAAATCAAAATAATTATTAACTAAATACCCAACCGGGCCAACCCAAACGGATTCTCATAAAAAAACCAAACCAAAACCCAATACGCGTCCACCGATTGATCAAATGGTTAAGTAAAAACTGAAATAAAAAACCTAACCTAAAGAAAAAAATCTTATCAACGACAACGACCAACGGACCAAGCACATTGGCGCGATGGGGCCTCTGCCTAAAACTCGAGCAACAGAGCACATCGGGCATCGGAGATCGGAGATCGGTCCGATCAAATCAGAGCTTACGACACTTGGCCTCAAGTCCTTCCTCGCATCGACGTGTTACCGCCTCCCTCATGGTGTTTAAGTTCTTTAGACTTTACTTTTCTCTCTTTTTCTCTCCTACATCTTTGGGTTTGTTGTGGACTATGGTTTGAGAGTGAGAGCAGAGCTCTCTCTCTCTTTCTCTTTGAACTCAATTGAAATGAGACTCTCTCACTCTCTCTCTCTCTCTCTCTCTCTCTCTCTCTCTCTTCATCTGATTCTCTCTCTTTCTGAACTGTAATTGGCTTGGTTCTACAGCTTGACTTTATAACTTTATAATTATTTGCCCCTATTTTGACTTTATTCGTTAGTGACTTGGTGCGTTGGTGAGTTTTTCTTTTTGTGTATTGTGAATTTATCTGATTGGCTCTTGTGACTTTTGTCAGTTGAGTGGGGGGTGGATGGGGGCCATGGAGCTGTGGTGTGGGATATTTGAATTAGGGAAGTAAAGGCATGCAGAGGCAGTAAAGGCTAACTGACCAATACATTATAAAAGACAAAATTAAATTATCTTAGGCACTAGGTAGTTGAGCCGTGGATAATGCAAATGGGTTGTGTGCTAATGCACAGTGGGGTGTGTGCTAGATTGCTAGTAGTTAGTAAAGAAAAATAATGACACAACTAAACAACAATAATTAATAATTTAATTAACCAATACATTATAAAAGACAAACAAATTAAATTATGTTAGGCTAAACAACAATTAATAATTTTATAATTAATGAAACAACAATACAACAAATTATAGTTTATAAAAGACAAATAAATTAATGAAACAACTAAACAACAATAATTAATAATTTTATTAATATTTCAAATGAACTTATAGTTTATTTTTTATTCTTTTGCTAGAATTATGAACAAATATTTGATAAGAAAACCACGTACTCAATATTCATCTTCATCTTCTAAGATAATTCGTGTTGACTTTGACTTAGAAAATCTTCATTTAGATCCTAGGCTACGAGAAAAGATATCATCTTAATAATCATAATGAAATAAGAAGATATTATTTACAAAAAGGCCCTTATCAACCTGTTTTCAAAAACCATGATTACCCTCTAATAGATTTTTCTGGAAAGCCCCATTGATTTACATCCAAATGGTATGTAAATAGAAAGTGGCTGGAATATAGTATAGAGAAGGATGCAGTATTTTGTTTATATTGCCACCTATTTGGGTAAGATGTTGGTAAGCAAGGAGGAGGTGAGAATTTTGTAACGAATGGATTCAAACTTTAGAATCAGAAAGAGAAGTTAAATTCCTATGTTGGAGGAGTTAATAGTACTAATAACCAAGTTGTCAAGAAGAGTGAAGATCTAATGAAGGAAAAATAACACATTCAAAGTTCTATTGGTTAAGCAATCAAATCAAGAAAAAATTGAATATCGGGTTCAATTAAATGCAATAGTTGATTGCATAAGATTCCTTTTATGCCGAGGATTAGCTTTTCGTAGTCACAATGAATCTCAAGGTTCAAGTGATAGAGGAAATTTCCTTGAGCTTCTACAATTTTTGGGGGATCACAATGAATCTATCAATGAAGTGTTGCAAAAAGCTTCAAAAAATTGCAAGCTTACCCACTATGAAATTCAAAAAGACATTGTGAATGCAGTTTCATGTGAAACATCAAAAGCCATCATCAAGGATCTTGACAATGGGTTCTTGTCAATATTAGTTGATGAGTCACGTGATATCTCAGTGAAGGAGAAAATGACCCTCATTCTTTGTTATGAGAACAAAAAAGGAATTATTATAGAGCGGTTCTTTGGTATTGTACATGTAGCAAGTACTACCGCTTTGTTACTCAAATATGCTATTGAATGTTTACTTTGTGAACATAATTTGAGTTTATCGAAACTACGTGGGAAAGGTTATAACAGGGCAAGTAATATGCAAGGTGATATCAATGGTCTCAAAACTTTAATTTTGAAAGTGAATAAGTCAGCTTTTTATATCCATTGTTTTGCTCATCAACTTCAATTGACTCTTGTTGCCGTTGCAAAAAATCACATTAACATTGCCAAATTTTTTTATGTCGTTAGTAATTTAGTAACTGTTGTTGGAGGCTCTTGTAAGAGACAAGATGCTCTTCAAGATGCACAATTTGCCAAAATTAAAGAAGAATTAGAGAACGGTGTACGTAGAAGTGGGCAAGGTTTGAATCAAGAGACAAATCTTAAACGTTCTGGTGATACACGTTGGGGATCATATTATGGGACTATTCTTAACTTGATTTTGATGTTCTTTGCTGTTGTTGATGTACTTGAGATTATTGAAGAAGATGGCCTCTCCGACGAAAAAGTTGAAGTTCGATCTATTATGAGATCAATTCTATCTTTTGAATTTGTCTTTGCTCTACACTTGATGAAAAACATTTTAGGAATCACAAATGAGTTGTCAATAGCATTGCAAAAAAAAAAAAAAAATCAAGATATAGTAAATGTTATGGATCTTGTTAAAGTGTCTAAACAACGATTGCAAGTGATGAGAGATGATAAATGGATATCTTTATTGACTGAAGTGTTTTCATTTTGTACCACATATGATATTCTTATCTTGAACATGAATGAAATATTTGTAGTTAGTGGGAGGCCGCGACGCAACACCCAACAAGAAACAAATTTACATCATTATCGTGTTGAGCTATTCTACACAGTCATAAATATGCAACTTCAAGAGCTTAACAATCATTTTTTAGAGGCGAATACCGATTTGCTACTTTGTATGGCTTGCTTGAATCCAAGTAATTCATTTGTGGCTTTTGATAAGGAAAAGTTGATACGTCTAGCAAAGTTCTATCCATCTGATTTTCTTGGGACAGATATCTTGGCACCTGGCTCTCAACTTCAGAATTACATTTTTGATATGCGCAACAATGACTTGTTTTTAGAGCTTCAAGGAGTTAGTGAACTTGCTGAAAAGTTAGTGAACACAGGGAAGCATGAGACTTATCCATTAGTTTATTTGCTTGTGAAGTTAGTTTTGACCCTTCCTGTTGCTACTGCAACAATAGAAAGAAGTTTTTCAACAATGAAATATATAAAGAATAAACTGTGCAATCGAATAGGAGATCAATGGATGAATGATTGCTTGGTTATGTATATTGAATGAGATGTAGCTTATAGCATTGATAATGAGACTATCATGCAACAATTTCAAAATATGAAAACTCATAGAAGGCAATTGTAAACTTTATGTATTTGCGTGTTTTTTTATTGTTGTTGTTGTCAATATATGAATTTCTCTTTTTATTAGATTGTGTAATTTATGCTCCTTAAGGAACACCCTGAGAAAAATTCTTGAAGCCACCACAGTATACATATAAATATATAGTATTATATATAGATAATTTGAGCCATCATGTTCTCGAGCTTGTTTAAGAATGCGATATTATATCTAAACTTGGCTCGTTTAATAATTGAGCCTAAAGTTGGGTTTGAGCTTGATTTGTTTACTCAAGTATTTTATTGAGTCAAGTTTGAGCTATTCATAAACATCACAACCCTACTTTTCTTCAACTCTGTACTTTCAATATTCAATTCTTACAACTTTTATCAATCTATCTCTAAAGACATTTAACTTAGTACAAACAAGTAGAAAAGTTCTATTTCCAATGCAAAAATACCACGCGAGATTGACTGGTGCAAGCCAACCAATCCTTACTTCTTAACGTTTCTATTCTTCGTCTGTGTAACTTACAGTGTGGCTAAGCATTGAAAAACTTCGATCTTTTCTGATTCTATAGGTTTGACATGCAAAAGCAATAGCCTAACAATAAATTGGTGGATTCAATGGATAGTATATGGAAAATAAAACTTATTAAAGGACGAAAATATCAGCTACCCATTCATAACCAAAGTTTTAGGTTTTAGATCCCTGTAAACTAGATTGTTTAACCTAATTAATTAACCGAGTGAATACTTAAGTTTATTATTTAGATCTAGGTTAAAACAATAAAGTCATATCATGTAAAGCAGCGGAAAATAAAGAACACAATGATATGATCACCCAGGAAAACCAAATCAGTAAAAAACCTGGGGAACATTTAACCTAGCTATCCTCAAAGTAAAAAAGAATTGAAGTTTGTACAATAGAACTTAGACCACTAACATTCTGTTGCTACCTCGAGTAGAAAACTTACTACCATGACCCCATGATAGTTCCGAGTCCACTAACTACTTCTTTCCTTGGCCTTTGCAACACAAGCACCCACACTTGTGATAAAAAAACACAAACTCTCCTGTTTGTGACTCCAAGACCACCCTTGAAGGTTTAGATCATCAGCACCTTTGATGACTAGAGAAGATAGCAACTTCTACAATATCGGATCTTGAGATTCTTTAAGGAATAACACCAATAGAAAACATGAGAGAACTTTTTGGGTACAAAATCCCAGATCTACAAAAGAGGCACACTATTCTCTCTCTGAAAAGTCTTAAAAAACATGTTTAGGGTTTCCTTTATATACTAGTAGTGTTTTACTTGAAACTCAATACGTTTAAGTAGAGTTTGGGCTAAAATAGAATTCTGTAGATGCGTGTTTCGATCGATCAAGCCCGTCTTTCGATCAATCGAACCAGGCAATTTCTGAACTCTTCTCTCTACAACTTGTATATTCTTGAATCTTGACTTGTATCACCTTGAGCATTGTCTAATAATACCCATAGACTCTAAGATCTATATCTAGACAAGTTTGTGTTCACGATTTGCCAATTGTTCTAAACTTTTAGAAACTAACAATCTCCCCCTTTGGCAATTCGTGACAAAACTTACATTTAAAATGAAAAGCTCAAATACAAGAACAACCCAATACAATAAAATGCCCAATTACATCACAAATCCTAATCTAAGACTCCTAACCTAGAAGTTGCAATAAGAGGTAGAAGGTCTTGATCAGAATGTACCTGTCTTTCCTGAAACACTCAAAAGAACACATCACCGCATGTGTGGAAAGAAAGACATATAAACAATAAATAATCAAACTAAACATACAAAATGAAATGCTCAAATATAAGAACAACCCAATACAATAAAATGCCCACTTACATCATAAATCCCAATCTAAGACTCCTAACCTAGAAGTTGCAATAAGAGGTAGAAGGTCTTGATCAGAATGTACATGTCTTTCCTGAAACACTCAAAAGAACACATCACCGCATGTGTGGAAAGAAAGACATATAAACAATAAATAATCAAACTAAAGCAAATAACAAATATGCAAACTAACTCTCCCCCTAAGTTAGATACATCAAAATACCAATTCAAGCTTATTATCAAACAATTAATGTGCGGAACATGAACATAAGCCAATGACAGAATTGATAAACAATCTAAACCAATTTAAAATCACATCCACAGTAGATAATAAATGGTAAAAATTAAAGGAAGATAGATGCAAACACAAAGACAGCAGAGCGATGTGTTATCGAAGAGGAAACCGAAGCCTTCGGCGTAAAACCTCTCCGCCACCCTTCAAGCGGTCAATAATCCACTAGAAAATATAGTTGGGATACATGAACAGCAATAGACCCTCCAAACCTAATCTACCCAGGTACCTAAGCCCTCCAAGCTTCTTGCTCCAATGAGATTGCGTTGAACTTTTTTCTTCTCTAGCTTACCGGATTCCGCTATAGCCCATAGCATCTACTAATAACCATTGGTCCCTTCCAAACTGCTTCCCTTAGCACCAAAAGACCTTCTCACAGATGTGTGTATGGTGAGAAAATGATTTGGTCAAGAACCTCTCAAGGATGTATCAATGGAGAGGAAGAGAGTAGAGGAATTTGAAGAGTCTCTTAGTGAAGATTGGGGATGAGTCAATCTTGTTTTTCTCTAGGGTTTCTCTCTCAAAATTCTCTCTGGAAGCTCTCTACATTTCGTGGGTATAAGGGTCTATATATAGTGGGGTGAGAAAGGAATGCGAAGAGTTAGTTTTTCTCAAACAGGGCTAGTTGGCGGCTTGGCCTCGCGACTGGTCTGAGTCACGAGTTCAAGCCGTGAGTTAACGGCCTGGCCAGCCTGGATCTTTTGTCCTGTAGTGCGACAACTGGCGTGACCCTTCACCTCCCCGCATGCTTCTCACGTGTGTTGCAATTGGCGGCTTGCCAGTCGTGAATCAGCCGCAAGTCCTAGCCACGAGTTTCTGCATCCTTGCATAATCTTGAGCATTTCTTCACACTCTCTCACACACTACCCTTACATGAATCCCACCTAAATACAGGGTTTCTAAAAGCTGAAATACAAGCAAATTAGCATGAAATAAAGCCAATAAGATGGTTGATAAAATTCAACCTTACAATTTCCCCCTTTGGCTATTCCGTGACAAAACCCTATTACAAACTCTAGACTTAACGCGTGAGTTGGGAACAATTGGAAAACTCACTCACACCTAACTCTAGAATCTGTGTAGCTCTTGAACCATAAGAACAAGTATCTCCTGAAACACAACAACACAATCTGATCATTGTATGCAGAAAAACTTATAATGCATATGGAGCAAGTATAATGCGATCAAGCAAAATGGAATAAAGCAATAGACCATGGCTTGACCAAACATCCAATCACTATACAATAGTGATCACAATGCTTATTCTATCAAAGAATGAACATCCAAACATGCAAGCAAATAAACTCAATTGCAGAGTATCATTTGCATGTCCAACACTCAACCAATGCATAAAAACATATATGCATCTAGGAATAAGATCTTACAAGGGCACAAGAGTAATGTACTTAAAAAGAAAATGCATGACATTTAACAGCAAGTACTTAAAACCTTAAAAGCTTACAACAGCAATAGGTACAAACAAAAACTAAGAACATTAAAAACCTACAAAGGTAACAGGTACAAACACATAAAGTAAAAACATAAAGACTAAACAGTGCTGATGTGAAACAGAAATTAAACAAAGTCCTTCTTGCTGAAAAACTCCCCCTTTGATCCAGCTGTTTCTCCCCCTATCATTGTACTCCCCGTACCAACATCATCTCCCCCTTTTTGTCATGGAATAGCTAGTCCTCATCATCTTCTAGCTTTCTTTGAATTTGATCCAATTGAGCTTGGATAGAGGCGAACTTCATATCCCATCGAATGTTGAGATGGTGCAAGATGGATGTAAGTCCAAACATCTTGGAGCTCAACTCGTGGACAGATTTCGCAATGTTGTCTAGCTTCTCGTCAAATGTGGATGAGCTAGAGCGCGAGCCACTGTGAGATGCTGAAGTTTCTGTTTTGATTCCCTTACGACTATGACCAATGCTAGCGTTGTACGTACGCATGTTGATTGGAGCCAGTTTTGGGTAGGGAGACTCATCTGTTGAAGGATGAATACCTTTGAGCTTCAGTATCCTAGAAATCAGGCAGCAAAAAGGGATGCATATCCTTGATTCAGTTCGAAGAATTGTTTTGCGCAAGACATGAAAAATGTGTGCACAAATGTCAATCTCTACATAAGAGATTAGATCATGAAGAAACAGGGAACGTCCAAGGTTCATGTACCCAATGCTAGATAATGGGTACAAGTTGTGAAACATGATGATTGTAAGCACCCTCAATTTCAGAGGAAGAGAAGAAACACTAACTGAGTTCCCATTCAATGAGAATTCCAAGTCCTTTCCAAGAGCATCTCGGAGTAGGTCCTTATCTAGACATAAATCATCATAAACCGGTGATTGTTTAAATATCGGTCGATTGATGTGAAGAATCTCAGCCAGATATGCAGGAGAGATAGAGAAACTCTTTTTTCTAACCCATCATTTGAGTTCTTTGCCTTCAACAATTGCATTGACATAAAACTCTTTTACCAAATCCTCATATGCTTCTTCAAGGTTGGAGAGAAGATAATTCCAATCTTTGTGAGCAAACCATTTAGGAATGTCGGTGTCAAAAAGAGAAGGTTGATCAATACCCTTTCGACCAACGATGTAGCATCACTAAAATAATTCTCATGAGTTTGAAATGCAGCATAAGATTTGAACTTATTTGGATCAAATACTCCTAATGATGAACTGGTCCTCTTTACTTTAGGGGAGATTTCATCAACATCAATGATGGGTTCTTTCCTTTGCTGCTTCCCCCTTTTACAACAGTTCTCTTGAAAGGAGACATTTTTACCTGCATCAAGTTTTATCAAGAGACCAAGAAATGCCACACGAGACAACAAACATTATCAGCATTGGGTTAGATCCAGAACATAAACAATGAGGGAAACCCTAAAAAAAATTTAGGTCTTAAACATGAAAATGAGTGTGTGTGTGTGTGTGTGTGTGTGTGTGTGTGTGTGTGTGTGTGTCCACAAATGCCACAATGAGTACTCAAGATAGAGTAGATCTGTACAAAAACATCAACGAATGCACAGTGATTTTATCATGAGATTAGATATACAGTCAAACAAGAGATATAAAAATATCAGCAAAAACACACATACAAAGAAAAACACAGTGACAACTCAAAAATCAAGGAAAAAAAATGCTCAAAACATGAAATATGAAGTGAGACACAGAAAACCCATACCTTTTTCTTGAAGATTTGAGAAGAAATGAAGGATTTTCGAAGATAGACACGATGTGTTTGAATGAGTGAAATGGGAAAGACAATGAACAGTCACAAAGTACGAGGGAAAAACTGAAAAAGTTTTTAAAACTGTCTTTAAAACGCAAAATACACATTTTTCGCGACTGGACCAAATCGCCAGTAAGACGCCAGGTTAAGCCGTGAAACACTGTGAAACCAAGATTCATGAAAAATCTTCTAAGTGTTTTTCGCGACTGGAAGGTCTACTCGTGATAGAGTCACGAGGTAAGCCACAAAAATCTCTGTGTACCTCTCGCGACTAGACCTTCCACCCGAGAACAAGTCGCCACACTGAGCCGCGAAAATCATAAAAATTCAAATTGTGAAAAATTTTCTAAGTATTTTTCGCGACTGAAACCTTGACTCGCCAGTGAGCCGCGAAAAATCTCGAAGTGGGCTCGCAATTGGGCCAACCCACGACTGAGTCGCCAAAACAGGACAACACTGTTTTTGAAATTTTTGACATTTTTGTAAAAACAAAATACTTTCCAAAAACAACTAAAAACACTCAAAAATCTTTTTGTGTTTGATCAACAAAAATTGAGCATGTGAAAACACATTTAATCAAGTACAATCACACAAATGAATATGGCATTCATTGAATATAAACTTGTGTGATGTGTGTGGGTATCAAAAATGAGATAGTCCTTAGTCTAATGTGAAGCTTCAATGATCAATTCAACCAAGGCATACACAACAAGTACTAGATAATGTGATCCATCTCAATTATAGAAGTATGCATATATGACCTCCGACATAGACTTGAGTACAATATCTTTGAAACTTTTCATTTGGCTCCATTTTCAACATATCATTTGATCTTTTTGAATCAACACATCTCATTGTGAGATTGATGCCTGAAATTATTGATATTTCACTTTGATGAGTTAGCATTTTGCTCTTTGGGCATCATACATTTTATTTTGGTTGCTTTCCCTTTTTCCTAATCAAATACTAGTATGTGCGACAGGCTTTTGCAGCTCAATATTTCTTTTCATTTGGAGATTTACATTTGGTGAACTCTTTGAGTAAAGCAATAAAATAAAAGTGGGAAGATATATAGGCACAAGTCTATGCATGTCTCAAGATCAACAAAACCATTCACTAATCATTCATGACAAGGTTGAAGATCTATTTACAACAGTCACATAGATTTCAAGATTTCTTCGCATAAAAGACAAGCTAAACTCATAGATGCACAAGGCCATTAGTACAAAGGTACAAGGCAAAACATGATTTGAGACAAAACTCAACAATGCCGATCAAACTTTTTGGATGTTCTACTTTTTATGTGTTTTTTTTTTTTTTGGATTTTTGACATAAAAGCAGTAAAAGATTGATCAAAAACAAACATAAGGACAATGTAACAACATTTTAGAGCACAAACAAAATGTGCTATTCAAACAATCAACAAAGAGGTGTGTGCCCTACAAACAAATTAACTCAATATAAAGAAGTAAAGTACACAGTACACATGAGATTCAAGGGATAGTACCAACACCAATGGTCTTACGGAGAGATTCAAACCGTGGACCATCGAGAGGCTTGGTGAAGATGTCTGCCTTTTGATTGTCTGTGTGTATGAATTCAAGACATACGACCTTTTCTTCCACCAAATCCCGAATGAAATGGTAGCGTATCTCTATGTGTTTTGACTTTGAATGCTGAACTGGATTCTTAGAGAGATTTATGGCATTGGTGTTATCACAGAAGACACACATTGTATCTTGAGGGATCCCGTAATCATGAAGTAGCTTCTTCATACAAAGGAGTTGTGCGCAGTAATTTCCAGCGGCTATGTACTCAGCTTCAGCTGTAGAGAGAGACACAGAGTTTTGTTTCTTGCTCATCCAAGAGACAAGATTGTTACCAAGGTAGAAACAACCTCCTGAGGTACTCTTTCGATCATCCACACTACCATCCTAGTCTGCATCTGAATAACCAGCAAGGCAAGCATTTGAATCCTTGGAATACCACAACCCATAATCTGGAGTACCATTGATATAACGTATAATTCTCTTTACCGCAGTCAGGTGAGACTGCTTTGGAGCAGCTTGATATCTAGCACAAACACCAACGCTGAATGCAATACCCGGTTTACTTGCAGTAAGATAGAGTAAACTCCCAATAATACTCCTATACAAGGTTGGACTCACTTCCACCCTGGAAGAATCAGCATTCAGCTTTGTGGACGAACTCATGGGAGTGGAGGCATGCTTTTTGGAGTCTAGTCCAAACTTCTTGACAATATTTCTAGCATACTTTTCTTGTGACACAAATATGCCTTCCTTCTTTTGTTTGACTTGAAGGCCCAAGAAAAATGTAAGCTCCCCCACCATACTCATCTCAAATTCTTTCTTCATCTCCTCAGAAAATTCTATAGCCCGATCATCGATGGTAGCACCAAAAACTATATCATCAACATATACTTGAGCCACCAAAAGGTAATCTTCATCATTCTTGACAAACAGAGTTCGATCAGCATAACCTCTTTTGAATCCTCTTTCCAGGAGGTAATGGGTAAGCCGATCATACCAAGCTCTAGGGGCTTGTTTCAAGCCATAAAGAGCTTTCTTCAATCTCAACACATGATCAGGAAAATGAGGATCCTTAAAGCCTTTCGGTTGTTCAACAAACACTTCTTCATTCAGATATCCATTTAGAAACACACATTTTACATCCATTTGGTAGAGTTTAAAGTTCATGGTGCATGCAATGGACATAAGAATTCGAATAGACTCAAGTCTTGCCACAGGAGCGAAGGACTCATCAAAATCTACTCCTTCTACTTGAGTGTATCCTTGAGCCACTAACCGAGATTTGTTTCTGATTATCTCTCCATCTTCATCTGTCTTGTTTTTGAATATCCATTTAGTGCCGATGACATGAACATTTTCAGGCTTTGGAGCAAGTTCCCATACATCATTTCTCACAAACTGATTCAGCTCTTCATGCATTGACTCTACCTAATTTTCATCCTGGAGAGCTTCTTCTACCCTTTTTGGCTCAAACTGGGCAAGGTAGCAGTGATATGTTACATGATTAGCCAGAAGTATGTTTCCCTTTCAAAGACAAAGACCTTCATCTAAAGATCCAATGATGTTGCTGTCAAGATGGTTCTTAATCACTCTTGATGATGGCTTCTTTGATGTGGAGACTTCATCATTTTGGGAGATTGGAGGATGAACTTCTGGAGGAGTAAGAGGACTTGATGTTCTAGACATTGATCTTGTTTCCATTCTTGTGTTCAAGGGAGTTGATTCCTTTTCTGGTGTAGTTCCTTCAACTTCTATATCAAGAGCTTCGGCCTCAATAGTGGGTTCTTTGGTTTGTAGGCCTTCCCCATCATCAACCATTTCTACCTTGGTTATGAAATCATCAATTTTTACATTGATGGATTCCATTACTGTCTTAGTTCTCTTGTTAAATACCCTATATGCTCGGCTAGTAGTAGAATACCCGAGAAAAATACCTTCATCACTTTTAGCATCAAATTTCCCAAGGTTCTCCCGATCATTTAGAATGTAGCACTTGCTTCCAAACACTCGGAAGTACTTTACTTTCGGCTTCTTTCCATTCCAAATCTCATAAGTGGTCTTCTTTGTTCCCACTCGAAAGAATATTCTATTACCAATGTGGCATGAGGTGTTCACGGCTTCTCCCAAAAACTTTTGAGGAATTTGCTTGTTTAATAGCATAACTCTAGCCATTTCTTGAATCACTCGATTCTTCCTTTCTACCACTCATTTTGCTGAGGAGTTTTGGGAGCTGAAAATTCCCTTTTGATTTCGTTCTTTTCATAAAACGACTCAAATCTTACATTCTCAAACTCCTTGCCATGATCACTCCTTATCTTGACAATGGGAACCCCTTTTCTCATTTTGTAGTCTCTGCAAAGAGTTTCCAATTTTTCACATGCTTCTGATTTTTCTCTAAGAAATTCAACCAAGTATATCTTGAGAAATCATCAGCAATGACCATAATGTACCTCTTTCCTCCTAGACTTTTAGTTCTTGTAGGCCCCATTAGATCAACATGGATAAGCTCTAAAACAACGTGAGGTAGCAATCACATTCACCTTGTGATGACTTGCCTTTGTTTGTTTTCCCATTTGGCATGCTCCACAAATAGTCTTCTCCACCTTTCCAAACTTTGGAAGTCCCTCAACTACTTCAAGTTTAGAGACTTTAGCTACTTGTTTGAAATTTTGCATGCCCAAATCTGTGATGCCAAAGTTCCAGCATGTCAACACGAGCACTTCTACATGAAATGGGTGCCGTAGGAACTACTCATAGCAATTGTCGGTAGTCCTATTTCCCTCCAAGACTTGAATCCCTTCTTTGTTAATGATTAAGCATCCTTCTTTGAGAATTGGATAAGAAAGTCTTCATCACATATTTGAGTGATGCTTAAGAGATTCGCCTTCAACCCTTTAATGTATAACACATCTTTCAATAAAGGTAATCCCGATATTTCAACAGTTCCTTTGCCGAGAACTTGAGCATGGCTCCCATCACCAAATGTCACATAGTCTCCAACTTTCTCTTTGAGAGTCTTAAATAGTGATTTATCTCTTGTCATATGACGAGAACAACCGTTATCAAGATACCACAAGCATGAGTTGAATACCTTCAATGAGGTGTGCACAAATAGACAAGCATGAGACAAGCATTCTTGACCATCAAATAGCAATTTATCTTCATTATCCATGCATTTGTTAGATTGAATTTTCTTTTTCAGATTATCAACCTTTTCACACAATATTCTATTTCTTCTTTTGTATTTCTTAATCAAAGATTTAGACTCACATAGACTATTGTGTAAAATGTGATTCCTATTCTCAAAACATTTCAACATGTAAGCAAACATTCTAGCATATTTCTTTGTTTTTAATAATTCTAAGAGTTCATTGTTAGGACACCCTTCAAACATACTCATAGAGTTATTATCACAAACATTTAAACCGCAATTCAACATGGCCTTTTCCATTGCAACATCCATATCCAAGGGGTCTAGGATCGCACTCAGGTGTTTAAACCACAACAAGTGCACCCGCTCTGATACCAATTGAAAGTTTGAATAGCGTTGAAAACACTATGAATGTTTTGACCCCCAATTACAAATTACCAATTCAAGCTTATTATCAAACAATAAATGTGCGGAACATGAACATAAGCTAATGACAGAATTGATAACCAATCTAAACCAATTTAAAATCACATCACAGTAGATAATAAATAGTAAAGTTAAGGGAAGAGAATGCAAACACAAAGACAACACGGCGATGTGTTATCGAAGAGGAAACCGAAGCCCTCGGCGTAAAACCTCTCCACCGCCCTCCAAGCGATCAATAATCCACTAGAAAATGTAGTTGGGATACATGAACAGTAATAGACCCTCCAAATCTAATCTACCCAAGTACCTAAGCCCTCCAAGCTTCTTGCTCCAACGAGGTTGCACCGAACCTTTTTCTTCTCTAGCTTACCGGATTCCGCTATAGCCCATAGCATCAACCAATAACCATTGGTCCCTTCCAAACTGCTTCCCTTAGCACCAAACGACCTTCTCACAAACGTAAGTGTGGTGAGAAAATGATTTGGTCAAGGACCTCTCAAGGATGTATCAATGGAGAGGAAGAATAGTAGAGGAATTTGAAGAGTCTCTTAATGAAGATTGGGGATGAGTCAATCTTGTTTTTCTCTAGGGTTTCTCTCCCAAAATTCTCTCTGGAAGCTCTCTACATTTCGTGGGTATAAGGGTCTATATATAGTGGGGTGAGAAAAGAATGCGAAGAGTCAGTTTTTCCCAAACAGGGCAAGTTGGCAGCTTGGCCTCACGACTGGTCTGAGTCGCGAGTTCAAGCCGCGAGTTAACGGCCTGGCCAGCCTGGGACTTTTGTCCTATAGTGCGATAGCTGGCGCGACCCTTCACCTCCCCGCATGGCTTCTCATGTGTGCTGCAGTTGGCGGCTTGCCAGTCGCGAGTCAGCCGCAAGTCCTAGCCGCGAGTCTCTGCATCCTTGCACAATCTTGAGCATTTGTTCACACTCTCTCACACACTACCCTTACATGAATCCCACCTAAATACAAGGTTTCTAAGTGCTGAAATACAAGCAAATTGGCACGAATAAAGCCAACAAGATGGTTGATAAAATTCAACCTTACAATTTCATCCCGCCCTAAACAAAACATTTTTAAAAACATTTTCCAAATTTCATCTATTTCTCCCCCTTTTTGTCACGTATTGACAAAGACAACCCAATCAAAGAGTAAATAGAAAACATGCACAACAAAGGGTAAGAGTAAATAGAGAATCAAGGAAACAACTCCATCATATCTTTTCAGAAAAATATTTTCAATTTTCAACATTTCACACATCAAGAAAAATAGCATATACTAAAATGTACAAAGGACTAAAAAATTAATCAATCAATTTTTAAATCAAGTTGAGTACCCAATTTAGCAAAGTGTATGCATGTTATATGTGAAAATAATGAGAGATATGACTGCAAAACTACAAGATGGATACAAAAAAACAGTGCAATGCATGTGAATCCTAAACACAATTGATGCATGAAAAGACAGATTGGTCAAACATTTAAAAACTGAAAATTTTTCAGTTTTGATCGATCAAGCATCGATCAAATACTAATCGAGTCAAGCAGAAGCTGGACTTGAAAAATCTGGAAATTTTCAATTGATCGAAAATCAGATTCAATCGATCAAAATACTAGAAAACTGAATTTTTTGAAAAACCAAATTTTTTTTCTGCAGAATCAATTTTCAAAAGATTTTTCATGACATGTAATGCATGAGAATGATTCCAAAATTTTCAAAAACATGAGTTTTCAACCAGAACTTCAAAACAAGGTTTTTAATCATCAAAAACACAATTTTTGCCAACCCTTAAACATATTTTGCATCTAACACCATAGAAAACATAATCTTAGATGGGCAAACCAAATTCACACACAAATTTCATGTACTAAGTTTAGCAAAGAATAACTCGTGAAGTGTGTGCAACTAGTAATAGCATGAGATACATGTGAGGTGATATGTAAATAGTAATCAATCACAATTTCTACATTAATCATCACATAAGTTTGAAAGTGACTATCACCTAAAGAGTTACATCCTATAACTCTCACATCTCCTAAAAAAAAGCTTGCAATCATGTAACCCTTTTTTTTTTTTTTTCTTTTTGCCTCATAATATACACACCAATTTTATTATTATTCCAATGCTACACCTTATTTTCTTTTTGTACATGTGCTACACTTTCTCGAGCACAAAATCTTACGATATGCACTAAGGTGTTCATGATTGGCTAGTAAACAGTGGTGAGATGGTTATTTATGCATTTCTCTTAAAAAATTTTGTCTTTAATCAAAAGCATGTGACTTCAAAATCAAGATCATGTGATCAAAAACTATAAACAACTCCCACACAACATGCACTACATAGCTAAAACTAGCAAAGTGCAGAAAAATAAGCTCATCCAAGCTAAACAAGGTACATAGGCATGTTATGTAAATATAATATGACTAACCTTAACTACACATCCATGATATGTAATACAAAACAAAAACAAAATCTTTTTGGATTTTCAAAAAGTATTTTATGACCAAAAATAAAAGGCACACATTATGCTTAATGAATAAAATGCAAAAATAGTGCATGACAGTGCTAAACTTAGCTATAGAGGGTACACAAACAAGAAATATCAATTTCTTAATTAGCCCATGAGTACAAGTACAATCTAGTACATATACAAAATCATATTTATCTCAAAATAATCATGCACTTAGTTAAGCACATACTATTCAAGTTTCTCTACAATGTCAAGCATGTTCTAAATCAAGAGAGAGATATTATAACTCATGTAATCCTCAAAACAAATAAAACAAGACACAAAATAAAATATTTTTGTCTTTTTGAAATTTTCAATGTTTTTGGATTTTTGAATAATCAAAACAGCCTAAGAAAATAAAACAACCAAAAACTAAAAGTAAACATGTCCACAAATAATTGAAAGAATTAAATCAAGGACAAGTCAGCAATACTCACCTTAAAGAATCTTTTCTCACCCATATAGCACGAGTCTTCGGCTTTGTAGGTGAAAATCCATGTGAAGCAGAGTGTATTTGAGGGATTACACCAATTTTCTGAGAAAGACTGAAATCCTGCAAATTTCTTTCACAAGCCTCAAAAAGATCAACTGAAACAATAGTGTCCTTTTTATTCAAAGTATCACAATAAAAAATAGTAAGACACTTAAAATTATCCATGATAACAGGAATCAAGGATCAACTCTAGGTATAATAACCTAAATCAAGGGCTAACCCGCTCTGATACCACTTGTTAGGTTTTAGATCCCTGTAAACTAGATTGTTTAACCTAATTAATTAACCAAGCGAATACTTAGGTTTATTATTCAGATCTAGGTTAAAACAATAAAGTCATATCATGTAAAGCAGCGGAAAATAAAGAACACAATGATATGATCACCCAGAAAACCAAACCAGTAAAAAACTTGAGGAGGATTTAACCTAACTATCTTTAAGGTAAAAAGCAAATTCACTATGAAAGAATTGAAGTTTGTACAATAGAACTTAGACCACTAACATTCTATTGCTACCTTGAGTAGAAAACTTACTACCACGACCCTATGATAGTTTCGAGTCCACGAACTACTTCTTTCCTTGGCTTTTGCAACACAAGCACACACTTGTGATAAAAAACACAAACTCTCCTGTTTGTGACTCCAAGACCACCCTTGAAGGTTTAGATCATAAGCACTTCTGATGACTAGAAAAGGCAGCAACTTCTACAATACTGGATCTTTAGATTTTTCAAGGAATAACACCGGTAGAAGTCATGAGAGAGGTTTTTAGGTACAAAACCCTAGATCTACAAAAGAGGCACACTCTTCTCTCTCTAAAAAGCCTTATAAAAACGTGCTTAGGGTTTCCTTTATATACTAGTAGTGTTTTACTTGAAACCCAATATGTTTAAGTAGAGTTTGGACTGAAATAGAATTCTGTAGATTCGTGTTTCGATTCGAATTCTTCTTTTTGCAGCTTATATATTCTTAAATAACACTTGTATCACCTTGAGCATTGTTTAGTAATACCTATAAACTCTAAGATCTATATCTAGACAAGTTTGTGTTCACGATTTGCCAGTTATTCTAAACTTTTAGAACCTAACACAAAGCTAATTTAAATATTCTATATAATCAATCAAAAAGATTTTCCATTACTGATTTAATTAAAATTTCCCAAGTCCCTAAAGTATTTTGGGTAGGGTCCGCAATCTGCACGATATACAGAAAGTTCAATCTTCACATTCTTATAAATATCGTTTTTCTCTGAGCTCTATGCGCAACAAAATCAAGCCCTCTGCTTCGTTTCAACAAACTAAAACCCACTCGTAGCAAGCGCGACTTTGAATGGGGCTTTCCCAGTTGAGTTCAGCTCCCCCACCTTCACAAACCTCTTCCTTTTGTATGTGTGCCTTAATTGTTTTATGCTGGTATGGCATATTAATCACCTTTGTGGTTGGCGGCAATAATGAGACAGACCGGTTGGCATTGCTCGAGTTTAAAGCTAAGATAACTCAGGATCCTCTCAAGGTTATGAGCTCTTGGAATCACAGCATCCACTTCTGCCAATGGGGAGGGGTCACTTGTAGTCGCCGACATCAAAGGGTCACTATGCTGGACTTGCAATCTTCGAAACTGGTAGGCTCCATATCGCCACATGTTGGAAATTTAAGCTTTTTAAAGAGTCTAATCCTCCTAAATAACAGCTTTCATAATGATATCCCTGTAGAAATTGGTCGTTTACACAGATTGCAATTCTTACGATTGGCCAATAACACACTTGGTGGTTTAATTCCTAGCCATTTATCCCATTGTGCAAACCTCAAAGTCTTTCTGTCAGTCGGAACCTTTTGGTTGGAGAAATTCCTACAACGCTTAGCACCTTATCAAAGCTCCAATTTTTTGCCATTCACAAAAATAATTTGACAGGGAGTTTTCCACCTTCTTTTGGAAACTTATCAATTTTAGAAACGTTTGCTACACTTAACAATAACTTGGGTGGGATTATCCCTGATTCTTTTGGCCAATTGACCAATCTTTCATTTTTTTGGTGTGGCTGCAAATAATTTGGTTGGTATAATTCCCCCCTCAATGTTCAATTTGTCTTCATTAAGGCTATTTGATGTTGGTGTCAACCAAATCCAAGGGAATCTTCCATGGGATATAGGTATCACTCTATCAAATATCGAAATATTTAGCATTGCCATGAACCAATTTACAGGATCTATTCCTGTTTCAATATCTAATGCCTCCAATCTAGATGAACTTCAATTGTCCGGAAATAAATTAAGTGGAAAAGTTCCTTCTTTGGAGAAGCTAAATAGAATTTCATTTTTTAGCATTAGCTCAAACAATCTTGGAAATGGATGGGCAGACGACTTGAATTTTCTCTGTTCTTTGACGAATACCACCTATTTGACTTTATTATATATAGATATCAATAACTTTGGGGGAGAGTTGTCTGATTGCATTGGAAACTTATCAACTATTCTTACCAGTCTATCTCTATATGATAATAAAATATCTGGAAAGATTTCTACTCAGATAGGAAATTTGATCAACATGGAGAGACTCGTTATGTCGAACAACAAAATATCAGGTAATATTCCCTTTGAAATTGGAAAGCTTAAAAAGCTACAACTTTTGGATTTATCTACCAATAATTTCTCAGGGAATATTCCATCCTCTCTTGGAAATTTAACGATAGTGTTAAACTTGCTATTATATGCAAATAATCTTCAAGGCAACATCCCTTTAAGTCTAAGCAATTGCAAAAATTTGATAGAGTTGTATCTTAATAATAACAA